>JAVKLF010000053.1:2643818-2654828 GCA_034783495.1 Millerichthys robustus
GAAGATATGAACTGGCACCGTTTGTGTTGATTACCGCTCTCGTTTTATCAGGACAACCAGGAGGTGTTCACCAGTTTCCACACAGAAAAAAAAGAAACGTGGCTCGCTGAAGCACCAACATCCTCCTAAAATATGAAGCTTAGCATAAAATAATACCTCAGCGATTTGTTTCACTCTGGAAAAAATATTTTCTGTAAGTTCTGTCAGCTTGCGATCGGCTGGACACGGAAGAATCCAGTCAGACCTTACATCAGAAACAGGGAGAAGCAATAAGCTAGCGCAAGCCAGACACCTGTGTGACCATCTAGGGTTCTGTTGCTGTGTGGAATCAAATATTCCTTTAGAAAGAAGCTTCATCCGTTTTTGATAAAGCACTGTAAACAAGGAGGGGCTCTGCCAAAGCAGAAGTGAGCATAAATTGTTAATCTTTGTAGGATTTATGCTTCCTTGAGGCTTTTAAAATATAATATATATATATATATATAAGATTCTGTCTTGCGTTCTTTAAAACAAGTCACTTTGTAACTACACAACTTTTAGGTTAATAAATAGGATAAATATAAAACAGATATTATAGAGTCCTACATTCACCAATGACAGCAGAGGACATACGGTATATCATGGCATTTACTATGAAAGAAAATTAGTGCTCGGAGTGAGACAACATTCTCTGGAACACACACGTCTTATATGCCTGTCAGTCTTTTGCATTAGGGCCCACCTTTGGGTAATTTAAACAAATTACATTACCCAGTCTCACCTAAAGTCACACAGAAGAACTCCAAAATAGATTCAAATTAAGAACTATGGAATAAGATCCCTCTGCTGCTGCACAAACAAGACTTCTAATCGTTTATTATCAATAGTGAAAATAGATTTATCATATCTGCCATAGAAAATTATTACAATTACGAGGCATTCTTAACGTTACAATGTCATCAGGAAGTCAAATTATTCAATTAATCTCCAGAATAATTGATTACAAAAATAATTGTTAGCTGCAGCCCTACTCAAAATAAAGTGTTCTGACACATAACTGATTTTATTGATGCGTTAAAGGCTTTCATACGTTCATCAAACTACAGAATAGAGCAGCTGGCCTTGTTCATAAATTAAATTCTCTGTGGCTTCACAACACCATTACATTTTTAAACCCAATTACGACACAAACAACATGTACTTCATGTGTAAATAACAGGTTATCGATGAGCAAATATTACCAGCTTAGAGCCAACAGCACTTCCTGTCAGTTTGAGTCACGTCCCTTTTCACTGACTATGCAGACACAAGGCTAAAACACTTAAGCATAAAAAAGCGGTAACTTTCACCATTCAATTACTACATAACCCGATGAATATGTCACAAGATAAAAAATATATTGTGTTCATATCGTGCTAAATAAAGCTATAGGGCCCAAATAAAACAAATAATAGCTATTCATTTCTTAAAAAGCAGGGAAATCATTTACCCATAAATCAGGGAAGGTACCGGTAGGTGCAATAAAAACAACCAGCAGGAGCAGAACAAGCACATGAGAACGTCACTAAAGAGTCAAAGTTAAATATCGTGGTTTATGAGCAAAACATTAAAACTGTAAAGATAAGAAGCTTCGTTTTAACTCACCAATTGGCGTTTGTCAACAAGTCGACCGCTTGTAGCACGCGCTTTTGTTGGGGCTAAAAAAATCAACAAACATTAGAAAAATTAAAACACTGAAACTTTTCATGTTATTAAAATAAAAACGTACACAGTAAAAAACACTTACCTCTTTTTTCAAATGAATTTAATTAAACAGACGACAGTCCTGAATAAAAGCATTTTTGTGGCTAGTCGTGAGTTAGCTTTTACGTAACGAAAACAAGATGGCGAACGGAAGTTGACCCGACGTATCGGTTTAAAATTTTTTTTTTAAATTAAAACTTTACTCTTTAAACTTAATAATAGGCCTACGAAGCGAAAACTACTAAAAAGCATTGTGATTTTAGCTATACATGTACATATATAAATTGAGCCTGAATATATTTTAAAACCGCCTTCTATCTACTTATTTTCAGCTAAAGATGTGGACTCTCAGTTTCAGACCTTCCTTGAAAATCTCAATGACATTTATCGGTTTAAATAATTACAATTATAACAATAGTAATAATATTGAAACTTTAGCTGGAATTTTCTGCATGGAAAAAACTGTTATAGCCAACATTTCACATTTGCAGCAATTTTATATTAAAGGGATTTATTTTACAATATTTATAGAGGCAATTCTACATACATTTTTAAAGACATCTTATAAAACATATCTTTGTGATGTTTTTACAAATGTTTATTTTATTAGCAGCTTAGGTAAACCTATTGACAAAATATTACGTTTAATTAGTGAAAACCATGTGTATCAATTAAAGTAATCAATAAACTATGGCCTCTCCAAGTATTTATTAATCATGGGCTTTTTCTTCTTTATGGCTCCACACTGGCTGACGCTTTTCTATGAAGGCCCGGATCCCTTCCTGCCCATCTATCAGAGCCAAGTTATCCACCATCACTTTGGAGGCAGTAGCATATGCTGCGTCTCTGCCTTGAGCCATTTGTCTACGGAGCAATAAAAAAAAAAGGTCAGAACACAGGAAACAAACCATCCAAGTATTTATTATTTTCTAATGCATAAGGAACAACCGACCAGAACAATAAACTGTGCTTTAGGACTTCACTGAAACAGTCAAATGCTGTTGAAAAATTTGAACAAAAAATAAAAATGGTAAAAAACTGATCTGACTTTTACCTTTGGAAAGTGGCTTTGCCAAGAGCAACAACAGGTCGACTGGTCTGACACACTTTTTGGGCAATGGCTATTGTCTCCTGCTCCAGTCGCTGCTCTGGCACCACCTTGCTTATCAAACCGTGCAACAGAGCATCCTGAGCCGAGATGGGCGTTCCTGTCAACAGCATCTCCATGGCAACCTTATTTAAAATGAAAGTTGGGGAATTCATTAACTCATGCTTGATGCCACGGTTGACTGCCATCATGATTAAAAAAACAACTGAAAACGCCAACTACCAGGACAGTTTAGAGCACTTCATGGTTCCCTCACAGACATTCTATGAGTTTTTTGTAAAATGATGACAGACACCAGACTCAACATTACAGGCGAGCTGAAAGCAAAGTATCCTGGTCACCCATAGGGTCTCAGCAGCTCCTTGCATCAAAGCACTGATGTGGTAATTCAAGCAAAAGGTTCAAGCTAATTTTAATACCTTTCTTGGTACCGCTCTGCCAATAGCCACTGCCGGCGTCGAGCAGAAAAGACCCACGTTAATTCCGGGCGTGCCAAAGGTGGACTTTTCTGTCGCTACAACAATGTCACAGCTGGCAACAAGCTGGCAACCGGCTGCTGTGGCAATACCGTTTACCATGGCAATCACCGGAACTGGTATGTCTTGAATCAGAGTCATCACCTGAAACACAAGAGCCAGATCGTTATTCAACATGTCTGCAGGAAAGGACTGAGATTCTTTTCAGAAGTCACAGCAAATGAAAGATTGTGTCACTTGAGCTATAATATTCATCTTTAACAAGTAAAATTCTCAAACTCAGCTGTAAGAAAACGAAGACAGAGATCTTACCTTTGTGCAGGTGTCAAACACCTTTGAATGATACTCTCGACCCTGAGCTGATGTCAACTCCCTCAAGTTGTGTCCAGAAGAAAACACTGGACCTTTGGCTGGAAACACACACACAATACAGGGATGGTTCATAGTTTTAGTTTTACATACATGCACATCTTATAACAACTGACCAGATATGATGATGACTCTGAGGTCATCGCTGTCAACATCTGTCAGGATGTTGTCTCTGAGTGATTCCAGCATGGACAGAGACAGAGCGTTCCTTTTCTTCGGATTATTCAAAATAATCCTCCTGGAATAAAAGAAGAAAAACATCTGGTTTTACAGCATGTGAAAAAACAAAAACTTTTAACTTAATTTAAGTGAGACCCCTTAAAAAAATACACAGCTGACTCCATATTGATGTGAAGAGTGATGTTGGTTTGACATTTTTTGTCTTTTTTTTCCCCACCAGGAGACTTTTGTACTGCTCGGTTGAATATTAAATTTAAAAATTTGAAAAAAGGAATTTGTCAAAGTAAAAAGTATGAATTGAAATACCCCGATTTTAATGTTTTAGGAGGAATTGGTTTGAATTTGTTTTGTACCCTGCTTCTCAGTTTGAAACACATGTGGCAAACCAATACCATTTTACAACAATAATGGTGCCGAATTTGCTTTAGGACACATACAGATGCATTCAAGTAATTGGTGCACCACTGGAGCAAGCGGTGTTTGTAAAGTTTTCATTTTCTCCTTAAATAGGATGTTTCTCCACAGGAGTTTCAATGTGTGAAGCCAGAAACTCGTTTAACGTCATCACCTGATTCCGTTGTTTTGCTGTTTCACTGTTAGCGGTTCCGGTTCGGCCAGAGAGCAGCACCGAGAAGCGGACAGCAGCGGTATTTTTCTGCTGAGCTGAGATAAATTAACATTTTTGCAGAACAAGCTGCGAGCCGCCATGTTTGTTTTTTATTTACCTTTCAGGTCCCACTTCCGGGTCAAACGAGCGTAACGTCACGTGACCGTGAGTGCAACTCAAAGACAAATAAAAATAAGCTAGAAATGAAACAAAAGGAAGACAATGTCATTAAAAAAAAATTTTTTTGTATTATATATTTCAAGTTGATATCTAATTGCATTCTAAACATTAAAAAGATTAGATATAACCAAGAAGGCAGTTTTAAAATATATTCAGGCTCAAATTATGTTTGTACATGTATCACAATGCTTTTTAGTAGTTTTTGCTTCGTAGGCCTATTATTTATAACATTTTCGTGTTATTATTCAAAAACTAATTTCCGTTCGCCATCTTGTTTTCGTTATGTAAAAGCTAACTCACGACTAGCCACAAAAATGCTTTAATTCAGGACTGTCGTCAGTTTAATTAAATTCATTTGAAAAATGAGGTAAGTGTTTTTTATTGTGTACGATATGAACACAAGATATTCGAATTCAGCCACTCATTGTGTTTGTAGTCAGATTTGAACTCATGTATTTCTTTATTAGGCAAAATGAAAGTACATGGTATTTAGTGCTTAAAATTTTAATTGCTATTTTTAAAATTACTCATTGGAATGTAATGAGTAGCAACCCCCCACCCAAAAATAAATAGAATCCAAAATCAGCAGCAAAGAAAACAATAAAAAAGTAAATATAAAATTAAACCTATAATTAAGAGTAAATCTGTGATAAAACAAGAGTGGATTCTTTATGTGTGATAATATATAATCAATACAAGAGTGAATATATGTTAATATAAAAATAACTTCAAACTTAACTTTTTTCAAAAATGTAAATTAAACAACACATTTTAAAGAATGGAAGCTTTCTTAAAGTTTATTAAATATTTTAGATTAAATGAGTTCTGTGCAAAATTTTAAGTGTTCATAATACTGAATATTATCTAAATGCATAACTTTCATGACTGCGTCTGTAATTTTATAAATGGCCACACGGTGGTGGTATTGTGTTTAAAGGATAGTTCAAACCAGAGTTTCTGGGGGTGTTTATACCTATCTGCCAATAATTTTCTTGGTACAGACCATTTCTCACTGAATACTGATACTAATTTCTTTACATAAAGTGTCCCCTTTTAATAGCTATATGTTAACCTTGCATTTTTTTTTTAAAGAAATGCATTTATAGGATTATTAAAATGTCTTGAAGTGAAGTTTTCAGTCATAAGTGATGTACAAACTTTTAAAGCTGTGACTTCTGGTGGTGCATAAAAAATTGAAGCTTTTTTATGAGTATCAGGTAATTTTTTGTCTCACCCTCAATTTTGGTGTGTCTGCTACTCTTGGAAAAAAACAATAGGCTGTTAGTTTAAGGTTAACTTTCTAGTCTGCATTCCCAAGTAACTGTTGGAATTTTGTTGTTGAAATTATAATCTCAGTGTTTCAAGAAGGGCCTTTTAGAGAGTCTAGTTTAGTTTTCCCTAGTGACATGAGTGAGAGAGAGATGCACTATTTTCTGACTTGTAAGCTGGAAACTTTCATTAGAAAAATAATCCCACTTATTAATTATACCAATTTCAAGTTAAAGAGGACTAAAAAACTTGGCTAATTATACCCAGTGTTTTTTTAAAGCTGTTTAACAAATATGAGGTATTATTTTATGCTAAGCTTCATATTTTAGGAGGATGTTGGTGCTGCAGCGAGCCACGTCTCTTTTTTTTCTGTGTGGAGAGGGAGAGTTCACCCTGAATGCTTGTAACCAGGAAACATCAGCGGCCAAATACTTCAGAAATCCTAGGACCTTCTGAATTAGGCTAAAGGATGTGTATTAAGTTTTTAATATCCTGAGTGATCATATGCGAGGAGAGACTACAAGAACCATTTTACCCACCTCATTTTATTAAGCAAACGTCACAATAAACTGCAGTTTAGTTAACAGAAAGCCAATATAAGTTAGGGAACGTAAGCAGCTGTACTTGTTTATGAGTAATGACAAATCAAAGTATCAGAAATGTGCAACTCCACTTCTGTTACATGTAGTGTGTGTATTTTGGGAGGTGGGGGTGTTGAATCAGTGTCTGTTAAAAAAATAAACCACAGTTAGCCAAAATGTTTACACTCATCTTGGGATTTTGTAACTATGTTAGCAATGGTTACATCCTCCTAGTTTATACTGTAGCCCTCATGTCATCCTTTATTTGGCTGAGTTCCACTGGCCTCAAAATATTTCTGAGAAAAATGCATTGCACATCAATCCGGACTCAAACTGGATCGTAACAAAAATTCAGTGTATTCTAGAAACACAACCTGCTTTTGCACCACTGGGTGCTTAAAAATAAAAATAGATATGAGCTCATTCAACTCTCCTAACATTTGTTTAAAAATCACGTTCAGAAGCATGTAGTTCATTGTTCTGTAATGTAAATACCCATTTGTAAAGTAAAAAAGAAATACAGATGAAAAAATAAATCAGTTTTGTTTTTATAGAAAACATTTCCCTAACAATAACTTCCGATTAACACAAAACTCCACTGTACATTTCCAAACTCTAAGATATATATATATATGTATACATAAAGTTATTGTATTACATCCAAAAATAAAATTATATCTTCAGGTTTTGTTCCCTTTAAAGCAATCAGTAGAAACATCAGAGGCTGGTGTGTCCCGCACAGTTGTAGTTCAAGTCAGTACTTCACACGCAAAGAACAGAGCAGAAACAAAATCAGGTTTGGAATGGAGCCAGGACTGCTCATCTTTATCACAGTGTCATGACTACAGTTTTTGTCGACGTGTTTGAAGATCCTTGCGTCACAGCAGCATGGACTCCTGCAAGGCGAATGCCTCCTGTGCGTGCCTGTAGTGTGGCGCTCCAAACAGCTGGGGGAGCTGTTGCCTTATAACTGGCTGCTGCTGCTCTTGGAACGGTGTCCTGTAGTGAGGCTGGCTGTCCGGGTTGGTGGGGAAAGTGAACACCTGAACAGGAGATAGTTGGGCTTGCTGGAAGCTGGGTGAGCGAGGCATCCCACCTGGTGATTGGGGTGGGGGCGGATCCTCTGGCTCCCAGTGGGGCCTGTGTACAGCCTGAACGGGTCTATCGTCGGGCAGACAGTGTGGGTTTACCTCGACCCTTCGATGCCCCTCAGGTCTGTAGTTCTGTGAGGTTGATGTAAGTTGTTGCACATAGATGGGGGTGGAGCTGCTGTGGGGTGATCTTGTGTTTTCAAAGTTGTTGTCAGACCGTGGCGGTCTGCGGTAGGTGGCGAAAGAGCTCATCTGAAGAGCCTTCTTAGGGGAGACTTTGCTGGGCTGTCGCTGTGCGGTTGCATATATTAGTTCTCTGTACTCCACACTGGAGGGTGAGTTAAACCCAGTGGGTCCATTGAGTCTGTCATCTTTTTGATCCAGACTCACACTGTAGCCTGGGTGAAGGATAGGAACCTCAGTTGTAGTTCTTCTTGGAGACTGCTGGTGAGGTGGTGTGTGATACTGACTTTGGCTGCCAGAGTAGTTGACTGGGACTCGTGCTGGACTGTTGTAGCAAAACTGAGGGGGTAGAGGGTTCTTGGTCATTCTTGGCCCAGGGTTTTGGCTGCCATCATGTCCTGGTACACTAAAGGATATTTCACTGTGAGGGATCCTGCCTCTGGATGGAGGCCTGTCAAGCTCCAGAATCTCAAAGTCTTGTTCCGACAGCCCTGGTACATTGTCATACTGTGAGGCATTGGAACCTCGATCGGAGCCGTGGCCTAATCCCTTGGATAGTGGCCGACGTTTGAGCAGAACATTATCATCTGGGCTGGAGGGAGCTGGTGAAGTCCCACGGCCGAGGTTATCTCTAGCCGCTGCAGCTTTTACAGCTTCTAACTTTGTCTCAGAGGGTTTGACCCAGCGTGGAGTGATGTTTCGATGTGTGCTGGAGGCTGCGTTGGAGTTGTGGTTAGCCGTGATATGGCTCTGAGGCTTTCTGATGTCCATTGTGGTGATTTGTGGGATTGGCCTTTTCTCAGGTGTAGTGGTGCTGGACTGGTTTTGCTGCTCATTCTGGGTTTCATTTGATGTCCTGGAATGAAAGTCCCATTTATCTGCCTTTTGGTGGCGAAATGGTCTCTCCAGTGAGTTCTGGCGTTCACTGCTTGGGGGCCGACTGTCCTGCTGGGGGTCCGGTACAGGGCTTGAGTTTTGAGGAGGCTCGGCTGGCTCTGTGTGGCTTCGACCATTGCCCACATGGTTCAGCGCTGCTGCTCCTACATCAGGAGGGAGTTGCCCCAATGGTTTCTTGGGAAACTCTTCATCTTTACCTGTAACAGGAGAACAATAGAGTCAGAATATAAGTTTATCAGGAAACAAAATGAGCAGTGACTGTTGAATACGCTGTGGTGCTGATTAATAAATGAGTCCATGATTTCATGCAATAACACGCCAAAGAGAGGTAAAAATAATGAGAAATTACATTCAACACAACCACACAATACAGGAAAACACCATTGGAAATAAGAGTGTTTGATATTAATTCATATTCAAGCAGACTCAATTAAAAAGGGCCGCTTAACTGAGGAGCCTCCTAAAATTGTAACTCTATTAAACAGCTAAAACAGTTCAATTCTTCTTCTTGAGAAAATTATTTGGAAACAGTACTGGAATTTCCTTAAATGTACTTTGACTTGTAAATTATAGAAGTAGTCACATTATTTGTGAAACAGATGAGATTTCAGCAGACGGTGAAGGAAGTACTGCAGGGGGGGCAACTTTGTAGACTTATCCATATTTCTCTGAGATGAAAATATCCTCCAACACACCCGTTCGTCAAGGAATACTATCCTGCATGTTTTAGATGTTAAATGAGCAGGACTAGGGTTGGGAAGCACTGCTCCAATTTTAATGCCACTTGTTGAATTGAACATCTTTTAAACGGCCAAAACAAGAATATGAAACAGTCAGACTATAGCACCTTTCTAGTGATACTACATGTCCTGGGTGGTTTTAGTAAAGCAGAATGTGCAAAGTCTTTTCAACCAAAGGTTTGTGAAAGCGATCACAAACCCTCACCGTTTCTACTGTACCTTCAGCTCGTACTGAATGCAGCAAGCCAAAACAGTAAAAATGAGCTTAGATTCTATTCAATAGGCAAGTGTGCACAAATTGTTACTGTCTGTAGTTTCTTGAATGTTTAGTTCAACTGTAAAAGCATATTTATTTAACTCAGATGTTATAGGGCCCTAAGTAAAAATCTAATGTGGATGAGAGGAAAGTTTATAAAGCATAAAAGCCAATTGCTGTTGGACAAACAGACAGGACGGACTGAGGGACAGATGGACAGAGACATGAAGAAGACCAGTCAGGATAGCCCACCAGTTACTGTTGTAGGAGGGAATGTGGCCGCCACTCACAGCCACACTTTTGTTGTTGTTAGCTAACATTGTTTGAAAAGGAGAGGGAGAGAAGGCAGATTAGTGAGTAGACAGAGCAGAACCGGAGACACCACGAAAAAGAGCGAAACGGTTGGTTTTTCTACAGAACGTAAAGCTTTGACCCAGAAGAATCATAGATATCGGTCATCAAATTCACAGCTGAAATTCTTGTTTTGTTTGTTTGTTTTGAAGCTGCATCATCGATTTGCCGTACCTGGTGCCGGCAGCTCCAACTTTGCCCTCCTGAGTTCCGTCATGGACGCCTGTAGCTGCTCGACCACAAAGTCATCCTCATAAAAGAAATCTTTGGCTAACGTCACCTGCAGAAACTCCACCAGCTCCTCCATTGACAGCTTCATCAGGTGCTCTGCAGGACACACACAAACATGACTGACTTATTGTAATATTTTGTCCCACGTGCTGGTAGTGATGTAACATTCAGCAGTCTCACTCTTGTGCAGTTTGAGGATAGTGTAGGACATGGCAGGCAGCACTCGTTCACCCTCCAAGATGTAAATGTCCCAGATCCTGAGGGTGAGTGTGAAGGGTGTCTGAACACAAACAGAACCAAAGGTTGAAGGTTGTTTTTCTTCTAATCATTTAAACTACATTCTTCCTGTTGACTGATTTGGAGTCAAAGATGTGAATTCTGCGTGAAGGGCAGTTTATATGCTTTGACCAATTAAAAACAGTGCTGATGTAAGGACTTCTTTCATTAGGTTGCAACTGACACAGATGGGAAGCAGGCTCGATCCGGCATCCTACTACTTACATGACAACTGTCCTAACGATTCTGCTACAGCCACCTTTTCAGCTGCATGTCTACCTTTCCCCTGAACGGCTTCCAACCTATGCCTTGTGGAGGAGCGTTATTTAAATCAACGAAACAACTAAGAGGTTTTGAGATAGCTGGCAGTACTCACTCTGTCCAGGAAACACTGGAAGAACCACTTCATGGTGTATAAACTGGTGAACACCTCCTGGTTGTCCTGATAAAACGAGAGCGGTAATCAACACAAACGGTGCCAGTTC
The DNA here is from genome assembly GCA_034783495.1 of Millerichthys robustus. NCBI lineage: Eukaryota > Metazoa > Chordata > Actinopteri > Cyprinodontiformes > Rivulidae > Millerichthys > Millerichthys robustus. Next base: position 2,654,821 of record JAVKLF010000053.1, read on the forward strand.
ATATCTTC
>JAVKLF010000053.1:2697043-2720127 GCA_034783495.1 Millerichthys robustus
TCCCGTTTAACGTTTATTTTTGGAGGCTGTCGCGCAGCAACTTGGGCTACACAGTAATATACATTCACACATCTCAATGTATATTTACTATGTTTAATGAGAACAGCATAGTGAGTTGTTTCTGAAAAATGGACTTAACTTTACTATGTGGTCAGAACATTAAAAAACAAAAAGAATAAATCGACAACATGTAAACACGGGAGAAAAGATGCGACGACAGAGAAGAAAAAGAGAAAAACCGGAAGATGGCAGCGATAAAGGTATGAAACAGCACGACATCAGACAGTCACTGGAACATAACAACACAAAGAGAAACAAGTATTAGGAAAAATGGTTTAATATAGGAGACAGAAGCAAAAAACTGCATCACACAAGAACATACGTTTACAAAAATAATTCTGACTGCTTCAGCTACACAGTTAGTTCACAGAGAAGGACAGAGTAACGGGAAAAATCTAAACAGCTAAAAGCAAAAAGTTTCTAATTAGTTTATCTGTTTATTAAACTAATACATTAATCCACTGAAGGTGACTAAATATTTCTACTCCTTCTTTTTCTATAATCGTCTTATCGTGTAGAAGACACAATACAGAAGTCAAATGAAACTTACCGCTGTTGTATCGACAAACTTGCTAAAGCAAAAGATCTGACACTCAACTACCTTCTGGTTTAGGAGGAAATTAAAGAAACAAAACCAAAAAAGGTAGAAAAAAATACATTTAAGTGAGGAAAAAGAAGTGAAAGAAATAAAGCCAAAGATCTTTTAGAAAATCTTATATCAAAAGCCAACTTTCTTGATGCCAGCTAGAAATCATACTCGGGACCAGTCAGGGTCAGGCCACACCACCAGGCCAGACAGCTTTTTTCTACATTTTTTTTTGTTGTATCTTTTAATCTCCAGTATAAAAAATTCCACTGGTACAAAATGCATAAGTACAATCAGTTGTAGAAATAGGAAAGCCTGCATTTTTTGTACTTTTTAAATCCCATCCAGTGACAGATTTCGAAGTGTTGTCAAACAAACAAACATCACGCTTTACAAGATCCACTGAAATGCATTGACTTTGGCTTCTCTCAAGACAATAACTCAGAACCTACTGAAATCATTTTTGAGAACTGGAAGAAAAAAGAAAAAAAAAAGCAACAGCAACAACAACAAAAAAACAAAATAAAACAAAAATCAGGTCAATTTCACAGACAAGCTTTTTTTTTGTTACGCCACGAAAAGAGAGAACACACAAAACATTTTTTTTTTCTCAAAAAACTTGACATAAGCCATAATGCAAATAAACAACAAGTTTGATTCATTTTTTTTTGTCCTTTCAGATTTCATTATTTGATAAATAGCACTTAAGATAATTAAGAAAGAAGGAGAACGGAGAAGTGAACAGTGACGAGATAGAAAGATTACAACGAGCATCGGCGATGACAGCCCCTGAGGTGAGCCGCTCCACAGAAACTCTGCTCTCACGACCCTCTTGTGCTTCCACGTCGAAACAAAGACGAGATGCTTCACGCTAGACTGTGCGTCGTTGGGCTTGTGCGCAGCGTTGGTGCGATTTGGCAATTTACAACATAGTCCTACTTTTATGAAGCAGCAGCTGTGTGTGTTGCATCTGTTCGAAGACCGCAGCATCTGCAGCGCCCCCTAGTGCAGGAACTGTGCGAGACAGGTGAAGAAATGTGCAGTTTTAAGATTTCCACGTAGACTGTCCAGCCATCACACAGCTGTTTGTGGCTTGTGTACTGCATCAGGACGAAAGGAGTTAATTTCTGCTCGCTTATGTCCATAAAAAAACGGAAAAAAGTTTGGTCTCTGAGAGGATCTAATGAAAGCTGGATTGCCTTCATCTCTGTTGTTTTTCCTGTACGGACCTGCAGACGTGACCCCTCTCCCTCTAACCAACAAGCGCTTTATTTCCCTTGTCGCTATTCCAATAAGATGCCTCTCCACGCGGCCTCGTTTCTAATAACCTTAGCCTGCCTGGGAGACAACAACCGAAAAGCAGAGTGGTGTCCTTCAAGCCTGCGCTCTCCCTTCGTTTTGTTTTTTTTCCCCCAGCTATGGACAAAATGGCAGAAGTTGGAGCATAACTGCACACAAAACTGAATCTAGACTTGGCACATATCACTGACTGACAACATTTTCTACTTTTATAATACTGGTACGACTCTCCCTGGTTAAGGCGATTGGTGAGCTTTCGTAGAAAAAAATGCTGCCTCTTTTTTTTGTTTAGTTTTTTTTGCAGACGTAAACTTGTCATCAGGGAGGGGGTAGAGGGTTGAATAGACTGACAACACTGTGCCATGTAAACGACTCGTCTATGTGAATGTCAAGAACATACTTTGGCATCTATACGATTTTGGCCCATTACACAAGACTTACATATGAAGAAGTCTCCACTAAAATAAAAGTACAGCAGCGATATTTGAACCGTCCCGCCTCCTTTACTTTCCCGCCTGTCCAACGTGTGCTTTTTGTTTTATTTTGTTGTTTTTTTTTTTTCCTCAAAAGATCCGAGGCCGAACGAGCTAGTCTTGCCCTGTGCTTACATCATGAACGCTCCTCAGACATGACACACAACGGTACCGATTCTTGCAATCAGAAACAAACGACTCTGAAACGTTTGGAACCGAACAAAAAAAGAGTGATTTAGAGAAATAAGGCTCCTCGTACGGGTCTCTCGCTTTAGTTTCTGTTTTTAACCAGCCGAAAGCGGGATGAAGTAAGAAAAACACTGCGTGCTGAAACTTTCTCTGTGCGAGATATACTGACAGGGTATAAACAGGAGTGCAAAGATTTGTGGTAAGGCTTTGATGAATGAAACGGCTGTACAGTGGCTAAAAAAATAGCGTGCGATTCTTGGGTGTGTTTGCGTCGGGCCGTGGCGGTCGCTGAGGAGGCTTTCACACTCAGGGGCTCTCATGCACATTGAAAAAGTAAACTGTAAGGTCTGCACGAGAGTGTTTGTGTGTCCATGTGTGCATATGTGTGTGTATAGATATATTTATATTTATATATATTTATATATATATGACACATGGGCACTTTTTTTACATCTTTACAAAGAAAAAAAAAAAAGAGCAAACATGACATTTTCAGGCAACAAGACCACAGAATAGCAAGTTAACAAACTCTTTTTTTTTTAAATCTATATTTTAAATATGAGGGATCCATACAAAACACTTATAATAAAATACCCATGTTATCAAATAATTTCACAAGAAATACACTGACGCGCTAGGCAGGAAGTACCTTCAGAATTTGGCACTAAACTCCACTGATCTTGAATTTTTTTTTCTTAATAAGACATTTTGCCAAACAACAAAACACATCTAAATATCGTTTCCCACAAGAGAAAATAAAATAATGACACTGATGCTTCACAAGCTGACGTTATATATAGATATAGATATATTTATATTTATATATATTTTTAGGAATTTTATATAGCTAATTAACAAGAAATTTAGCAAATAGGGACTCCTTAAAAAAAGAAAAGAAATTAAAACCAAAGTAACTATTATAGTAATGTGAAAGGCTTTGTCTATTGTTCAAGTAAACTGATTTTTTTTAGTCTTCTCTTGAAAAACATGAGACATTTAAGACCGTTAGACTTGTGAAGAAACCACAACTAAACTCACAAGAAGCACCGACATTAACGCGGATTACAGGTATCTTATTTTTTTTTCTTCTATACATTTAACCAGTAGAAAATATAGGTCATTTCATCATGTGCATTTAAACCACGGATTGTCTATCTGTGAGTCAGTTCAGCAAAAGGTGACACAAGTAGGTAGCATTTCTCCCCCCCAAACAGGGCAAATGTCTTTTTTTGTTCTTTTTTTAACCTTTAAACTACTCTAGAAAAAAGTGGTTCTATATATAGACTTTGAATGAGAAACAGAGCCACTTAAAATGGCCTTATCAAAAAACTTTACACTGCCTGAAAAATGTAAAAACCATTACAGAGCTCTGAGAGAGTCTAATATTGATCAGACAGTTTTTATTCAAAACTGTTCGGAAGTAGTCTTATTTCTCAGAGAAACTGGCACGGACTGCTTCTGGCACCGTGTTAATTTGTCTTTCTTCTGTTTTTTTTTTTCTGAATCAGCAACCAGAAGCAAGCTGTCGCACCAATTCCTGTAGTGAACGTTCAAGTTTACTTTAAATCAAGAAAAAAAACCCTGAAAACTAACAGAAAGAAGAAGAAAATAAAATGCAAGAAATCAAAATAAAAGTAAGTCACCATGCCACAGGTTTGCTTTTTTTCCCCCCAAAAAAGAACATTTTTGATCTGTTTTTTTTATACGAATGCAGCTTTTTCTGTTCTCCACATTGATTTATATTCTTGCCCACACCTTACTTTTTGCCTCCCTCCCTGAAACCCTCCCAGAAAATATATCCAAATGAGGTCACATGCAAACAAACACACAAACAAAGATACAAAAAAAAAAAAAGAAACACATGGTAAGAAAAAGTAATCCTTGGGGAAAAAAAAACATAAAAAAGTCCAAAAAAGCTAAAAGTTCAAAAGGTCAGTTGGCAGCGGCGGAGGAGGTGAACCAGGTTATGATCAGGTGAGCTCGGAAAAAACGTCAAAAAATAATGACGGGGTAGGAGGTGGACGATGGCACTTTTTTTTCAGTGGTGTTTTTGTTTTGCTTAAAAAGTTTTTTCGTTTTGTTTTTTTTTTTGTTTTGTTTTGTTTGTTTTGGACGCCACGGAGACATGCTAGGCAAACGATGAGCTAACAGGCATGGAGATGGGTTGTTCTAAAAGGGGGAAAGAAAAAACAGGGAAGAGGAGAAAGTTACACACAAAGAGCCAGAGCACCACACCACAACATCATCTGAAAATAAAGAAAAAAAATCAGGAGAAACAACAAACAACAAACATTAATGCAAACCGGCAGAACAACACCACACGCTAATTTTGTTAGCATCTTTTAGCTTTGATTTCATTTTTCTTCACGAGCTATAAAATTATTTGACGTTATTAATCTACACTAACGGGCAAACACACATTCACTGTTAACATATATACAAAAAACAGAGACCCAAAAGCTGTATCCATCAGTTCTCAGATGGATGTCATTTGGGGAACAATATTTTTTGGAAAAGTAATATTCTTAAGATATTTAAAAAATTTATAAATCTTTAAAAGAGTAATGGTAGAGGGGGAGGCAACGGACAAAACGAAAAACACTTAAACAAAAGACAAGTAAAAAAAAAAAAATGCAACAACAACAACAACAACAAAAAAAAAATGTGGAAACTTGACAGGTAAATAAGTAGTCCTAAAACAAATAGAGAGCGGGAAAGTGTTATAAAAAGAGAAATGGATAATGAATGAATAAACAGCACCAAAACAGTGCAACTGACATGGGTGGGTTTGTTGGAGGGGGTTATAAAAAAAAATAAATGTTTTTGTGATTGTGGTCCCTGCACTAACTAAAAAAAAAGAAAAACACCAGAAAACCCAATTCCACGAGACGTCTTCATAAGGGTCTACTTTAATGATAAGGTATACTTTGTAGGAGTCCAATAACTTAACGATAGGCAATAAATAAAATCTTTTTTTTTTCTTCTTAATCTGAGGCAGTAAAAATGTTGTATAAAAATAGAACTGCTTTTTTTACAAATAAAATTTACAGGCCTGTGGCTTTTCTGTACCTTATTTTTTTTAAAATCTTTCAACAAACATCAAGTATTTTCAGTGAACCTCTTTATAGTAAGTTTTTTAGAAGTATTCTTTCCTTCACCAAATTCTTGATGTTGGTTTTGAAATTCCTCTAACTTCTGTAATATTCCTGTCAAAACAAAGACCAATGTGATCCCAGAACATCAGCTACTATGTTTTTTTTTGATTCTGCAGAAATGAAAACATAAATTATACGACGTAAATAGTGTGTTTTTGTGTTCTTATGGTCAAGTGTGTAACTGTACGGTAGGCTTTACTGTAACGAGGCCACAAACATTTTGCAGCCTTTGCTCCCGGGTTGCCAACAGACATAGAGGGGTTTGGAAAAGCAGCGACGGCCTGCAACCAACACCGTGGAGGTCAAAGGGTGGATGTGCATATCGTGTGTGCGTTTAAAAAGTAAAAGTAAAAAAATAAATCTTCACCAATGGGTTCAAAATGAGATTGGGGGAAAAAAAAAACATGGCTCTTTTGTATTTATCTCAGTTTTGACTCGCTAGTCCTGAAAATGTAACAATAAATAATCACGGTGAAAAAAAAACAAAACAAAAAGACGTTTTAAACATAAAAAAACAAGCTAGCTTCTAGCTAGTCCAAAATAGCTACTTCCTTCCATCATAAAAAAGACAAAATACCTCACAAAGTAAAGGTGAAAATGGAAGTGTTCATGTGTGTCCAAAAAAGAAATTTGTAAAAAAAAAAACTGCAATAAATAATATTATTTAAGAGTTAACATAAAAAAATGAAAAAATTCTAGAAAAAAATAGTTTTTTCCCTCTGGGTGGTTGTAGGTCGTTTCCCCCTCCCTCTCAATATCTTTTATCAACCCCACCTTGAATCTCCCCCACGCCATGATTAAAGAGGTTGGTTAAAAATTTTTCCCCTCCTTTTTTTAAAATCAGTTTTGTTCTCTTTTCTTTTAATGGGGGGAGGGGGGACTTACCCTAGCAGTGCTAACAGGGGGAGCAGATAGACCCTAGTACTAAGATCAGTACGGTTTGCTGTCATTCTTGGATCGCTTCAGCTGCACTTTCAGGCGCTTCATGCCAATCTGGAAGCCGTTCATGGCCTGGATGGCTGCCTGTGCTGACACGGGATTGTCATAGCTGACGAAGCCTGCAAAGAAACACGACAGAATTTGATTGTTGAGTGGCAAAGTCATTCTCCGACAGCATTCATTTTATTATATGACCATCAGGACATTTCGCTGAAGAAAAAAGTTGGATTAAATGGTGTCCATGAGGAAAGGACCCTTATTTCAGTATACATTTGTACAAAAAGATGTTTCTGGTTTATTTAACAAATGACCCACCAGGCCGTAGTCTCAAAACCGAGGTCTGGTGTGGACATTTTGACCCCAGGGCAGCGGGAGGGTTAAGGTCTTAATCCCAGTTAGATTAGAACACATGAGAAAGCATTGTTTGGACAATGGCTTACCATCGGTAACAAAAAGCTATGCTCCCTTCATGCTGGATGACAACCCTGTCGCACTCACCACAACCCACAAAACTTAGAACTGTATCGCAACAATTTCACAAACCTCCTACTGTGAAGGCTTTAATGGCATTACTATGAAATAGTTTCTTGTTTGTTTTACAAAGATATGTTAAACTAGGATGGTCAAGTTTGTTGGTACCCCTAAATAGACCATAACCCTTACATTATAGGTCATGTTTCAAACTAAGTATTTGTTGTTAATTAATGTCACAGGTGCCTTGGAGCTCCTGGTGAGCCATTCAGCCTATTTAAAGGAACCAAACATGTTTAATAGTTTAGTATTGTTGAGTGCACCTTACTAAAGATAGCCCAAAGAAAGGAAAGGCCAGACTTATCTGAGGAGCTCAGAAAGAAGTTTATAGATACTTATATCAAAGTTAAAGGCCATCTCCAAGCATTTTCATGTATGTGATCACATCTGCCAATATTATTTCAAAATATATTCGTCATTTATGGGACTGTAGTCAATGTCCCAAGATGTGGACGCAAGAGAAAATGCAACCCCATGTTGATAAGACAGATAACATTCTAACTGAACTATCAGTTCCATGAAAGAAGAGTTTTGATAGAAAAACACAAAAAAAAACTTGTCATGATTTCGCCAGAATTCAAATTGCTACGCCTGAAAGTTTCTAGACGTTCTCAGACACAGCAAACTAAGAAAAAGAACAATTACTTCTGGGCATTTGTGTTTCTCGATCAGAAAGCTAATCGTACCGAAGCACTTGCTAAGGTTTGTCTGTTTGTCGATGAAGACTTTGGCAGAGACCACGTTTCCGAAAGGCATGAACATCTGCAGTAAGTCCTGGTCTCCAAACTCCTGGGGCAGGTGGTAGATGAAGAGGTTGGCACCTTCGGGACCTGGCGGGACGACATGTAACATGTGACATACATACGGTCAGAAAGAGTTGTTAGTTTGAGCAGAACAGCTGGAGGCAGAGCGTTACATTGTGGAGACTGACACTACCGTGCTGTCGTCATAGGAACGGTGCTCAAGCACACCGCTTGGCACAATGTCTGATGACCTTGGGTTGCCGCCGCTTTTAAACAACATAAAAATTCAGAAGAGATGAAAGCATTTGGTTTTTATTTATTAATCCTATTTTGCCTCGCTACAAACAAAAACTCTTTCCCTCACTGTTGCTTTTAATTCGTTCTTTCAGCTGCATGTTGTCCCTCTTAAGAAGGGGTCACAGGTTGCCTCTCCACTCTCTCCCTGCCATATGGTCTAATAATCACAGCAGGCTGGATTGCGTAGATTCATTTCATATGCTCTCCCCAGCTAAATAAAGCTGCCACGGAGGACAATATTTGGCATGTCTTTGTTTCCCTGGAGGGGTTTGAACTCCTGGATGGACTGTCAAAGAAAGAAAGAAAGCTTCTTTACAAATGTCTCCGATGCTGGAAGCAGAGATGAGAGGAGCACAACAGAAAGCATGCAGCTGTGTTTGTTTTACGAGACATTTCATCATCTGCTTTGTATTCAGCTCCGTGGTCTAAAGATTTGGGGTAAATTTAACGGCAACTGTCAGCTTGTGTATGCAGGTAGCACTTTGCAGCAGCTCCGATATTCAAACGGACCATTTTCTTTCCCTCTTGTGCACTTTTGATGTTATTTTCAAGAACCTGGTTTAAAGAAAGCCAAAATGTAAATGATCAAGTTATTACTTAAGCTTTTAAAAAGATACATTAGGTGAATTGTGTATTTCCTACATTTTAACATTGCTTTGATAAACTAAGTTATGTTGAGTAGTAGAGGTTTTTGTTTATTCAACATAAATACTTATTTTTATGCCAACTATTGTGTTGTATTTTATAAAAACATCAACAAATTGATGAAAATTTACAAATTTAATACTAAAATAGAAAGATCAGAATAAATCTGGCATTTGTTTTTTCTTAATTAAATATCTTTGACGAATTTGTCAATTTTCCTTATTTTTCTTTCATCCTCAAAATAAAATCTTACGTTTAAAAACGTCTTCGCTTCGAAAGTTTAATTTTGGCTAAATCAAAGTTGTCTTTAACTGCATTTTAACAATTACAATAAGTTATTTACATGAATTGATGAAGTAATAAAACTCAAATACTTTGTGTTACAAAAAAAAAAAGAGGACAAATTTCCTTTTACTAAAACAACTTGCTTTACAAAACAATTGAGACCTAAAAATTGGGATTTGTTTTTAATAGTTAATGAATAAAAAAACCTAATTAACAGCTTGTGGTTCTGTGTTATGTATTTTTTACTGGCTGTGCTGATGATTTTAACTTGATGTTTCAGTCTGAATGTCTCCACTTGTACGCTCGCCCTTCTGCAGAACGACCCTGCAGGCGACGCTGAATACATGTGCGAGCAGGACGGGTGTGCAGACATTCAGCCCCGGGGCTACTGACCCTCTTTTTGGCTGCCGGCGGCCCCTTGCTGCTGCAGCAGGGACTGGCTGTAGAGGGTGGGCAGTGCGGCGGCAGCGTACTGCTGGATTCCTGAGTAAGCCTGCGTCAGCGCGTCCATAGTGCCCGCCGTCCCGTTGGTGAGCCCTGCTCCACCCAGGCCTCCGTTTAGAGCCGCCATACCTGAGAGCATTTGAGCAACTTTACATAAAACCCAACAATAAAGAAAGAAGAATGCACTTACTCATTAGCGCTCCCACTGAAGGTTGTGTTTTAAACCACACATACGTACACGGACAAACACGCAAAGAACGGTCACAAAAAAACATGTCACGGCGTACGTTAAGAACACGTCAACATCATGTCGAGACGCACGTGAGACAACAGGTCACGGGGCAGGACACACAACGTTTAAGGTTACAGTCAGTCAGGTGTTGTATGAGTTCAGCCAGAGCTGCGCACGGATCTCAGAAATGAAAAAAATAAAAAATAAATCAAAGCGCCGTATGAGCAAACAAAAAGCCCCATTTACACTACACCAAATTTTTTAAACTCCGTTTTTAGAAAGATTTCTGTCCACACATCTGAACAGAATTGCAGAATTATTTCTGGGTGTGGATCATTTCAGAATACAGAGATAAATACATTTAAAGTATTTTTTCTTCTGACATTGTTTAAAATTTAACTCTCAACTTAAATCATTTCATCACACCATGAAAGTTTCTTAGTGACAAACAGTTTGAAACAAAGATGTAGTAAAAAATGCACAATTGGGTTCATTTTTGTTTTAATTTCTCTAAATCTCCATTTATCCTTTCTACAAGAAGACACCATAGTAGTTTAAAAAAATACAAAAAAAAGAAAAGAAAATACGCTAAATATTTTACATTAAAAAGTCTTTGCGTGGACAGAAGGTAAAAACGCAGCAGAAAATCCTGATTTTTAAAAACATCTGGAGTAGTTTAAACTGGGGCAAACTTAGACAAAACATTGTTTTTGAGACAGATATCAGACAGAAACATCCAGGATCACGTGACACAGAAAATGTGTAACTAAATATATATATACTTTTACAGTTCACTGATTTATCACTCTAACAAATCAACGTATAGAATGCTATTCATGTCAATAATAAATGTAAATAAATAATACTAATATATATATATATAAAGCAATAAATGATAAAAAAATGACAAAAAAAATGCAAATACATAAATGCGCTAAGAAAAATAATTTGGTAAATGTAAAAAAAAAAAATTGTATATGCTGTTTTATTTCATAATACCCAATTTTTCTTCATTATTTTTTTATTTAATAAGGTTTACTGGAAAAAAAACTTTGGCATACAGGTGGCCTTGCATATATATGATTTTGTTCTTCTTATTTACTTTCTCTGTATACTGTATGTAATATTTTTCTTTGACATTTCAACAAAAATAATTATTACTGACTCAAACAGCATTCCGTAGATGGTGAAAGTTGAGAGTCTACATTTATACATGTACACATTTTAGTATAAAATCTGGTCAAAATGTCAAACTGTACAAAAACACACCCTTAAATGAACGCACAATGGAAAAGTTATTGTTCAATCTCTTTAAAAATGGTAAATATTTGTGTGGGAACTTGAATCTAAATTTAAATTTAAATTGAATATCTACATAACTACAGCCAAATTTGTGTTTTAAGGCATAAGCAAAGCTAATTTAAGAATAAAAATTGGCTTTTTTGAAGCACGTTAAAAGGCACAGAAAAATCTGACAGCAAGCTGTGATTATTTGTGCTTTTCCCATCTGTGACGTCTCTGTTTTAGGGGGTAGGCGGCGTGTGGAGGAAGTGGGGTGGGAGTTTAAAAAGTGGAGGGACGCAGCAGTAACACTCATTAGCTGCTTGTAACGGCTTAATATCACGGCGGAGGGCAACATGTCTGAGGAGGTCTGACACCGGCTCGGCGTCCTGTCGCCTCACCGTCAGACACAGTGAAATAAATTATCACCACAGCGCTCCGGATTATAGGTCACTCATTTATTCAGGAATAATTGCACCGGTGACCTTTGCAATTCAATTAAGGCCTAGATGTGTTTAAATGAGGGCGCTTGGTGGCGGTGGGTGGAAGGATGAGGGAAAAGGAGCGTGGGGTGAGCGGGGTACAAAATGGGATGTATAAAGGAAGCGAACGGCTCGCTTTAAAAAGGACAAACACGTGCGTGCGCGCACACGGCCCGTGTTTCTGCGCTCGAGTAGACGCGCGGATGATTTACAGAGCGGATACTGCGACTCCAGCCGAGGAGCGGGAAAGGTCAGAGGAGAATAATGTGGTGGACGAGGCCGGTAGTACAGGATCTCCGCTGTCATAACAGCTCTGATTAAGATCCCAGCCCCGTCTCCTCAGAGGTCAGAGGCAGGACACCCACCTCGCAGCTCAATCGATGTTGGCAGACCGCACAGACAGCGTGGTCGGAAAACACGCTTCTGATTTCACCGCATGTCCAGGGAACCTTTAGAGCAACTTCAATAAACTTTAAAAACATCACTTGAAAGCCTCTTCTCTCTGAGAAGAACAAACGAAACAGAAGCAGAAACGTTTGGCCAGAATCCACGGCACCGTGTTTGGAGAAAACCGGGCAACAGATCGACACAAACACCTCATCCCAGCTGTCGAGCACAGCGGTGGAGGGGTGATGGTTTGGGTTTGTTTAAGCCGCCGCAGGACCCGAAGTCGACCCTGAACTCCTCTGTAGACCAAAGGATTCTAGAGTCAAATGGACTTGGACTAAACCGGGTTGTGAAACAGAATAACGATTCCAAAGACAGCAGCAAATCTACAAAAGAAAGGCTGAAAAAGGAAGGCGCTGCAATGTTCCCGTCAAACTCCGGACCGCAGTCTGGTTGGAAAGCTGTAGGGGGACCTCAGGAGGCTCCCTGCCTTTTTTTGGCCTAATTTTAGTTTCCGTAAAAATAATATAACATAATATAATATCCTGTTGGTAATCTTAAGTTTTACTTACTAAAACTAAGGTCTTGGTTGATGTTTTTGAAAGTAATTGTATATAAAACTTAATTAATCAGATCTTTACAGTCACCCTACATGGCATGGACCTTTCTTTTGTTTTTGAGTTTAACAAATTTGTGCATTGTGTCAGTTTTTAAGTTGAGAAATACAAAAAGGAATCATACTTATACAGGAGTACCAGAAAAATAAAAACTACATGCTTCACATTTTTTCTGGTACTTTCACACAAAAAAAGATTCAGTCGTGTTTCTGGACATAAAAACCGAAACAACTTGAATTTAGTCATGTAAATGATCAAATTTTCATGAAAGAATTTTGTTTTGTTTCTCATAAAATTGAAAAATACTCAAATCACTTGGTAGTAAACTAACCCTGGTTTTACAGAAATCAACCTGAATAGTTACAAACTAGAAAACACACGTGAAACAGAGAAGACGATGAAGACAACAGTGACGTCATTTAACACAAACACAATCCCACACGGTGGACGCTGTGAGAGACAACGAGCAGGTGACTCTGCTGGCCAATCAGCACGCTTACAGCAAGCATAACCCAGGGCACAACCAGGAAGCAGATGAATGAATGAAGGAATGAATGAGTAAAATACATGGGGCCAGAAAATAAATGGAAAAAGCTGCTACCAAAAAAATAATATCTGTGTAAAGCTGAGACGCAGGGAGAGAACAGAGAGAACCAAATAGCGTACAGAAATAACGGACGTAGTAAATATACTTATTTTTTCCAATTCCTTTGGAATTTTACGAGCAGATCGACACGATTAAATGAGTTTCTGTGCGAAAGTGAGTATTCTTTAATCAAATTTAGCTAATCGTCGATTAAAGGTAAAGAAGAAGAAGTCAAACCAAAGTGTCTGCCTTGTGTCTCTCTGCCCTGACTCTGACGGAGGCGTTATGGTTGAAGACGGTGATGCTGATGGCAGGGTGAATACTCACTGTTGATGCTACCTGCTAGTGCATTAATGTTGTTCAGACCCACAGTTGCACCTGCCAGACCCTGCAGGGTGCCCAGAGAGGTCAGAGAGTTCATGGCGCCGGCGTTGGAGCTGGCTGTGGTGCCCGCTGCAGGGGAAAGATGAGGAGGAGGAGGAAGGGGGGTGTTGAAAGAGCGGCGAAGAGAGAAAAAACAAAAAGGTAAGAAGAGGGAAACAGGGAAATGTGGATGTTATACAAAACAATCAAGTCACAAATTCTGCTGGGATAAGCTTTCATAAAACTGGACTTGGTGAACTAGACTCAGTAATGTTACACTTTTTATGATTTATTAACATTATGGCTTAAATACAGTTCATTTTAAAGGTTTTCTGAATGCATTCGTTGCACAGTATAAAGACAGAAGAATTTGGTCGAGTCAAATAAACCTCCCATCACCAGCAGGAATGTATTTAAAGTTCCTGCACAAAAGCCAGGAACAAACACTGAACCTTAAAAAGTATTGAAAAATAATTTTGGTTAATCAAGACTGAGGCGCCAGCCGTTTGCAGAGAGGTACAACTGTTCGATCCTGGGTGGGGTTTTTTTCTTGCCTGATTTGATGTTTGAGTCATCCAAACAAAGTAAATAAGAGGCAACGTTTTATTTCTCATTAGAGAAGCTTTTGTTTTATTTAAAAATCAAAAGGGAAAAGTGCCAAGCTTCTGTTTTGAACTGTGGGCACTCCTCAAAACAAGAAGTGACACTTCTTCAAGAATCAAAATTGTCTTTGTATTAGTTTAAGAATACGTGTTCTAAAGTTATTTTCAGAGCCTCCATAAAATGTTCTGTTTTTTTGCAATGGGAGCGAGAGCTGTGTCCAGTCTTGCGGCCCATGTAATTGCTACAAATGGCGTACCACAAAAAGTTTGAATCATATACTGATTTGCATATAAAAAAGGTGGCCATGCTTTGCTTCTATATGACTTACCGCTTGATTTATTAGGGGAAAGGGTGGGTGGTCTGGGTGCCGACCCCCCAGACCTCCCTGAGATTTCTGCCTGTGCACATGTCTGCCTTAAAAACTTTACGACAAGTACAGATACTAAAATACAAAAAATGCACAAAGCCAGATCTGGCGTCCAGCGGATATAGTAAGTGATTTTTCTAAGTTTTCAACCAGGTCTGGAATTAATTAATTACTGTTGTGGTTTGGTTTATGTGGTGCTCGGTCCATGTTTGGACCAAACTTTGGCAAACCACATCTGGGCCACCAAAAGACCGTCATGCTTTGTAGTATCTGGGTCAACTGCTTAGTGCTTAGAGTGTTTAGTGTATTATGTGGGCCAAAACTGGGCCAGACAAATTTGGCTATGAGGTTAGTTATGCTATTTTTGTATCCAAATTGTTAAGTTGAGCCAGTCTGGGATTTTGCATGGCTTTTTCTAAATCTAAAAAGAGCTTCAGTGATTTTAACCAGGACCCCTTTGCAAAACAGCAGACGTATAAAGTAACAACCAAGAGCAAAATGTCAGCAAACAAAACTCTACAAAATTATTTCATTTAATTTAAACTTTTCAAATTATTTGTCTACAGTGAATTTAACACAGTTTAAATGAGTTTTCCATAAGAATCGCAATGAAGACAAATGAGTTCAACAAAACGGACACAAGAAAAGTAAAATCACATCACACTGAAGGTAAAACATTGAACTATGTCGATGACGGTGGGTGAGATGGTGGGAAATATGGCGCATAGAGCGTGACCTTTTTTTAAGACAACAACAAAAAAAAAACATAACAAAGATTTATTCTATTTATTTACCCTTCATCTCATCAAAGCGTTGCCCACAAAGCAGGATTGCCGCTGAATATATTAGGAGATGGTGTGGCAGAGGGAGCATTATGTCAGCACACGGTGTAAAACAAAGACGCTGGCTTGTTTCCATGCAGAACTGACTATATTTATCAAACTAGAGTGACGTTTTCAGTTTCATTGACACATGCAGTATAGCGCCACTCATTCACACAGAGTAGCTCAACCTGAGTGCGCACCATTCAAGGTTGGACTGACATTTAGAGCGAGAAGAGAGGCTGAGATGAAAGGGAAGCGAAGTAGGAGGTGAGACAAGACAAAAACAGGCATTCGAAGTGGGATGGAGCGGCACGAGCGTTGAGGAGGAGGAAGAGTGTCGGCTGAGGAGGGAGTGGGTGGTTTTTTTTTTTTTCATATTCATGCTCTGCTGAGAGTGTGCTGCTGGAGCGAGGCCGAGCCGACATGAAGGGGGGCATGATGGAGCAAAAAAACAGGGAGCTTGTCAAAAAGAGGGCAGCAGCAGGAGATGAGGGCAACGAGGAGGAGGGAGGAGACAGGATGAAGCGACGAGTGGAGGGGAATCTAAAGGTGGTGGTGTTTAACCTGAGCCAGGTTCGACATCAACCTGGTGATTTTCAAACCTAAAGCTGCGAGCAGGACATGATCAACACACACAGAGGTGCAGATGAAGCCCACCGGAAAAAAGGAAACAACCACTGTGCTGCTTTAAACTGGCCTCAAGAGCTGCTGCAGCGAGGCACAGACAAATAAACTGCCGAAAACACACGTGAACCTGACGGAAACATTAAGCGCACACTCATGCACACACATATACAAAGCGTGTATCACATGATGGCATGGGTCACACGATGAGGAAACGTTCAAACACACAAGGAGGCGGCGTTTCGACAACATCAGCGTGGTGTCGCTGTAAGGATGAAGGCGTGAGAAGATGCTGGACACACACCGTGGAAACACGGAGATTGGAACAATGATGTTGCGGTGACAGCTTGACGGTGATCTGCCGGGATCGTGGGGTGACAACGATGGAAATGGCAACGATGGAGAGCGGAGGCGGGCGTCGGACCCCCCCGACCTGAGTGGCTGCGGCGTTACCTGGGCTGGCCAGCGCTCCCAGGGAGGCGGCGTTGGACGACAGGGGGTTTGCGGTGGAGGGGCTGGCCGAGTTTTGGGCTGCCGCCGCCGCCGCCGCTAAAGTGGCCAGGTTCTGCAACTGCAGAGCACTCATACCTGGGGAGAGGAGCCAGAGAGGGTGGTGTCAAAGCTGAGGGGGGGCCGGAGGCAGCTGGGTCTCCTGGCTGAACCGGGAAAGAACTGAAGCTCGGGGTCCACATGTGAACAGGAAACCCAGTGGAGAGCATGGCTTTCCTTTACGTATAAACCTGGAAATAATCCTGCAGGTTGCTTCTCTTTTTAGTTACTTTATCGTCAGATAACTCCAAAAATAATTTAAAAAAAAATCTCAGCAAAAATAAAGAGTCTGTAGAGTGTGAAGGTAAACACTACAGCAGCTGAATTCACTAATAAGTCCCAAATGGGGCCGAATCAGTAAGAGCAGCTGTTGTAGTGTTTAGTCCTGGTGCGTTTCTCCGAGGCAGAGCTGCTCAGGAGGCAGACATAATCACAGTGATTTAGTTAAACTTAAGTTTCTCTCTTTCAGCAGCGTGAAAGTAAAGCCCAGTGGAGAGGCCTCCGGATCTACAAGAGGAAACAAACCATCCTTGAACAGTCCTAAAGGCTTTCCAACCTCTTGTAACATTTTAAAACTTTAACAAAAGCCTTTTAGCTAACAGATTTTGTCCTTGCAACAACAAATAGGCCCGTTAAATCAAGGCCCTTATGCTTTCATTAGTGGGTCATGACTGGAGCTTGACTCATTTTCATTTATTATGAAGATTCTCAATTTGAGAGACAATTTTGCTTCACAAGGAATGACGATCATTAGCTTTTTAATCTAACAGACTAACTGATCCGTTTTGAAGTTGTTGTTGTTGTTGAACTTTATCACTGCACAGAAACAAAACTATTTTCGTACAAAAACATCCTAATGTACCCGTGGGAGACGTTTAAATTGATAAACAAACCTTTTTTAGTACTAACATATTAATAATGTTACCTTAAAATGAATAGAATTTCATCTTCTCTTCAGTAGTCCACATTACATATTGTTAATAGCCTTGTAAAGAACAGTAATTTAATTTTAATTGCGTTCTGCAAATGGGCCACTAGATGGTGCAATTTCTTTCAGAAATGGGGGGCGGATGTTTCACAATGAACTATTACTTATTGAGCGATTAGGCCATCGATATTGAGCTTCTTTGTCAGCAAAAAATGGCATACAATTGAAATAACTCAGTTTTTGTCTAAATAGGATTTCCTGCACTAAAGGAGATAAAGCAAGTATAAACATTTAAACAAACATCTGTTATCGAGACTTTGATATTGCTTTGAGTTTGTCAAAAATATTTTGGCACATAAAAATAGTTTTATCGAATTTCTTATCATTTTGTTTGAGCAAAGCCACAAAGTTCCCATTGAAATAATATTTTTGGAATAATTAAAATAAAGAGCAGAGCTTTTAAATAAGAGCAGAGTTTGCCTTGCTGCATTTCTACAATAAGCCAAGAAGGGAGCGTAACATTTTTAAAATGCAATCTGCAGTTTTGTCACTAGATGGCACCAATTCTTCTTTAACATGTCGAACAAACATTTTAAAGATCAAAACATTTATTGTTAAAAAATGTTAACGTTTTCCGTCAGTTTCTACAGAAATCAGGCTCCAATCCATGAAATGATTAAAGCTCTTCGCTGCATTTAAAGAGTCCTGCAGGCTCGGAGCTCCTCGCTGTTAATCTTCTCTCTGACATTAGCATATGGGCCTGTACTTAAGAATAATTAATGACTACACGCCAACACCTAAACGATAGTGAAGCAAAGGCTATAAAACACTGCCTGTGAGTACAACCCCAACCTTTCACCTTCCTGCCGTGAACGTGTGTGTGTGTGTGTGTGTGTGTGTGGCATGTTTCGAGGAATCCGCGTAAAAAGCTCAGACAGCGAGCAGAAATGACGGATCAGAGCAGAAACTTTCCACAGAAAGGCTTCCTCTGACTCATGAGCTTGTTAAAGTTGAAAGGGTGGCAACATGTAAGGTGTCGTATATACAGTCTGGGTGTATATACATGGAAATACACACACACACACAGAAAGACACGCACAAACATGACACGGTGAAGAGGATCCGTCTTGTTAGACACCGATATCCTTCACTCAGACAACCCGACTGAACGATGACAACAGATGGCTGGATTCTTCACTTGGATTCACAGTTCTGATTGGTTAATTAAATGTATAAAGTTTTTTAAAAAAAAGGAGGCTGCCAGCTTTTAGACATCTGATCCCGCTTCGTGGAGTCGCTGCAGGCGTGTGTGAGTTTCAGGGTGGAACGACAACACGTGTGCGACTTCTTTATTCGCCTGTGCTACTTAGGAGCGCCGCCGCCGCCAAATCCAATCGTGTTTTCAGGGCGATTTTCCCCAATTTTCTGTCATACATCAAAAGCTGAAAATGGATTTCTATTCCCACGCCAGGCAGGAATAAAAACAGCCGTCACTCTTTCTATCAAATTCTGTGAACACACGTTCGGAGCTGGAGCTAAATCAGGCCGGGGCTTTTATTTACGGGGCAGACAACGCAGCAGATGAGCGAGAAGACGTGCCGTTTCAGACCTGAAAAAGAACGTTCGCACCTTTTTGTTAAGTCTTAAAAAGATTTGATGTTGTTGTGGTTTTGGAACGTGACAGATAGACCTGATGGGTCTGTGTTTACCAGGCAGATAAACGGTCATTTCTCTGCCTGTCATCTCCGTTATGACTCTTTGTTCTTTACTTCTTTTCTCAACAGAATTTGAAGTGCCTTCATTTAGTTTCTAGTCCTGTACATTTCCACAGTTTTCCTCATTTTTAGCCTTTTCGTGCCCTCATTGTCTTTCCTTGTTTTTGTTTCCTTCACACTCCCTACCCAGAATGATCTTTTACATGATTTTTTGAATATACTTTTCCCCTTATTAGGCTCTTGCCCGCATTGCTTTATCTATTTTCTCCTTAGTCCCTTTTCTTATGCAGTTTCAGTTCCATCTACATTCCTCCCTCCCGAACTCGTTTCTTGTCCATTTTCTTCTCTTTGCCTGGGCTGATGGCAAAAACAACCACAAAAATCCTGCCTCTGTCGTCCTCTCCGCATGCAGCCTTTTCCCACATCTTTTCTTTCACCAGTTCTTACTTGCATTCGTCAAAAGCAATCTCCCTCATTGAGCTCACAACAGTTGGGAGAAAAGGAGCAGGCAGGAGAGAGGAATGAAGTGCAGAAGAGGACGAGACGAACACATCGGAGTATCTGGGTTGTGCAGATGGTACGTGCAGCGGGTCATTGTGCGGGCACATATGTGTGTGAGCGCCGCAGCAGCAGCAGCCTGCCGTTGGCGGCGTCTAATTGAATGCTCATTGGTGTAATTGAAGCCTCTCAGCTCTTGCAGCTCCTCGTGTTAAAGACTGGGACCAGATGTCATTCAGCTGTCTGGCTGTCTCCTGCCAATCACCGACGCTTGCTCGCCTTTTCTCCTCACCAGCGCAGATGGAGGACCAACAGATTCAGATGCTCTTTGGTTCCAAATCCCAGACTCTTGTTTGTCAGCGAGAGCTTGAGAAGAAGGAAAAAAAAAAAAAAAAACCCCGCTGAAATTTTAAAGCGTCATCGCAGGGAACAGTGGGAGGCGATGCGGCTTAGACGGAAACTGTGGAGGTTACATCACTTTTAAGACACTCCCAGCAGCCTCGTGGGTCCCTGTGTTCCGTTATTCTGGTGTGAAACGAACAAAAAAAAAAAGCTGAGAAATGCAGAGAGGAGCAGACGATGAAGAGCAAAGGAAGTTGGCGTTAAGGTGGGATGGAGAAATTGTGATAAAAGAGGGGGAGACAGGGAGGAAGGAAAATCTGCAAAAGAAGCTTAAAAAGAAAAAGACAGAGAAGTGATAAGTCGCCTTGAAAAGTCGTCATTTTTAAGCTTTAAAAAAATCATTTCTCAAAGACGCTGATTTGATCTGGTCTGAAATGAAATGGGGGAAGTTTTTGACAAAAAGCAGAAGATTCATTTCTTGGCATTAAGAGCTTGAAAACTTTCCCCGACTCGACGCAACGCCAAACAGATCAAACTTAGGATCTTTCTTGCTTAATTGACTCAAAAAGAAGCAGGAAGTCACAGATCCTCTGCAGGAAGGCGCCGGTAGATGGTGCTACACCTCACAGCAACACATGCCCCCCCGCACTTTTTAGCTGTTTTGTTTTTGTCCTTTGTACTTCCTTTTCTTTTTCTTTCCTCCTTTCCTGTGATTCATCCATCCCTGACAAAGCCTCACTGCTACTGTTACACGCCCTGGGCACAACTCTTCTCTGGCCTCATTAAAAGATCAAGACAAATCTTAGCAACAGTTAATAAATCTTCAGGGCAACCATCTTTCTTTACTCCACCACACGAGTTCATCTGTTATGCTCTTTGGTCCCCCCACTTTTTAGAAGTCTGTGGGGAAAAAAAAATCATTCACAGAGAGGTGCAACAAATAGTCCAGAACCACGGTAGATTGTGGTTAAAGGAGCCAGAGGGCTGAGGTTTGGACTCACCGGCCATCTGCTGGATCCCGCTGAAGGCTCCGAGGTTACCGGAGGAGGCTGCCTGCTGAAGCAGCTAAAACCGGGACAGAAAGAGGAGAAGAAAAGGGACAAAACAAAGTGAGCCGGGTGGATACTGGAGGTTCAGCAGATGCCTCTACAGTGCGGAGGAACTAAACTCGCACCATGTGTGCTTTCTGCATCGGCGCTCGTTGAGTAAATGAGCCGCTAATATAGTTTGATCTCTCCTCTAAGCGAGCGCCGTTTGTATTCCTCCATGATTCTCCCAGACAACTTGTGCATGAAAGCTCTAATCTAGCCGACTAATTGGATTCCAAAACAAAATAGGAATACTGATGCTGTCAAAAACCCATCCTGCAAAGACTCAAATTAACAGCAAATTAACATCTTGTTCACATTGTGAGTTTCTTTCTTTCTCTGAAATAGAGCTAATTCTTTTCCCAATAACTAAGATGAAACCATTGAAACAAGTTGGTTAAGTAATAAATTAGTTTTGGGAAAAAAATGCTTGCTTCTCTTTAATTTCCCCTAGAACATGGAAGTAATTCCTGTAATTCTTTATTTTCCATATTAGACTTTCTGGTATCAGGATAAAACACGGTCCAACTCTGATTAAGTTGCCTGCAGTTCAGTGACCTTACATACACATTGTTCCTCCTTTTGTTGGAGGTGCAATAAGGAAGAGAAAAGTAGGGGATAGTGGAGGCGGCTCTTACTGCCAGATACTGTGGAGTGAGGCCCCCCAGGCCCGTCAGGCTCCCCCAGGTGGTCGCACTGTTGAGCTGCTGCATCTGCTGCGCCAGCTGCTGCTGCAGACGCCGCTGCTCCTTGTCCTTCTGCGTGTCGGCGAACTTCACCACGATGGGGGACGAGCAGCCCTGGAGGTGGAGGAAGACGAGGAAACCGGGTGAGGAGAGAATGAAATGTGGAAGAGACCAGAGAGACAAGAAGGGAGACACATTACGAACAGGAGGAGGAGGAGGAAAGGAAGGTAGAGAACGAATAAACCCTTCCTTCTGGATTTCTTAAAACATTTTTATTTGCTAACCCTAACGCTGTGGATAAATTTTAAGGCACACACTGCTTCATTGTGTGGCATCATGGTAAAATCTAAAGAAACGTCAAGAATTGTCGACTTCCACAACTCTGGAACAGCCTTAGGTACATTTTCCAGATGCACGAGGGTTCATCAGTTCAAACATTTCTGTTCAAATAGAAACACCATGAATGTCATGCCATCAAACCGCTCAGGAAGGAGACAGCTGCTGTGTTCTTGAGACGTTTGTGCTCAGTGTGAAATGTGTGCATCAACCCCAAGACAGAAACAAAAGAGCTTGTGAAGATGAAGCTGGTCAGAGTCATTTTCTACAGAGAAATGAGTCCTGAACTGACATGAGCTGAAAGGACACTCGGTGAGGACGATGCCATGACTCTGAAAAAAAGAAATATAACTAACTGTTGTTAGAAGCTGGTAAAGGGAAACCCAAAACACTTAACTCATGTCATGTGCTTTAAATGCAACCGAATACTGCTAATATCTATGTAAACTTAAAAACTGAAGAACGTAATAAAGCAAATTCCTTAAAAACAATTCTCTCTTTCATTATTTAACTCACAGAATTTGCTTTGGGAAAAATAACTGACCTAAAACAGGAAACTTAGTTTAGTCTGATTAATATACAATGTATGTAAATAATCGGTTTCCACCATAGAAACAGTCCATTCTGATTTAAACAAGCGTTGCAAGATTCACATTCACACACTCTCACAGACTCAGTGACACAGGACACGCACACCGTCACTCAGGAAACGCCACTTTAAAGCCGGCGGGCTTTCTTCTTCTCCCCCCACAAGGGCTCAGTTATCTCTGAGTCCAAAACCGTTCCACCAGACACCGATTTCCTGACTTCTCCAACTATTTCATCATCTCCCATGAAGTGAGACTTGATGTAAGTGTGTGTGTGCGTGTGTGTGTGTGTGTGTGTGTGTGTGGTGGTGGGGGGACAGAAGTGTGATTGGGATAACCAGGG
>JAVKLF010000053.1:2741862-2753127 GCA_034783495.1 Millerichthys robustus
GCACACAAATCCACCCACACAAACACAAATAGCACAGGTACAAACAAACAAAAAAACCCGCATCTGGCTTTCAGGCGTCTCCTCCTCGGGTCTGTCTACCCAGAAGGCCTGCAAGCAGCAGAACTGTCGACATGTTTGATCTTGGCGAGCCCCCGCCGAGGCCAACAAAGCAAGACTCTCCTCTGCTATCCCACAATTCCATAGTGCCGTTTCTTCTTGCCTGGTAGGCCCACAGCTGCAGTCTGCCATTCATTATGCACTCAGCGGGAACTCGGCAAAACTACTAAGTCCTCGCTGCGCAAAGCCTCATAAAAAAGCAACAGAGGACCGACAACTTAAAGCCGTGTGTGCGTCGACTTGATGCTGCGCTGGCATTCTGGCTTAAAAAATATACGTGTCTCGACAGCAGGCGGCAAATCTACTTCCTGTTTACCTGCTGCATCAGTTCAGCCCACAAAATCCTTCTTTTCAGCCAAAGAAGGTTTCTTTGGGAAATCTCTAATTGAAGCGATTTTCATAAGCACTCTAAGCCAGTGCATGTTAATTAATCACAACACGATTTTCAAAAATAGGAAAACCGAGCTGAATGCTTTACGGGGCAGCTGTACAGTTAATAACACAAAGCTGAATTGAATGTAATTTCCTGATGTTTGATTATAATGAAGTTAAAGTTTCTCCAAGCTTTAAGGGGCTTATTATCTGCTCGTAATGCATCTGCAGTGCACTCCAAGTAGAGTGTCTCCATTTGTTTTCAATCATCCTCAGAGCACTTGAATTGCCTTATTATAAAACGGCACAGTGCCGGAGTCGCACTGCTGTAAAATACATGTTAAATGCATACCTTTGAAAATCGATTAAGATTTAATTTACATATTAATGTGCAACCTGAGTCCCCGCTCACACTTGTAATAATGAGCTGCTGGGTGTTGTTGCTGTTTAAGAACTACATGTCGGAGAATAAAAGCTGCTCTACAATCGATGCGAGGCAATAAGTTATTTTTAACACGTTATAAATAGCTTCAATTACCGGGATTTGTTGTTCTTGTTCTGCAGCTATTGTGTTCGGAAAGCTGTAGTGATTTTCTGTTCGATCTTGTCGTGGAATGGGATTAGATTCTGTTGAAACTGAATCAAATCTTTAAAAGGAAAGTCATTCAATTTATGCTGGTAAAGGTTCTCAGTCAAACAGGTAATCCCTGCATGTTCAATAAAATGCAACTGGATTTCTTGTTGATTCTGTGAAATTTCAGTTTCACTTATAGATGAGGGGCTATTTGGTGGACAGTAATGCTCATGTTGGAAGAGAGATTTGCATGAGAGTTCCACAGTTCATTAGAAAAAACTACCTCACTCAGTTTTAAATCTCAAAACGTTAGGAATTTCAGTTTGAGCTGAGAAAGCGTCTTGAATGAGAAGCAAAATATCTTCAAATGGACAGAAAATACAAAAGAAATACAACGGATTCAGCCTAGAAAGACCCTCAAAACCCCGTCTGACCTACACATTAAACACATTCAAGCCTAAATATGTTTATTCCGTATAGATTCTAAAAGAACAGC
The DNA here is from genome assembly GCA_034783495.1 of Millerichthys robustus. Lineage (NCBI taxonomy): Eukaryota > Metazoa > Chordata > Actinopteri > Cyprinodontiformes > Rivulidae > Millerichthys > Millerichthys robustus. The sequence continues at coordinate 2,743,422 of JAVKLF010000053.1, forward strand.
CCCAGTAGTCTTGTGTTAATCAAATATACTGTTACTGACAGACGTACACATGTGGCTTTAATCTTGAGGCTGTCTGATGGACGGCACAAAGGGGGAAAAAATCAGCTTTTACACTTGATTTCTCTTCATCTACTTCAGTAAAATGCTCAAATATTGATTTTCAATTTGTTTACCTGAGGCATTTCATTGTATTCAGAGTCAAGACTTTGCTGACCCATAAGAACAACTCAGGCGTTGGTAAAGTCGATTTTAATAAAGAAAAAAATATATGTGCAAATGAGGTGCATAAATCTCTCTGAACTGTTTGGACAAAAAAAAAATCAATACTGTTACATTATAAGGAAAAGAGGAACAAATTTCAGTTCTTGGGTATAATTTTATGCGTATTTTTGAATTAATTTGTCATTTTTTGGTCGAAAAACTAAAGAAACAAGCTGGTATAATGTACTTTCACTGAGCTGCTACATGGCTAATGCATAGCCTATAGATGACATTTCCAAAAGCAAGTCTTCCTTAAAGTAGATATTTCTAACTAAGACATCAACTTTTACCCTTAGCACTGTAGCTGAACTCTAATCAGATTTTGTTTTGCTCAGTCTTTGACATTAAAAGTAAGAAAACGGTGAGCAACTTCATTTGTCCAAGCTGTGGCTAAGTAAGATTAACTCATCCAATCACAGTAGAGATCTACCTGTCAGACTGAAACCATCCAGTCTACATTACACCAGAGGAATCGGTGTGCAGCAGGCGGCCTGGATGGATTTTATGACCTTCCAGTTATAGGACAGCCTCTTTAATCACCTCCCGTTTCCCTGGCTGAGGTGACGCGTCTATCCGTTGAACTAGCTGATGAAATGTCACCCCACCCCACCTCCCCCTTCAGTTCCTTTGAGCTTTTTTATCTTAACATCCTCATCAAGTCCAAGCAACCTGACCTGCATTCAGCCACTCTCCCCCGTCCGCCTGTGAAGCAGTTCCTCCGAGCGTGCCGATTACGAGAAACACTACACTTCCTAAAATCTAGCCTCCGCTTCAGATTATCCCACATCACAGACTCTCTGCTACCGGCGTCTTCCAGAAATGCAACGGTGCTTAAAAGGTCAGGGGTCTGCCGGTTCTGCAGCCAGAGGACTAAGTCCAGGTTCATGCTGGGTACACCCCGAGGGCGTGAGGAGTGAGTGAGGAGAGAGTCACTGTGCATCTGTGCATCTTTTTGCCAGCAGCTGGCACTCCCAAAGCAAGCTCACAGGACCAACAAGTCTTTGCCAAAAAACAAACAAAAAAACCCCCCCTAAACTCAAAACCAACACTCTTAGTTGGTGTGTGTGGTTCAGGCTCACAGAAGGCAGCCACACACTCTTTCTGCCATCCCACCCTGCTGAAGGTGTGACGATGAGCCGCTGGGTCAAAGTCAGACAGATGGCCCTCACAGTCAGGATTCAATATCGATGACCGAGACCGTCTGAAGGGCCACACAGAGACACACCTTAAAGGGGGAGGGAGAAAAACACCCACCAAGGCGGAAAAACACGTATGACCTCCAGACAATAATCAACACGATGATGGAACACCCCACAGAGAAAAGCATTTTAGTAAACATTTAAACAGAAAGCAGTTGCTCATGTATTAGTTTGGAAAAAACAAACACCAAATACATGTTTTACTTTACACCATTTCTGACAAATCTTTACACGTTTAAATGTTTACATACTTGAACTTAAAAAGATGTAATATATTAACTAAAATCTTTACTGACTTAACAAGGCTGACTTTGAGAGAATAATTTTCTGTCGAACTGTAAGATACAAATCTGCACTTCATAAAACAGATACACTCCAGTTTTATTCCTGCTCATGTTTAAAAAGCTTTTTAAATGGATGTTATTTCATGACTCATGCGTACTTGGCAGCTCTTTGTCATGTACGGAGTGAATCCTATTCAAAATCATAAAATCAGATTTTAAAACGGCAACAAATTGGGTTGAATTCTGGAGCATCACTTATCAAAACTTCTCTCAAAAGCACCGAGACACTAACCTGACTTGGTGGTGTTTTGGTCAATAAGGTGTATTGACTAGAGGTATCAGAAGATTGATCACTGTGGTACGAGCACGACACCATATTGGAAGGGGCGGGCTGTCAATGTAAACAATTATCAGGGCTAGATTTCTGCGTAGAATTGCATTTCAATATTAGTTTTTCATTGGTTAGCTGCTGCCTGTTAGAAACATCATTCACTGCAGACATGTGTACCAGATATAATATGTACTGACAAGTAATCAGTATCAATAGCGTCAATAGCAGAACTGAGTTTCACTTATGTGCTGACCTATATTTAGCGCGTCATGGTTAGCACATTCAGCTTCACCAGCTAAAAACGCTGTCTGTTGAGCTGTCCTCACCCTGAACAATATGGCCGCTCTCGTTCACGTCTTGGGTTATGTGTCCACAGGCAGAATTTCCCACAGATAAATTTCCGTTACGATGAATCTACGTCCAATCTTTCAATAAGATTAAGCAACAAGCAAAGACTTAAAGACTTGTTTTGAAAGAGTGGCTAAAGGATATGATAATATTTTATTAAGAAGAATATAAAGCCACTGTTGTAACATCAGCATTTTGTAAAGTTGTTTTTACTGTAAAAAGAGTACACAGTAGATGTAAAATGTTTACTGTGAAGATCGTTTGTCTTTTTTAGGATAAAGCAAAGATGAAAAGAAAATAAATTTCTGTAGAGCTCATCTTAATTCCAAAATTTGCGAATTGTTCTTTTTTTCATAATATATCATTCAACATTTGCTATACTTTCTAAAACTATTCCATTTTTGACGTTAAAGACTTGGGTCATAAAAATCCACACATATTGTAAGCACCGACCTGTGTTGTACATCTTCATGGAGATAAAGGAGGATTTTATGGTTTCAGCAAACAAACAAACTATAAATCAATATGTCCTTTACAATATCCCATGTCTTAGCAGCAGAGTTAGTCTTAATTATCCCCACTTCATTTAGTTTGGTAAACAATTAACCCAACGTGAGTGTGAGCAGAATGATTGAGGGATCTGATATTGAATATGACGTGTCGCCTCTCTTTGCTAAGTACTCTAAGTGTTTAACATAGTTAGACTTAATTTACAGCTCCCCTTCTGCCTTCGCCCCTTTCTGCTCACAAATCAATATCTTTAAACACTGCCACCAACTTGCAGAGAGAAGCTGGGTCTGAGGAGACCGTTCGGAACAGGCGATTAATATCTCTTTAAATAAGAGCACACACATTGATGAAAAGTGGGCTGTTTGGTGCATCGATGAGAGTTGCCTTCCTTCATCTCTGTTCGCAACAATGTTTTTTTGTTTCACTACAGCAATTACAGTCTTTAATTGAATTGATTTCGATAATGAGCCTCCGTAATGACACTGTTGTGGGAATGTGTGGGTGGTATTTGTGATGAACGAACAGCCATTGTTGTTCGTGGACAAAATAACTTGTGAAAATGAGGACACACACATCTGCTGGTCAGCTAACTCTGCACGGCCTTTTCAGAAGCCACTTGTCTGTGGTCTAACCCTTCAGTTAGTTGCGTAACATCCTCCAGGCTATAAAACATAAATGTTTGATGACACACGGCTTACTACAAGGTAAATTTAATCTCCCACACTGCAGTATTTACGCTCTTTTGGGCTTAACATCAACAAGTTCCCATGTCCTTAGGCGCTGACGGCGGTTGCGGCGGTCAGGTTTCATGGGAGCTTGTCAATGGCAGTGCGAGTTAACGAAATCTTTAAAAGGGCTGAAGAGTAAATCCGCTGGTCTATTAGTCAGTGTGAGCTGCAGCTTCTCTTCTCGCCGCTTTTGGGTTGTCTGCTTCTTATGTCTTGAGTGGAGTAGGCTGTTGTGATGGCGCAGCGATATGTGTAATAGGCTTGAACAAACAACTCAAATCGACTTACAAGCTGGCACACAGCATTCCTCCTGTGGTTGCAATACTATCAGCTGTTTTACTAATAAAACACTCTTCAAACAGACAGAGCAGCTGACTCGAACAGGGGATGTTGGGCAACTTTGTGTTTCTCTTGCATCATTGTGACCATGAATTTGTTTTGATTACATCAAGGAATACTGACGGACTTGTTAGGGAGCCGGACGAGATGATTGTGGAAAACCAGTGGTAAATAAAATTGAGGTTTCAGTTTTGTTTAGGTGTAAAAGTCAACCCAATTTAGTAAAAGCCTAAAGAAATAAACAGAACGCTGGGTGGTTAATTAGAGATTTAACGGACAGTTCTCAACGGTATTCAGTGCAAGTTACAGTGCGACACCAGGAAAACACGCACCACGTGAAATCATAAAATATATGCCCATATTTTTACACCCAGTCCAAACCAGCACACACACATCAGTCACGTTGTGTGAAACAACTTCTCTCATTTTATTTATCACCTGTTACACCTGTTACTGAACAAACCTTCACCCCAAACATTGCAACCCCAAAAAAATAAGCCCTGTGCATTATTGAAATACATAACTACACACTTCTACTGGGTCAAGAAGGAAAACAATTAATTTGGTATGAGTGCATATAGATTATATTTTGCTTCATTTGGTCTTAAATTTAAAAGGATTTGCTCTTTCCTTTCATAGGAATATGCTTATAAAATAATTGGAACCCTATTAAGAGGATTTTACAGGTTACTTCTTAAATGAGGCCTTTACCTCAGGGAAAAGTCCAACAAAAAGGGTAATGAAAAAAAATACACTGCAAAAATATGTGTCTCTGCTGCTGGTTCTAACTTCAGCGCTGTCCGTGTTCCTGTACCCTCACTTACACAGATTATATAAAAACCTACGCTATTTCAAACGTGTTGTGATGTCCTGCATCACTTTACTCTTATGATCTCCATCTTTGGAAAAACATTAGATGAAAAAGCCGCCAGAGGAAAGTCAAACGAATGAGTCCAATGAATATTTAAAACGGGCAGATTGGGCATTAAATTTATTAGCCTTTCAAATAAGTTTGGTAAAACTGGGGGCTTGTTTACAGTTTGTAAACCTGACTGACCACTTGGGATTTTCTCCTTCTGGACCCCAGATCTGAGCGATAAAGTTTAAGAGAAAAATAACCAACACCAATGATGGTTAAAATCCTTTTAGGGTCTCTATTAAGTCATATAAAATACTATTTATCATGTATGATAGAAAACTTAGTAGTGCTTTACGTTATCTATTCCAAATATAAACGCTATTGGGATGTAAGGATATATCATAAAAGATGTTTAAATATGGGTTCAGAGCACATATTTCTCAGAGAGAACCCTGCAGCCTCACTGAGTGGGTGGAGTTCCCTTGCGCTCCACATGCATGTGTGGGTTCTCTCTGAGTATTATGCATGTTCGGTTAACTGGTAACTCTAACTTGTCCCTAGGTGTGAGTGGGAGAGGGAGTGATGTTTTTTGGTTTCCTTTGTCTCTTCGAGTCCCTGTGATGAACTTGAGACATTTCCAGGGTGTGCCCCACGTCTTGCACAAGGACTGGTCACGGTCGCCGGTGACCCATAAAGGAGAGGCAGTTAAAGATAAAGGATGAAGATCCATACACCGTACACTGTTAAAGGATTTTTTTTGTTGTTTTGAGCAGATTTTACTAAGTATAGTGAGAAATTAGATTATTTTGACCCATGTCTGCTAGTCTGAATGGGGCTTATAACTAAATTCTTTCTCCCTAAAAAGAAAATAAACTATTTAAAGCACCTTCTAAAACAGGTGGATAAATTATCCATAAAACATTACTTCAAAACATCTTAACATTGAGTTTAAAAAGAGTCTTGAACAGTCAACCCAACAATTCCCACTTGCAACTCAACAAGCTGAGCTCCGACTAACACACTGGTTGAAAGTTTTATTTTTAAACACTAATCTTTCTCTTAACAGCAGTTTAGCCAGTCGAGTGATTGCCCATCACACTCGCATTGTAATTACTCATGTTGAAGAAATGCTTGCGTGTACTTTTTCCAAATTTGTTTGAAAGTCATTTTTGTTAAAGCAGTTAAAATTTCCTTCATTAAAAGACAAGAACAAGGACTGAAGATGTCCGGTTTCTTAAGACCGCAGGGCCTTGTGCATGAAAGAATCTGATTTCTCACATCACTGAAAATGATAATGCACATTATCGCTTACAGTCTGTGCTTCTGTTTGCTGCTCTGTCCACTGACGTGAAATAATAAAGGACTGATTAAATGACTTATGTCTTTGGATTGTAAATTGCTGCTTTTAAACCTTAACCCTGGCTGAGATCGTGCTTACTTTGATGAGCGCCTTTGATGCGTCTTCGCTTGTGTGAACACACACAACCTTGGGTCTGTATTCTGGCAGCGAAGCGTCGCTAATTATCTTAGCAGCAGAAAGGTAAGGGAAGTGGGGACCTGCGTGTGTGTGTGGTCTCGGTGCGACGGTAGCTTTTAATGAGCCCCGCACATCTTATCAAGCTCTGCAAACGCTCTGATCCGCCCACGTGGAGGACGGGACTCGAGTGATCGCGTCTGATGCCACCAACCCCCCCCCACACATGACCACCCCAATCAACCTCCACACACACACACTTTCTGCCCATTTCCTTCGTTCCCTCTAACCATCAGAAACAAATATCATTGAGAATGAATCAAAGAGCTTTTCATCCTTTCTCATATAAGGAAGGAGGAAGGGTGAGGAGGAGAGGATGGAAGGATTCAACAGGACAAAAGGGACAGAGGGATGTAGAGTGAGACAAGGAAGAAAACAAGGATGAAAGAGTGAACTTCTCCAAGCTGGAGGGCGCTCCAGAGGACACATCCTAGATTAGCCTCCCCCCTACTTCTTTCCATCCGTCCGTCTTCCCCTCCTCCCTCCCAAGCAGACCTCAGATGAGGAACAAGCGGCCCCGCGGCCCTCTCGATGGGCGTCTTGTGCTGGGTGGGTGGTTATCTGGGGGGAGACGTGGGGCATTTAGACATCTGTCTGCCACTAATGAAAGAGTTCAATTTAGTAGAAAATCTAAAACAACCTTGTCTGACGGGCAAGGCTGACAGCTTTTAACTCGCTGTGTGTTGTTGCCGCGTGTTCATCGCAGCGTGTGTGTTGGAATGGATCAGCAGGGGGAAATTACTTTAAAAAAAATGAAAGTAAAAAGGGAAAAAGGAAAGTGTAATGCAATAAACTCTGCTCAGGCACATTTTTATTTTGTGAAGTGTAGCAAAGCCATGCAGGAACGTGAATCAGCCCGTGCAGCAGGGGTTGGGTCTTATGGCTTTAAATCTCTCCAGGGGTGCGGGGCATGCTTTCCAACGATAGATGGAAGGGGTTGTGTGTCTGTGTGTGTGTGCGTACGAAGCAAAAAGAGAAAAAAAGCATATTTAGAACTCAGTAGTGCCATTAAGAGTTGGAGAGATGAACACATGGCTCTCCAGGCAACATAGCAGACAAACACACAGCCACTTTGTCTCCACCCCCCTCAACCTTCATTAGTGTCTCATTAGAAAGAACTTTAGTGAAAGCTGTTGCTGTTCTTCAGGAAACAATCTTGCCAATTTGTCTTCACTGAAAGGACACTATTCGTGTTTGCCATGCAGAAAACTCCTTATTATTATTATTATTTTTAACTTTTATAGATTAACCCACCATCTGATTCAGATGCTGCGCTGCCTGACGGGGCGATTACTGAGAGGAAATAGTCAAATCAAAGGTAGTTTTATTGACTCGGAAAATAAGAGTGGTTAGATTGATGCCGGTCAGCAATTACAATGTCTGAAAGATAAAGGTTTTACCAAAGCACAGAAGCCTGCAAGCAGCATTATTTATTTCAGAAAATTTACTGTTTTGACATCTGATTGCAGTGTTTTTTTATATAAACTATATAATTTAGTACAAATCTGCAAACAGAAAATGTGTTTTTAGCTTCAAATATACAAAATAACATCATTACACAAGCTTTTGAGGCATAAATCTGTGATTTTTGCTTCCTTTTTTTTTTTTACCCATCCTGACCTGATGAAACAGGGCGGACAGGGCATTTATTTTTATATAATGTATAAACATTTATAAATAAAAAACCTACAATAAAAAAACATACAGATAAATATTGAAGGCAAGCTAATTACAGTATTTCACAAAAACAGCAGGATAAACCTTTGAAACTGTTTTTATTTCTGTTCTGTTTCCTCAGAGGTAAGAAAATGAAAGTTTTATTCAATAAAATAAGAACAACAGTTGAATATTTTTTTAGACAAAATATTATGCAATAAAAAAAAAAGAATTGTTGTAAGTACGACGTTTGGATTTGTAGGACCTGGGCAAAACTAAAAAAAAACCTCAGCAAGAGCTCTTTCCCAGGTAGTTTTAACAAAACTGTTACTGACAGTTCTAATAAGGTTTTACAAAGAAACAAAAGCTCTATGTTCACAAGGAACATTCAAAACGTCAGGGCTGAAAGTTATTCAAATTAAGAACCTTTGTAAAATTGCTGGCATAATTAAAGCAATAAAAAATGGATAAATAGGAAATGTGTGTCAGTCATGGTTAATAAAACTTTTTAATAAGACAGTTTTTCAGCTAATGATAAATTAGAGTACTCCATTCTTACTTTCATACTGATTTGAATTATTGTTGACTCCTGAGACTCGGTCAGTTAGTTTGGTTTTATTCAGATTCATGGAAAAACAGAAGCGTTTCATTCATTCAGTCACAAAACATCTTTTTCTTTGATTAAACTCTTATATTAAGCTCCCTCCTGCACTTGTTTTGTTATTTTTTTGTTTTCTAGTTATCATAAGAGGGATCTGTTGTGTCAAAAAGCACCGTGTTTTTCAGATGCTGTAGGGTAAAAATACATCAAACGCCTCGTCTCAAGTGATCGAGATCAACTCCAGATGCAGCATCACAACTTAAAAATAATCTGGTATTGCACAAGTGGAACATAAAAAGCTGAAATCTGCTCGAGTTTAATAAATTCTTATATTGGCAGGAAACATTTTGACATTTTAATCACAAAGAGACACCTTTGTTTTCTGTACTCATCACAAGTCAAATTTCACTCCAGACAGTTCTAAAAATGTTGACAAATTACAATATTTTCTTCTTTGATTTTGACTTTTAAGCTTGTTCAAAATAAATTGCTTAAATAAAAATACTAATACTGATGAAAACTTTATCACAAGGCTGTGACTGTTGGAGACTTGCTGTCAAATAAAAACAGCAAGAAAATGCACAAAATGGTTTTAATTTCTTTTTATTCATTTCTGTTTGTCATTGGACAGGTTAGACCTGAACTTGCAGGGTTATAACTAAATTATTTTTCTTTCATTGAGGTAATTGTTTATTATGCTGATTTGTTGGCAAATAGTGAGGGAGTCTTCAGAATGTCTTGCAAAAAATACTGTGGTTTTCACCTTCCAGAGACAGAGTCCTGCAGCTTGAGATTTAAACGTGTTCAAAATATGTGTGCAACAGATTTGTCCTAACAACAGTTGCAGTGTTGTCGCAGACATTTTGAATTTTGTCAGGGGCGACCCCAACCAGAGCACTAGAACTGCATTTTGACCCCTGCGCAGGAGCATAACTCTGACAGAATACATACCCAGGACTAAAATCCACACTGTCCCATCCTCGCACCATTTTCTAGCAGAATTAATCATAAATGTGGTCGCAGCTGCAAAATGGGTACAAAACGAGACAAGTCGGA
>JAVKLF010000053.1:2755495-2767877 GCA_034783495.1 Millerichthys robustus
GAAAATAAATTGTTGTTCTTTTTTATCGCTCGTCTGTCTCCCATTTTTGTCATTACCCAAGAGTGGGGCGTGACAATGCATAAAATCACTTATTCACACATTTGAATATATATATATATATATATATATATATATATATATATGCACTGTCAAAATGGTTCAATCTTCAGTGGAGACAACAGAGGAAGGATTGAGCTATTTGAAGACAGTGCTGGAAGACAAAGCACCAAGCAGAAATGTGTTTGGTGATGTGTTTTTTTGTGTGTGTTTGTGTGTTTCACCTGAAAATAAAGCATAATTCTCAAGGCTTTGCGCTCTTATTTTATACCTCCACACTTCTGAGAGCCATACAAAGACAGATTCTTCATATAAACCACGCATAGCTACACTTTATCCTTGGAAAAACAGAAGCCACTCAGCTGTTACTGCTCCAAACCAACATGGCTCCTGCTCAATACCAGCAATACCATTGTCCCCTTTTTTTCTGCAATTTGGGCACCATCCAGCTTACCACTCTGATTGCATCTCTCCCTGTTAGCGCCTTAGGTTTGGAAAAGGAGGTAGAGCAATGAAGGGGAAAAGAGCCAATGCAAACATTGTTCCACTGGCTTTTTACAAGCCATGAGAGTGGGGAAGTTAATAAGCAGGTATTGGTTTTTAACGGCTGCCCATTTATTGCTTTGCCCTCAGGCGGGCAGGAGGGCTCTACTCCACCTTTTTCCTGTCCATCTGCAGATCACCTTTGCTAATCTGCAGCTCAATATTTCCCCCTCTCTCTTTGCGCGCTCCTTTTGTTTTCACGTGTCTCAACCGGCAATTAATTCTGAATTCTCATTAACTTTTTTTTCTCCCTTTCAGCTCCTCCCTGTAACCTTTTCAGCCTTGTTTTATTTGAATCCGAGCTGAAGTCAGCTTGAAAAGAAGAACTTATGAACAGACCCCGCACAACCTCATCAATTCTCTATTATGCCTCTATTGATTCACGGTTTTTCAGACACATGCTTGAGAGTCAACTGTATTTACCGCTGCTCTTCGTGCACCTGTATATTTAATTTAAAGCCATATTTGTCAGTCAATACGACGCAAGCTGATATCCGAAAGTCAGTGTTGTCTGGCTCTGACATGATGAATGTGATGCAGGTTTAATTACTTACATGTATTGAGCTGTTGTTTGGTGTCATCAGGTTCTCAGAGGACAGTTTTAATACTCTATACGGTTTTCTGTCATGAACAAAAATGAGTTTACCCGAGTCAAAAATCTTCTGAGCTGGAAGGAAACTTTCTAATCAGCTTTTTAATGTTTTGTTTTTCTCTTTTAAATGCTGAATCACTGTAACATTTAGCAAAATTGTTGCAAAAACTGTACAATAGAAAGAAATACTGTGTTGAATTGTTTTCCTTCAGGGTTTAGCGTACAGCCAGGCTGGAGATTTTAAAGGTTTCAAGATTCATCCCACTCACAGTTGGCCACTTTATTTCACCAAATGGTTAGGAGAAAAAAAACATGCTAAGGGCTAGATTTAATATTGTTAATCAAGTCTGGGTGTTAGAAAAAAACATTTAAAGGGATTGTCATTTTTAAAAAGTCGCTCTGTCTAATAGGAATCAGGACATCACCAACTGTGAGATCAGTCATAGAGCATAGAGAATAGAAGAAAGAAGCAAAAGTCTTCATCAAGGCTGGGCTTTAGCTAGCTAAACAAGGGTCTGTTTTTAATAATTGTTTGTCAGGCTCATTAAAGAAATATTTCTCAAAAACGACATACTGCTTTAAAAGAAAACTACGTTAGCCAATATTAAATCGCTACATTTTTGCATCACACACTCGTTTGAACTGTTGACATTTTCTCATTCAAAAAAAAATGTTTGGTTTACTAGACAAAGTTTCTTCTTTTTTTTTTTTTCTTACAATATCGCTGTATGCGTTGATCCTTGGTGAATATAGAGGAGCCAAATAAAGCCTGAAGGTCACAATCAAAGAGTGAATAACTAGTTTCACATATTTTGATTTTCTTTGGATTTAAATTTCATGCTTAAAATCAATCAGTGATGAGGCAGTGAAGCAGCTAGAAGGTATGCTGAGCATTTGTAAGCAGCGGCCCTGCTGAATAATGTTTTTATGAATAAGTTCCATGTTTGTATCTAATTCTGCATGTGAAAAGCCATGGACACAGGGGGCCATCATTTAAGCAAAGTTTTACATTCAAAGCGCTAACCAAGAGAGCTTAAACTTCTCCTACAAATAGAATTATCACCTTAAAAAGTTCTAAAATAATTTTATATCTTTTAAAAGTGGGAAGTGAGCAAAGTCTCTTACTGATGGATTATGTTTCTGTAAGACAATTTTTAAGAAATATTTATGGATCTTCTGCCAAGGTAGCAAGAGGAACAGCCCAAAGTCCAAAACAAATTTCCCTACAGGCACAGTAAGGTACATTTTACTGTATTGGATCATACTGAACTGTATTGTATCATAATACACCGTACTGTATCTCACTGCATCTTATCATATATCGTATCATACATAAGTATGATCACGTTTTCAAAACTGTACATTTTCTTGAAACTATGTGGTAAAACAAACACAATAAGTCAGTAACTTTAATGCAACATAAGCCGTTTCTACTAATCTAACTTTAAAACCTAGACGTACGTCATTAAAAGCTAAGAAGCTAATTTTACTGTTTTCCTAATATCCTGGTTCAGCTGTCAGCACAAGAAAAAACACCATTTTCATCATTATGTCTACTTAGCTCGATATGAATGTGGAGAAAACATTTGACACTGGTTTCAATCATGTAAAAAAAAAAAAGAGCAACAGTTTCTTTAATGTTGTTCGTCAACCAGACTTTACGGATAGCTGACAAAAGAAAGGATCGAAAACAGCAACCACAGATTGCTCCAGGACAAACAAGTTTGAAGGGGAGAGATGACCAGAAAGGATGAAGAAACAAGAAAAAGTCATTCTTGTGTAGGTTTCTATAAACCAAAATCTACTTCTGCATGCATCCTGAGGAGTGCTTCACACCTTCAACAAGGGATAAGAGCCTAACTCCAAATATGCAGAAACACAAATTTAACACACCTTTTCCGTGACCAATTAACAGTTACTCTGAGCAAAACAAAAAGCTGGATTTGGACTTGAACATCCAGCTCATGAGGGATTCACAGCATCCACCTTGTCCTGCCCACGAGGCCTGTCCACTCATCCAAAAGACAGACGTAAGACAGCGCAGCTGCTCAGCTGAGGAGACCGGTGCAGCCAAGGACAGAGGCAAGGAAGCAGCAAATGAAAGGAGAACAAGGGATCCGGGGGTCTTTAAAAATCTACCCAGAGCTACAAATGTGAGACGACAAGGAGACAACATCCAAATCCCTCAAAAAAACCTTTTTTCTTAGCAGACATTTTGATTTAAAATAGCAGGACAAGTGCAAGTGTATTAATGTGAGGTGTATTCTATTTAAAGCTTCTCTTTTGCATATTTATACAAATAACCTGTATGGTCTTTATGCAAAGTAATAGTTTCAGTTGTCTGGCAGTGTCTACAGACACCAACCCTGCCCTAATGTCTTTGTCAGGTCAGGTCAGTGTGCATCTATGGTCATGTTTCCATGATTTCAATGATCATGGTCATGAGGCCAGAGTGGTCACTTTTATGTTCCTCAGTTTTCATCCATGACAAACCGATGATGTGGTTTCACATCGTGGCCATGCCGCTGCCACCACACAACCCCCTCTCTCCACCCAGGACCCTGATACGGGCCACTGCAATTACAAGAAAGTCAGTTTCAGCTCAGAAAAGACTCACAGAACTTCAACTATTCTGTCTACTAATGTAATGGTAAAACCCCCTTTATTTCCATCTCTCTGTGTGGCTGTATCAGTCACTAACAATAAATACGACAGTTCAGTTTTACGCAGTTCTACAAATCAATACTTGGTCTAAATGGAGTTATCTGTAATGTGAGAAACACCTTTCACAATATTTCTGTTGTACGAACAATGATTGTAAATAAGATTATTTGTTGGCAAATGCTCAGAGTGCACTTCAACTCTCTCTCTCTCTCTCTTTTACTTATCAGTAGTTTCTCACAAAAACCTACTCTGACAGTCAGTTGCTCACACAGTCGGTCACTTACACTTGCAAATGCATTGTGACAGCACTGGTGTGCACGGTCGTGTCATCTCAGAGACATATACAGGTCGGGGTGACGCTGCCTTAGGGTACTGCTGTGAGTGTGTGATTAGAGGAGAATCGAGGACATACACTCACCCCTGTTAAAGTCTTTATGTTATGCAGTGCATTCTGGGCTTCAAGAGCAGCTTTCCTCGTGTAAAACGTGACAAAACAGCAGCCTGGGGAGAAGGAGAGAAAACAGACAGGAGAGAGATCAGCATGAGGCGCAACAAAGAGCATCTTCCGCATTTATCTGCCTGGCATCACCTGTCGACACTGGCAGACGCAGCGTGAATGTAAAGGACCAAACATCTAAGCTTTTGGATTTGTTTCAACGTTTGATGACTCCAGTCTCCAGATGGGAAGGACGCATGAACAAAGACAGGAGGAACGGTGAAGGAGGAAGTTTTCTCCTTATTAATCATCACGTTTTCTGTGAACGATTGCTTTATTGCCCGTTAACAAATGAATGCAAATTAGGGTATTTATTACTCATGTTTCTGAACTTGTTCAGTTACGGGGTTCTGGTTTCGATTTGGTGATTTGCTGGTTAAATGCATTTCTGGATAACACTTGATAAAATCTGGTCGAAAAGCTTGGTAAAAGGTTTCAACAGCTACTAAATGACTCAAATACTTCTGAACAGCACATCTACAAACAACCTTGTTGCTTTTATTTTCATTTAATTCGAATCACGAAGTCAACGCTAAATGTAATGCAAAATAAAGTGCTCAAAATTCATTTCAAGTTCACTTTAGACCATGTTTTACAAGGCCTTGATTTACAAGAAAAGCAAATCTTTATTGTCAGTTGTACACAGCAATGAAATGATGTTTGCAGCTCAACGGCTAGAACTTAAAAAAGAGCCTAAAACAGGATGTGTGCAATGGCAAATAGAGAACGAACTGTGCTTAGACTTGCAGATAAACGCCTAATGAGATTCTTGTAATTACTCACGAACAGAGTTGTATCGGCACTGAAATGCAAACACAAAACGAAATGGAAGGGCTGCGAAAGAGAGCAGGGTTTTGTGTTTTTATTAATCTGTGTAATCCCTAAAGAACTGGCTAAAAAACTGCAGTCTGACTGCACAGTCAAGCAAAACCGTAGCAGGACTACATAAAGGCCCGACACCGAAGTGAGATTTTTATTTTCATCACGCAGACAGTGGCTGTTTGTTGATGTAGGTCAAAGAAAAGAATTAAAACCTTTTTCAGCTGAGTACATCTGCAAATGAAAGCACTTTGGGGTAAAACCAAACCCACACCCAAGCAAACACAAAAACGGCTAAAATTCTGTCACCTGTTGTGTTGGCCTCAACCTTGTTTGTCTGTTAGCAAAATAATTCATGAACCATCAGACCCAATAAATGAAATTCTCATGTGATCTACAACTGATTAACCTTTAGACTTAATCAAATTCAAGATGGCAGCTGCAGCCAAGTGACCTTTGTTTACATAAAAATGGTCATGACCTAGCTAATTTTACAGATTATGAGTCATTTTATTTTACTGTTATTTTATCAGGCAAATTCCACTGAGATCACTTATCTCTTTTGCAAGGGATGCCTAGGCCTGAAGGCAACAAATTGTACTGTTTTTTTTTTTGGTCTGTTAAAATGTTGCGCAATAGGAGCTGAGAGTCATCTCCAAAAAATACTATGAGAACAGTTTCTGAGATTTAGAAGATTTCTTCTAATATAATTTACAAGGTTTGGCCAAAATGGCCACAACTACATCTATACTCATAATAAAACAATCTTAGATCAACCCTGCGGTAATAATTTGTTTATCCATCAACATGTTTTATAATGTTTGTCAGCACAGGCTTTGACCTAGAAAACTAGTCCAAGAAATGTTAGGTTTAGTTTAGTCAGAAACACTGTTTTAAATAAGTTCAAAAACAGTACAAACACTGTTTTAATGTTCCTCAAAAGTCATGTCTAAAATCTTGTTTATTTAATTTTTTTAAGTTGTTTTATTAATGTATGAGGGGCAGATTGCGAGGGCTCGGGAGCTGCTTCTGGCTTTTGGGTCATATAACTCCTAAAGCAGGACTGACATTAATGATGTTAATGTAATCAAGAAACACATTCATGTTTTAAGGTTAAAAACAATTGGCAACACTTAGAATTTGAGATTGTGCTGAATGAAACATGATCTGACTTTAATAATGAGCTGAAAATCCATAATCATGCTCCAGCCACAGGTGAGTTTCTGCTCTGGCTTCGATGTTTCCCCTCAGACTGCTGCAGGGCTGAAGCTGTTGCCTTCAGTTTAGTCCATCTGTTAATTTTGCTGTGTTGCTGTCCAGAGATGAGTGGCGAGTGTCATTGTTTACATCTGCTTTGTTGTCCTCCCCATTGTTTTTATGACACAAATCAAATCAGTATGAAAGAGGCTGACTGGTTGTGGTGTTGTTGCCCGTATCGCAGGCGTCAGCCCTTATGACACTTGCCCTGTGGTGCATCTTAGTGAAATCCAACAGCGAGCATCTGGAGCAGGTTTAGACTCCGAATCCCAGAGTCCCTTTGATGAGGCTGGGAGCGTAATGGATCTGAATTCCCGTGGTGTCCTGTGGGTGCCAAGGGCTGTTGAATAGTTGGCCCTTAGCCTAGCATCAGCAACGTGATTGGTGTTGTGATCTGGATGATGCAGTGCCTGTGTATTAGTGCGAATAACACTCGGCTTAGTGTTTCTTTCCATGACCCCCAGCGTGAAAGACAGCTCATCGTGTCACTTCACTGAACTTAACACTTCAGCTATCAATTTACCACCAAGAGTTTACCACCAGCTTTTTATTGGTTAAGAATAGTGACATAAGGGGGGAAATTAGTCCCGACTGAGAGACTAATGTTGGGTAGAAATTATACAATTTAGTTCATGTGGAAATCAAAGAAAAGTATTTCTCAAGAGTGCTTTCCCCCAATTCACTTATCGTGAATCAGTTCACAAGGCACTTCTTAAAAAAAAAAACAACCTTTGGCTAAAATCACAAAAAACACACACACGTTTGGCACAGGAAAAGGTGAAATAGACTGACATTTTAATTTCTAAACAAGGCAAAGCTATACAATATTGCTACCAGAGTTCCAGCACTTCAAGTGTATAGGACAATAGACGTTTGCAGCAAAGATTGCAAATTCAAAATCTTTTGCCAGCATAATGCTAAATTTGTGTACCTCCACTGGCTTTATTGCTAGTTGAGGGATATTAGCTTTAAACCATTCACTTCCTGCACGCTTGGTGCAAAGCGGATACTATTCAGAAGGGAGTCTTTTAGTTTTACTTCAGTATTGTACTCTATAATTCCTTCATAATTCAAATTGCACCTGTTTTCAAGCTTTGCCCCCTTGTGTGTGATTTGCAATTCCAATAACAGAGCTTGAGCAGCTAGCTGCACACCATGAATTTTGAATCCATTGGCATTTTACGGCATATCTGTACATGGGAGGGTTAGCTCTTTCCATTAGCATTAATGATTCTGATGGCATATAATGTGCAAGGGAGGGTTAGCTGTTAAGGCTGCGCTAGCCACTGCTGCACGTTGTGATTCCCGGGGTGTAGCCGGGGCCTGGGAGCCGTGCAGCATGTGGCGGATTGTCCCAGGTGGTGGGCTGTCAAGATGAGGATCAAAGAGCAGAGCAGTGAACCTCACACACACACACATTTATACACAGATATCCCCCACAGTGTTTCACTTCCACCTGTTTAAGAGTCTGCACAGTTGCTGCAGTAAGCCATAGAGTGACACGTTTATCTTAAGAGTCTGTCTGTGTGCGGGCTTCCTGTTTAGACATAAACACTCCTGCACTGTAGCCCTTAAAGTGGTAAAAACAGTGCTGCACACTGGCATAAATGCTTCTTCCGTCAATTTGTGTGTCTCCTTTCTTGCAGCACAAACATTTACTTGAAGGCAGAGAGGGCTTAGAGCGAGGAGATTTGCTCTGCTTGTGTTGTTGAAGAGGGACTCTCAAAAAACACACACCAGAGACATGCGCACACAAACTCCGAGCGAGGGTAAGAAATCTATTAGAAGCTGGTGTGTGTGTGTGTAACAGAAAGCGTGAGACAAGCAGAGAGGACACGAGGAAGAAGGGCAGAGAGCGTGCAACACAAGAAAAAAAGAAGAAGAAGTGAGAGTGCAGAGGTTGTGAGTGGAATAGAGAGTAGAGGAGGGAAATGCTGGTTCATAAATGCTTCATGGCTGCTGAATGGGGGCTTTTGACTGAGAGAAGATCCACGCCCTCCACCTGTCTCTGTCAACACGTCCTGCCTCTAAACAACAGGCTGACCTTGTCTTTTATGCTGGAAACAGCAAAAGTGTTCAGGAGCTGGAGGGGGTAAATTCAGCCTTGTGCGTGGGTCTCAATTAGATGGTCGTCTAACCATTTCCCACCGAGAAACCAGCTAAAAGACGTCAGGTTTCACGTGTCCTTGAAGAACATCCTCGGTTGATGTATGATGGTGAGCTGTGCTGGCTGCATGGCTGAGAGTTGTGGCCGGAGTCATTAAATCAGCCCTGGAAGGAACTTCTTGAATGTGATTGTCATCAACTATTCCCTAATTTTTCGACCTTCTGACTAGGGCTGCATCATATCATATAATCTATGGTAATCCTAGTATAAATGTTTGAGCGATAAAACAGTGCCATCTTAATGATGACAGGAAGAGCAAAGATTACACGTTGATGTGTGTGACAGCAGTGTATCAGTCGCAGGATACATCGCTGAAATCCAGAAACAATTTGAAGAAGGACTGTTAAAAGACTCATAAATTTCTTTGTTACTGCATTAAATGGTTGATGGTCCGTGAAGCAATAAATCCACAGTCATGATGATTATTAAAGAAAACAAAATCACAGTAGCTGTTTTTTTGTTTAAACTAACTGCTGCAACATACTGTAAGGAGGACTTGAAGATACAATGCTTGTTTTCTGGATTATTTTTAAATTAATCTATCCATTTCTGCCTCTTATTTGAGGTTGGGTTATGGAAGTAACAGGTCCAAGCGAGAAAACTCCAGCAACACTCGTCAAACTCAGACCCCAAGGCATTTCCAGCCAGTTCCTAGTCTGTATTCTCCAAATAGTATGAGCCCTAAAAACATCCAATACGAAGTGTCCACGAGACATCCTGATTAGATGCCCAAACCACGTCAGCTCTTTCAAACAGGAGAACTGTAGTTTAACTGTGAGCTCCCCCCAGACGACAGCGTCAAAGGCTGAGCCTGGACACACAAAGAAGGCAGCTCATTTCATCTGGTAGAATCCAGAATCTCATTCAGACACATTTCATATTTAATGACCATGGAGCAGGTACATAAAGAAACCAGTAAACCTAGAGGGTCAAAACAGTCTTGATAAATTTTCGGGTTTTTTATTTTAAAATCAGTTTGAACTTACTCCGGTTCCTTTGATATTTCAAGCCACAGCAAGCAAACCTGCACAAAGGAGTTGGCAGTTACAATTGATGCCCTACGTGACAACCTGGGCTTAAACCCATGCTCTCAGGATTACAAGACCACAGCACTGACCACCAGACTGCCGCCTAGAACAATATTCTCAGATGACTACACAACAAAAAGCCTAATATTTCTGTTCATTGCTTTGAGAAGGAACGGTAATTAACTTCCTTTCTGTTCTCAAAACAACTAAAAAAGTCTCAGGTTTAATTCCTGGATAAGGGTCCCAGTAATGCGACAAACCTTCAGGACAGCAGCGTAAATAAATGCAGAGAAAAATGAAGGATTTACGAAACAAGCTCACTGAGGTCCTTTCTGGAAGTCTCAGTGGGTTTGGCTTTTATCGACACCTTCACAGGTGGAACCACTGAGGACGATTAAGCCCAAAAACCAAGCAAAACCTCTCACCCTGCATCAGAAACACCGAACTCCTGCACACAAGCTTTATTTCTTAACCTCCGAAGACAAATCATGCATGCAGTCTGCAAACCTGACAGCATAGTGTGCAAATGGTTGCATTTTTCTTCTTCTCAGCTGACTTTATTTTTACATGTAGTTGCTTTTCTTACTCTGATGAGAAGTTACATTTCTGTATTCAGATGTCGACTTGAAATTTCACAGTGCGATGCCCCTTCTGAGCACAAATGGCAGTTTTATGGTCAGATAATCTTGTTCGGGGCACACTATCTGCAGTGCAAATCAAAAGAAAACTACCCAACACAAGAAGCAAAAGGAGCAGAATTGAGCTGAGCTGTGTCAGGCAGTATGGAGGGGGAAAAAAATACATGTCTAAAGTTTTTTGCTCTGAGAGGACAAAACTCTAAAGCTTTTGTGAGAGTGTGCACAGCATCAAAAGCAGCATCAGATACTGACAAGAAGATAGAAACGCCTGAGCAGCCAATCGGGACATCATGTGGGTCATTTCAAGTCTAGGCTGGTGTTCCCATCAAATAATGTACTTTTTTTCTTTTTTTTTAAAGTGCCAGCTTTTTTCCCCCTCTTTGTTCACGACTAAAGACCCCCGTATGACTTTGATGACTGTTAAGCTTGAGTGTTCCAAGAACAGCTTTTGGGCCTAAAACTCCCCAGCGATCAATAAGAACTGAAGAAGGTGAAACGGCTTCAAGAACCAAGAAAGTCCGGTCCTGTTCAAGTTCTTAGGATTAGCCGTGACCTGGGTGACCAGTTTGTTCCAAGCATATTTTCTTTTTTGAAGTTCTTCAACATTATTTATGCAGCCACCATGGACACGTTCCTGAAACTTTGCAGAAAAATATTGGTGCAATTATGGCCAAAACTTTTCAAACTGGCAAAGATATGGGCAGAAAATTAATTCTCATTAAATGTGTTAGTTGCTGTTTATCTTGAGTTAAGTCTATATGATGTGGAAAAAAACAGAAACAGAAAGAAAACTTTAATTATTAGTGTACACTGACTTATTATGCAAACTGTTGCAGTTTAGTAAAAGGCAACATTTGTGTGGCAGACATGTTTTTCTGTCAAAGGCATGTAACAGGACAGCCTGCAAAACAAAGTAAAAATGTGTTCATGCCATTTCTTTCAGGGTATGATTTTAAAATGTTTTCCTAATCTTAACTATGTGTTTGGTCAAAAGGGCGATATACTGCAACATAAACTTTTTATAATGCAATTTTTACTTTAGCTATCCAATTAAAGACAACTTTTGTTGATATTCAGGAAAATCCAAGTAAAAAACTCTTTTATTGGAAAGTTTTTCTAGATTTTTTTACCCCCAAAACAATAATTTCTGAAGTTGTATATATCTAAAGAACACTTTATAATCCAGTTAGTCTAAGAATCTTTCCCCCTATCAAACTGATTTATTAGAGTAATATTTGGAGGGTTCAGGCAATAAAGTTATCCTACATTCTTAATGTGAGAAATTTACATAATTTCTTAATGTTAAAAAGTGGTAAAATCATCTTTCCTGCCTTATTAAAGCTCCCGGTTAGTATTTGTTGTCTCTGCTTCACAGAGTGAAGCTGTTGAATAAAAAAAAGAGGTAAAGGCCTGTAGTCCAGCAGAATGTGAGTATAGTTATTTAAGAAAAAAAAAAATGCAGGTGGTGAAGGGGGTTTGTCACAGAGCTTCACCCCAAGCCCCCCTGGGGCAGGGTACTATCAGTGAGTCACTTTTTCTCCCTCCATCACTCCAGTTCCTTTTGACCCCAGGGTTCCACTCAACCACTGACCCACATTAACTACAGCAATTACTGCTCACACGAGACTCTGGGTAGCATGGGATACATCCCCCATCGTTTTCTGTTATCCCACCCCACTCAATCTACTCAATGATCCCTTTCTGCTCTCGGTGCAGCTTTAAAAATGCCCCTAATGTCTAAAATTTATGTCAAAGAGATGCTGAGTGACTGAGTAGATAGGCAGAGGATGACAGAGAGCGTGTTTAGATTTCGAGCGTGCAGTAAAGAAACAGTGAGAAGATGAGCGGATGGCTTCAGACAATGCAGCATCTCTGATGGGTTTTTGGCTGAGGTTCTAATCCTGTTAACGTAGGACTCAGTCCAGCTCGCGGGCACTTCACAAATCTACACAATCCGCTGGTTACTTTGGTGGAAGAGCACCAGCGTCGCCCTCGTCCAAAATCGTCCCACACTCTTTCCCTCTTGGTGCAGGAACAACGCAAGCGCTTCCTGGAAATCAAAGCCAAAAACAGAACGACCTGAAATGGTAGGGGTGGGGGGGGGGGGGGGGGGGGGGGGGG
>JAVKLF010000053.1:2770690-2781048 GCA_034783495.1 Millerichthys robustus
TGCCAAAAAAGTTAAGACCTTGACGTGTTTGCTGAAGGAATCTTATTTTTGTCAGACTTGAGCGGCTTTTCCAACAGCACTTAAGACCGTCATGCGACACCAGATGATGATGATGATGATAAGACCAGAGGATTACACTGATCCACAGTTATCCACTCTTTGGTTTGACGTGCAAAACTGTAGTTCAGCCAAAGCTCCAAGCAAGCATTATGAATAGGGTGTATTTTCAGAAATTGTTTATTAATCATGAATTTATTCCTGGTTGTTCACAATGTTTTTCCAAATCAGAATTCTAGTAACATCTTGCAGCTCAGAAATGTTTGGTTCAGTAAAACAGCACCGAAAACCAAAGTAACAAAAGCTGAAGGAAAAACATTTAATGTGTGAAGGTAGATTGAAGCTACACAAGAGTTTGAGGGGATTTTATTTTCCTTCAATATTTAAGTCACAGCATTAATATTTATTAATTACTTATAAACATATGTGGATAACTAGATCTTAAAAACGAAAAGCTGATTTTGGATATTGTAGAAAGGCTTTTAAATTACATCAACGCTTTGATTTATCAGGTATATTTTTAGTTAAAAAGACAAACAAAACAAAAACTTCTATTTTGAGAAAGCTCCCTTTTTTCCTGTCGCATACAGCAGACTAACTTATCTGAGCTCAAACAGGATTTATCTTGTTTTTGTGTTTAGGCTCATAAATCCTCTGTGAGAAATTAATGCCGAATTTATCTTGTACTTTTGGAATGTCTGCAGTCAATTAATGCTTATCGTGTTGTGCTCTTCTTCATCTTTTTTGTTGTCGATGTGCTTGGTTTTTTTTTGGATTTACTGAAAAGACAGCTAATGAGGATGCTGACAAAACTGAGAGAAAGAAACAAGTTGCAAGTGTTTTCTTTTTTTTTCAGCTGCAGCTGTTTAAACTGCTCAGTCTTGGTGCGACTAACGAGCTTGCTCGAGTCCAAATGGCTCCTTTATGAAAAAAAAAAATGAAAAAGCAGCTCTGGGTCGGCACGAGGGCACCCGAGTGGGCTCGTTTTCTCCCCGGATGGACAGGAAGTTTTTCCAAACAATGCTGAGGCTAATTTAAAACAAACACACGGAGGCAGGAGAGGCCACCGTTTCCCTCACGCTGGTGAAATTTCAGCAGCAGAGCCGGGTGAGGGGGTTGATGCACGCAGAGGGTGCAGACAGCTTACCTAACTATGAGAAAAACAACAACAATGCTCAAAGCGGGTGCATAACAAGGCCTGCAATCAAATGCTACATTTCCTCTCAATACACTCCAACTCACAGCACAGAGGGGGGAAAAAAACAGCACGTAAAAAAAAGGCATACAGAGAAAGACTTGTCATTTAGAGCAGAAAAACGAAAGGTATGATAGGTGGCCGTGTTCCTTTTATTCAAACGATGAGTGATGCTCTTGACTCATCAGCCATGAAAACAACTCATTTCAAGGGTAGTGGAGATGGAGCGGGAGATTTGAGGGAAAACTGATGGACAGAAAGGGGAGTGGGGGCGTTCTTGCAATCAAAAACAGCAGAGGAGAGAGGCGGAGGAGACTCACGGGGAGGGGAGGAGCCAAATCAAGACTACAAACACAAAGCACATGATCAGTTTTCTGTCAGTCTCCAGGCTCTAAAGCTTACATGACTCACAGTCAGAGGAAATCCAGAAATAAAAACTAAATGAATACAACAATTAAAAATAAGTGAGAGGGTGATTAAGGTGAAGGTTTAGAAATGTGATGGTTTTTCAGCTTCTAAATATTTTCCTTGACACCCATCCCCCTCCCCATTCTACAGATGTCTGATGAAATTAAACTTGCAAATCAGAAAAAAAATGATGAAATGGTGAACAATTGGGATGAGTCCAATTTGGGGTTTTAATAATACATCAAGGATAACGGAATACAAATTAAACCAGATAAAGGCGTTTGAGAAAAAGTGGTTAAAACGTGAGTTCGTTTTCTCACACAGCAGGAAAAACACAAACAAGTACAGTCAGTGTGATAAGTATCAAAGCTTCTACACCATTTTCTTTTAACAATCCACATTTCACATTTTTGTTTGTGTGATGTTTCTATATGCATCTTGAAAAGGTACATCATAATGAAATTCCCCAAAACATACAGGAATTAAAAAGAAAGAAGCTGGAACTGAACATAATAAGTCTAAGTTTTCGTTATCAGGAGTCAAACCTGATCATTTGGAAAAGATTACTGAAAGATCTCAATGCTTGTACCTACATTTATACATAAATGCTCTGCAGAAACTCTGCCTGCTTACTGAAAAAAAAGAAACCTTGATTATTCCAGAAATAATGACATCCAATCAAAACTAATTTCTCAACACAATCCTATAAAAGCCTTTTTTTTAAGTCTGGACAAGTTATAATTAACCAGGATTTTGGATCAGATTCCAGGACATTGGCATGAATACAGCTCATGCCACATCATGCCTTGTATCACCTTTGGCACATAGAACTTTTGCAAAGTTCGGTTTTAAGACATTTTTAAAAATTGCAGTGCACAACTATTTCCGCTGCATTTAGGTTCGATCCCATTTCAAGTGCTTTACACACCAGACAGTATCCTAACAGTTCTATTACGGGACAGTCTGTACTGTTCAAATTAACTCCCTGCACTCTGGCTGACATCCTTTGCACGCCTCCACTTCCCCACACTCAAGGTTTTTTATTGCATGTGTGAATTCATATTGGTTTTGTTTGTGTTGATCAATTTTACAGCATTGAATGATAAAATCCAAACCTGAATGCATCAAGTGTTTGTACGGAAACTGTGTCCCAATATAACATCAAATCAATATTTGGTTAAAGTTTCTTGGACTTTTATGGATTGGATGAATGTATGAAGGATAAAAAACTTTATTTAAAATTCCCTTGACCTATGCACTTTCCTTAAAGGAATGCATATCAGCATACATTGGGGTGCTGTTCGTGAACCCCTGCAGTTCATGCCAAAGCTTGGTCTCTGGAAAGGTAACATGTTGTTTAACATCATCAGTCGAAATTATTGCAACTGTAATTAGTTTCTAGTTAGTATTAGGAGTGTAGCAACATATTAATCCACATCTATATATCAACTGAATGATAATAATTCAATTACATTGCAGCGAACATCAAGCCGTATAATCATCAAATGGAATCAAACACATATCATCAGAGACTTTTTGATATCACAAAAAAATTGTATCGTGGTCTAAACAAATCAGCATAATAGTGTACTGTGATAAAACTTTACACCCTTAGTACTCAGCTGATAAATCAACCCAGTTGGTTTAAAAGTGGTGTCAATCAAAAGGGGAGGGTCTACATAGACATTTTGACATCACGGTATTTAAGTTTGTTTTCTCTAAATAGGTTTTCAAATCAAGTCAACGTGGCTCACTGCTGTGTTGCCACCAGTTAAAGTGCTAAAGGAGCAATTATTTGCACTAATTTGTATTTTTTTTTGTTTTACTTGAAATCTGAAATGTGCTTCTCAGTTGGACCAAAGCATAACGTCTCCCCCTCCTGTCATTCTCTCTTTACATTCCTCCCCCTCACCATCTCTCATCAAGTGTCATCAGCGCCCACTCCGGCTGAAGCCTGTTAATATGGCAATGCTATTGTCTGCCCATTTGTTGCTGCTGTCGCCATTGTTTGCGCTCACACTTGACGAATTCATCAAAAGAAAAGAAAAAGAAAGGATGGGGGAAAATGATGCAGTTTTTGTGCAATTGCCTGTGTCGGTCTGGCAGGGCAAGTTGTTGTCTTCAAATGAGGCACAAAATAGGTGCTTGCTTGTGTGATTTTGCACATGTATCAACTGTTCAGCCAATAACAAGTTGGGACTTGGCCTCTAAATTACAGCCACCACGAATCCTTTCAAGAATAATATTTAGATTTAGGTAAAGTAAAAATAAAAAAGGATGATTACAAAAGCAGAAAAAAAGACTTGTGTTTGCACGAGTGTTCGCACCTTTGCTCTGTGGAGGGTTCTGGCTGCGGTCTCGGAGGATGTTGATCTGGTAGACGGCGCCGTACGGCTCAAACAGCTCCTTTAGCTCTTTCTCTGACCAAGAGCGGGGGATCTGGCCCACAAACATCTTGATAGCGTCTGGGTCTGGCTGGTCCGAATGCTCCAGCGCCCCGTTCATCTTACCGGCTGTGCCGTTACTGTTGGAAAAAAGGCAGAGCCCCAGATTAAAGGTACCATACTTACAAAGAAGTATGTAGTGCAAACACATAAAAAAACAACAAATCAGCATACATTTACCACCTTTCACTTGACTAAAAGGTTCCCTACTGAGCAAAAAAGCTCCTATTCTGAGAAAAAGACCATATAGAAGCAGCTTTATGTTCAGTAGTTTAAAAGCACCTATAATGTTGTACTTGGACTTTTATTTAAAGATCTTTTCCTTAGTTTCTAATAGAACCTGGATTAAATATAATGGCATTAATGTCCTTTACGTGCACATGGTCAAACCAGGCAAAAGAGACAGAAATCTCAGATATAGCCTTGTTGCTAGGCAGGTTTGGTTTCTGTCTTTCATTTCAGTCAGACCAACAAATGGGTCTTTTCAAATAACTATGAACGTCAGCTGACATTATTTCAGCAGACATATTCAAACGAGCCAGGTTATGCTGAAAAACATTATATCAATTACTAGCATGAACCTAACAGTAATTTAAAATAATTGCATAGTGTTAGACCCGTGACAACAGTAAAACAGGAAAAAATGTCCAGACCCGTTCGGAGTTAGAGTTGCAAATTTGATTTATTTTTTTTAACTTTCTTCTAAAGCCATAAAATATTATTTTCAGGACTCTCTGCAATTATTGTACCACTCAACAACAGCAAGAGTTAAATGTGGACAGAAATTACTTC
The DNA here is from genome assembly GCA_034783495.1 of Millerichthys robustus. Classification (NCBI taxonomy): domain Eukaryota; kingdom Metazoa; phylum Chordata; class Actinopteri; order Cyprinodontiformes; family Rivulidae; genus Millerichthys; species Millerichthys robustus. Next base: position 2,775,587 of record JAVKLF010000053.1, read on the forward strand.
TATGTAGAAACACTGGAAAGTGACAACAATCCCAAAGTTAGAGCCACATTACCCCTAAATAACATGGAAGCAAAAGTCTCTAAAACACCATTCACATCATCACAGGAACACTAAAACTCAGAGAGCCACACTGATAAAATTCCTAGCAGATCCTTACTACCAAGCAATACAGCTTCGAATTCCACTCTTACAGTCTGATATCCCCAAAGCTAGACCAGATACATCAACAAGCTGACATCTCACTCTGATGCTAAATGTGAATTTTTTTATAGCAAAGATGTGGCGATGGATCTTCACAGCATCAGAGATTTCAGATTCAAGGGCTTGAGCTGAACTTGGATTGCATTCCTTCATGTTTTTTTTGTTTTTTTACAGAACAAGTGAAATAAAACATCTACTCTGCTTCTTTAGCTCCCTGTCTGCTCCCCCTCCACACGAGCTATGAACTAGCTAGAAGTGGAGATACGTTTTGAATGCATGTGCAGCTGGCAGCCATTGAGGTGCATGAGTAAATGTTTGTGTTCATGAAAGGATGTTGGAAAAGCTGCGTGCTGCATGTTAATGTGATGTTTTTGTGAGGGATTAGGTCGCAGAACCAGTACAGTAAACTCCATCTAACAGGACACAGATGCTTACACGCCGATCAATCTGGTTATATTTCCAACATCTGGAGCACATAAAATAGAGGTGAAGTGCTCTCGCCCTTTTCTGCAGTGAAGTAACACCACTTATCTTTACAAAACACACTTGTCGGACAGTGCGTTTGGAATGCTAACTCGATGGCCTCCTTTTTTTTGATGAGTACAGACCAATAAAGGATTTCAGTAGAGGCCTGATGGACACGAGCAAGGCAAAACGTGACTATGTTTTGAGGACAATCAAATAGCTGCAAACACACATACACACACTAATGAATGAAAGCACACATCCCTCTGCCATCAAAGCCTGGGGTCTATTTAAAATGGCAAAGAAGCATTTTGATAAAAACCAAAGTCAATGCTGCTTTATTGATCTACTTTTGCTTAGGAAAAAATCTTAGGAAACAAAAACAAAGAAAATTCCCAGGCTTGGTTAGCTGACTACACTAATACCACAAGACAAGAAGTAGGAGTGAAGAAAGCATGGAGGGTGGGAGCAGAGATAGATATAGAGAACGACTGCGAGGGAAAGAAAAAACATCCAGACCTTTGAACGCGAACCATCCATCTTTTGCAGAAAGAGCCAAGGCGCTCGGCAGAAACGCCCAATTCTTTAAAGGACTTAAAGGACATGTCAAATAAAAATGCCAGAACTGAGAAAGGAGTCAACGAGCCAAACCCGTGCTAACAGTCCTCAGGGCAATAACAGCTTCTTGCTAAGCTGTCCGATAAATCGCTCGGGACTTGGTGCTCAGGAAGTCCAGAGGGTGGTCGCTGATGGGGAGGAAAGGAAAAAAGGGAGGCAGGGAGAGACGGGTGAAGGTGTTAGCGAATAATTTCTTCCCCTATTACAGGATGATAATTAGACACCTAAACAACAAAGATGACTGAACTGGACAGGCCACCGTGGTCGCTGGGTTCAGACTGCTGCACATCATTCCTTCGCCTTCTGACATGTACACCCAGCTGATATTTGTGTAGAAAAAGGGACAAATCCTCTTTGTTTGCCATTTCTGTGAGGCTTATGGAGAGTGAGCAAGTTCACGGGGGTAGACGACACAATAGCCAGAGTCAGAGGAGAGCCTTCCTTGTCCGGGACACTGCCCGCCATTCACCCTGCCTGCTAAGACAATGAATAGCTTCACACTGTAAGCCGTAAGGCGTACAAATGCTCACAGAGCTTGACTTGTGTATATTGCACGCTCTATCATTACCCGAGGTGCTTGGGAGTAGGTGACTCTTCAGACGATGAAGGAATGAACGCCCCTGTGGCCAGGACTGACAGGGTGTTATTGGAGGCACACTAAGCTTCAGTGTGTGTGTGGACATGTTTGTAGAAATGTGTGAAGCTCAGCAGGAGAGTGTCCTCGGGCTCGGATTAAGTCGTTGAGTGGATCCACTGCTGCCATAGCCTCTCCATCTCCCTCCCTCTTTCACTCCCTTTCCCCTTCTTTTCCATCTCTCCCTCTCAATTTGAGTCAATTGTTTGCCCTAATGGCTTAAGTATTGCTTCCATCACTCCAGTCTCTCTGCAGCATCGAGGCCATGACTGAGGGCTGATCTACACTCAAACTGTGGGCACGTATATGTGCTCAGCCACACTGCAAAGAAAAGTATCTATACAGGTCTGTGAAGCAGCTGCTGAGAGATGTTGCTGCATCTAACACTTACATCAGACAGGAGGCTTGTTCAAGGTAAAGCTGCATCTTAAGGAGATCATATTTCTTCAAATGATTGTACAAAAGCTTAACAAGGAAACAAGGTTTGTTTTCATAGAAAGGTCAGAGAACCAAAAACAAAACTGATAAAATAATTTAAGAGTCAAGACTGAAGAAATTGTGACGAATTTAGTCCTTTGTCCAAAATATCCTTAGAAAGTCATGTTGTGAGTCAGTTCACAAAGAACCTAAAGTAAAAACATTTTATAAACTTGCAAGGAGTTATGGGTCATGCTGTAGTTGGAACTATTGATTCAAGGACGTGCAGAGGTGGACCTACAGGGCTCCAGTTTTCTCCAACAGCCCACAAACAGGAATGGCGATTTTAAAATGTCAGACTGTCTGCATCTCTGTGTTGGCCTGAAACAGTCTGGAACCCTGAAACTTATTTCACACAATTAGGTACATGTCAATCTTTTTTAAAAAATTGAAAATAAAAGTAAGGATCCTGACCCTAAAGAAGCATGCATTAAAGGCTATTATAGTTATAGTCTCACTTTGCATAAGATCCATTCCTATAGTGCACTTTCTGGAATAAAAGAAAAATGCATCAGGTGAATAAACGTCTGCAGGTAATCAAAAACACCGCTCAGCTTTTACACTGACGAGGTTACCTGCTGTGTAAATGTGTCTGCTTTCAGTTTCCATTTACCTGATCTGAAATAATTACTGGCCAATGTCTGTATTTCCTCCCATCATGTTACAAGCTTCAAGCTGATTCCAATTATGTATATATAAAAAACAACAACAACAACAACAAAAAAACAAGCAACGGTAGCATTTTATCTATGCTATGTATCAAATACCACAAGTTAAGATCAGGGTTAGCAGGTTACATGCAAACTGTTTAACTTCAAATCTTTACAGATGTAGTTCAGATCTTTTCAACATAATTTTCTACAGAACCCACTTTAAAAGACCTACAATACACTAAGTATAGAAATAAACAGTTGGATTGTTTAGCAGTAGATCTGAGTCCAGATCTCAGCAGAAGAAGAAACTGAGGCTGCAACAAGCTGTACAGACAACATGAAGGCCTGCGATCCCCTACGCTGACCTTGTGCACAGCTGAAAGTCCAAAAGGCAGTACGACAGAAATGTGCAACATCCGGCAGCAGGAAGAAGCCAAGCAGGTAAAAAGTGTACAGATGAGCTGGGGTCGAGGAGTAAGCACAGCTCAGAGCTCAGCGTGAGCTCTCTCAGAAACCAGGCACACACGTGCACTTACACATATCACATGCATTCACACACAGGCTGCAGTTCAAGCTGGCTGCACTGATCCCCCTGCTGCTTCTTCCTTCTGTTTCTGCTCTAAAGCCCACATCCTCCCTGACTCCCTTAACCCTGCAACTGAATCACACACACATGCACAATCACACACACACTTTGGTGGCTGAGCTGCCACACGATTCCACTCATTGGCAGAATGTTTGCGGGGCGTGTGACGGTCCCACAGGGAACCTAATCTTGTTGACAAGCAGAGTGAGAAACATCAGTTCCCCCCCTAAGGAAACACAGTGACCAAGGTCAGTTGCACACAAACCTAAACCCCTTTACTGAAATGCTCTCTCACACACACACACACACACACACACATCCGGACGGTCACATCTCCACACAGGTGTAACTAAGCTAACGAGCTCATCCTAAGCGCACCAACTTAGTTAAGATGGTAAGTTATTCTTTACTAAAATAAAATCTGGCTGATGGGAGGTAGAAAGATCACAAAAACATTGGACACCATAACCACGTTTGTCACAGATTATCTTAATAAATATTTTGGATGTAATAAATACATTGGCACATCACCTTAACTGATAAATGAACACCTATTCAAAGAAGCTATGTATCGATGTTGAGCTAGTAAACGTCCCTGACTCATCTAGAACTAATCTGGTTGTAGGCTTCCCAGGCTTTTAAAGTCTTTAGATCTAGGGAGCAAGGACTTGAATAAGTTTAAATAATTAGACATGCAATCCCATAGAGGAGACTTCCAACTGATCACTGATTTGTATCGCTTTCCCTTTTCAAATAAAACTCACATTTTTGGTGATATCGCTCCTTCCCTCTGATTTCTAAACTGTATTGGTACAACCTGGCACGTTTTAAAGTCTGAATTATTTCCACCAACACTGTAGATATCTAAAACTCGAGAAAAGGTCTGATTGGTTATTTGATTTTTACTGTGAATATCTTCAAAATGGTTCCACATTTGGAACGTTTGAAAAGTGAAGAACCCAATGAAAAGACTGTTAAACAGATGTGTGAAAGTCTTGATCCATGAAAGGAGCATTTTGGTATAGTTGACCTAAAAATACTAGGAATATGAGCACATATAGTGGAAAAGGTGCCAGAGCCTTTGAACACCATATTGCAACCTCTAAGGCTTTTAAACACACATTTCAGAGCAATAGAATACAGTTTAAACCATGTAAATAGTCCTGAAAAGGTACGTTCACACCTCCAGACAATCTCACAATTCATATGGATTGAAGACATCAGCAGATGTTCAAAAAACACATCCAGAAAACATTATTTAAGGTCTGAAAGTTTTCCGCCACTGTAAGAAACCACAAACAAGATTAGCAATTTTTACCGCAGCTCAAATCATTAAAAAAAAAAAAAACTAAAAACATTCGTATCAGATACCGTCACCGCCAGTGTGAGGCGGATTAGTCACTCAAACTGAACAGGCACCAGCCTGTAGTGACTGAATTATTTGGAACACTTTAAGCTGTTTTGTTACTGACTTGCAGAGAGGTAAACTGGCTCCAGGGAGCCATGTATGAGCCAAACCAGGGAGTGCAATATTACCTGCGACTCACTTAAACTTCACAATAAACCGTTTTCCACCAACAGTGGGTACAGTTCTGGCAGACTGTATACAGAACACTTTGTATGTTCATTATCAACATGTCTCTGCTGCATGGAGGCAGCTCTGATGGAGCTGGAATCTGGGGAGAACTGTGACCGAATGAATGGCCCGGGTCTATGTGAGACTATATGATTTGCCACAGTGTAGGTGGAAGTGTGTGTGTGGGCATGTTTAACTACCCTTGTGAGGACATTTTTTGACACTGTACTATACTTGTGTGGACATTTTGCC
>JAVKLF010000053.1:2808860-2829084 GCA_034783495.1 Millerichthys robustus
TACTCATTAATGCTAACCTCTGCTACACAAGTTAGCTTCATTAGCTAGAAAGAACTCCATCACACTTATGGCAATAAAGTACCATGGTAAAACTCTACCTGCAAAATAAATGCATTCACTCACCTGCTCCTCATGCAGAGCTTTTTAAAAAATTGGTTTGGTGTCTAAAATCTTGGTTCCCGGTGTGAGCTACACGAAACTCCTATTGGAACGAGGAATCATGACAAAATTGTGACTGGGCATGCACTTAACCACCTATCTGACTCGAGTGGGAACACGCTGTGTTTGAGATGTGTCAGTTCTCCTCACGTTAAGTGGTTCTCTGTTGCTCAGAATAAAAAGCTCCAGAAGGAATATAAAGAAATTCTGAAGCTTCATCACTCCAGCACGAAATCATTGTAAATCTATATAAAAAGTAAAGATTATATGGAGGTACACTTCAGGCACAAAAGAAAAATCGGAATGCCTCAAGTTTTTGTTGATACAAAAAATGCATTGCATATTTTAATTTGCTTTTAGAAAAATAGACACCAGCCAAATTTCATGTACCTGAATAGATATATAAAGGTCAAATTTGCACAATACAAAATTATTCTCTTCACTTCACTCATGCAAAGTGTTCCATTAGCAGTGCATCTTTGTTCTAATCCAGTTATAAGATGAGATATTACATTCAGAGTATGAACCTTTAGGAGTGACGATTAAAATTTTATTAGTTTCTTAAGACAAAACATGTATTTTGCTATAAAAAATCTAATTTCACTCATCATTGTTGTGCTGTTTATTCCCAAACGTATAGGCTAGTGGCAAATTGAAAATTAATGAATTATTTTTTAAAGCAACGACTGTTTTGGGAATATTCTGAACATATAGTTGGACAGTGGAAAGGCTGTTTGTGAATGCTGGAGAGGTCTTTTTTTTTGCTGTGACACAAAGTCACTGTTTGAATCCACTGAAGATGCTGTGAACCTTACTGTCTGAATCTGCTGGGGGTTTTTTAATTTAAAAAGCAGTGGCACGCTTTCATAACCAAACAGAGTTGATTTTTGTACTCTTTGGTTGCATCCTAAAGACCGATTTAAAGTGCAGAATGCAGAAATTGATGTTTTATCACTGACTATCAGCTTAACTCCAAATAAATCTGGGAAAAAAGGGGTTGATGTGCAAAACGAACATATTTTGGTAAAAACGCATCCTTTAGAAACAGAGCATCACTGTCCTATTTTCTGCTCCACGGGGCTTTCTACAAATGTTTTTGACCCATAGGGCTTCAGTTGTGTTTCCATTCCATTCCATTGTAAGTGTTTAAGTGTGGGAATCTGTGTGTGTGTGTGTGTGTTAAACTATTTGTGAGCAAGCCTCAGGCTGCCCCCTCAGCACTGCGTTTGCGTCGACCTGCAGAGCAAACCAGGCCTGCGCTCGGCCATGTAGGCCGGGAAGTCGATAGGGACATCAGAATCAGAGCAGCTGCCCAAAACGGCATCACAAAGTGCCCAGTAGCCGCACACTTCCACATCAACACACCGGACACTGTACATACAAAGAGCTGGCCATTCCTTTCAAATTGCACCGGATTCATGGTTTATAGACCCCCAGATGATGATTCATGTGTAATCTGACAAATGGCTGACAGACAGACAGTTTTAAACCATCAAAACTGGAAAACTGATTTTTAAAAATTTACTGCAAATGCTTAAATTAGCTCTGTACTAATTTTTCTGCACCCAAATACAGGTTGAACATAAAATCTCTTTGTGGACATAGGAAACTGATCAGCAGAAACTGAGCTGAACTCATCTTTGGTGGCCTGTAGGACCACAGTGTTGGTTCTGTCACTGTATCACAAAATCCTCTGACATATTACTGCAGAGTGCAGCAATAAATGTGTGAAAACAAAAACTGATGTATCCACATGTAGTTGAAAAATAGGTTTGTCACTTTTATCAGAAAGCTACTTTGATAACAGCGAGCGAGTCAGAGGATAAGTTGAGTTTAAATTATTGTCACTGGCAGAGGGGGAAAAAAATAGACATGCTCAGAAATTAGATTTGATTTTTTTTGCTGCAAATAATTGAAAACTGGATTTTCAACTAGCTTCAAAGGGACAAATGAAACAGTGCTGTTTTTAGGTACATGACTGCATTTTTAATTTTACCATTAACTTTTTAACAGCTCCTACTTTCTGAGTATGGAAATCTAGTGTAATATACACAGATATATCCCAACCACAGTTGAAAAGTGGTGCTCTAATACTTTCCTGCCAAATACAACCATCCTGAGCTGATAATCATCTATATTTAAACAACTAAATAATTCATTCGAGGCAGCCTTGCTTCATAGCATCACAGCCCTGGCACTAAACTAGCTAAGATGCTAACTCATGCATCACTGAGTCAGTGGTGCTCCCCTCTGCCTTATCTCTGAAGCACGCATCAAATGACTGTTTTCAATTATACAAATTAGGCTTACTTAAGGGGGGGGGATCTTGATCACACACATCCAAACATGCAGAGAGATCACGCAACGAAACATCCCAGGTGGGAAATGTTCCGGGACACTGTAAAAAAAAAAAAGATCTGTGTTGAGGGAAATGAGCCAAACAGTCGAGATTGCCATGATGCTCCGTTAAGGTTCCTTTCAGCTCACGTTAATGCATTAACAGCGGTGCCTTTGGGTCCCCCCCACCCTTTCCTTTCTGCCAAAAGCCATTCGGCCTGTTTGATCAGCAGCAGTTTGGAGGATTGAATCCACTCACGAAAACATCGTCCTCCCTACCCCCATAGCTCCCCATCAGAAGCGAGAGGCCTCGAGGGTAGGTTATTACAGAATGCAGCGAGACACCGTTGGACGCATGCATGGAGGAGCAGCCAGGCTCATGAGCGTGCTTAGCTCACACATCCATGCACAAACAAGTATTACGACATCTATCAGAGCGAAGCTAAAGTGCACCAGATGTTAAGGCCTTTTTTTTATTCCAGCCCATGGTCCCCTCTCGTTGCAAAAAAAAAGGTTTAGGCCAATAGGAATCAACGACTCAATGGACACCTCAGGTTTCAGTTTCTCAGTGGCAAATTACAGAGTCCTAACCTAAGTGGTGGTGTTTCAGGGAGGAGAATCACAGTTTTCCCACTTGGTTGAAAATGGACTTGGCTGTTCAGCGGCGTACCCGTCTATTTTAGTCTGCTATACAACACTCTGGCCTCTGTTAAATGTTGCATTGTGCAAAACGGACTGTATATATGTCCACTGCTGCCAGTTCACCAAGGGGGATAGGAGCTCAAACATGATAAAGACGAATGCACAAACACTTTGACACAGAGAAATCACAAATTGCCGAACTCAATCCTCTAGCGCAGTTTAGCCATGCTTGTTCTGAATACAGAGGAGGGGAGAAAAAAGGTAAACACAGGAGACTATTGGTTTTCTGCATGCTCCACTGCTCTATTATAGCTGCCTGTTTACTCATCTAAACATGGAAAATGCACTACACCCTCCCTGAGGTGAATGCAAAGAAGGTGAGCAACTAATGTAGAAAAAAAAGGAAAAGAGCGTTTTCATGATCTTTCTGCCCCCAAACGCCCACATGCTCTCATTACATACAGCACATTATCTCCTCCACACCCTAAAACACTCGAGTGGTCTACTTTTCTGCCACTATCACCCATCATCCACGTACACCAAAGCATAAGATACAAAGCGAGTAGTGCAGAAAACAAGCACAGACTTCAGTGAGCAAATTCATCAGTTTGAACAGGTTATCACATTTTAGCAAATCTGAGTAACTCGTGCCTGAAATGATGAGGACTTTCCAACAACCTGAGCTGCTGATGCTGAGCAGCAACTCTGGAAATCCATTACTTCCAGTGTAAAATTAGTCAGAAAACCTCATTTCAAGTTAGAAATTTGATTAAAAGTTTGTCATATTTTATATATTGAATGCTGTCATTGCTGCTTTTTGTGCATTTACAACATCTGCAACAAAAAAGTATCTCCTACTATAACTGCTAGTTGTGGAATCACACATTCCACAACTAGCATCACCTCTAAGAAGGCAAAATCTGCCCTTTATTATTACTGTATTCTTCTCACCTCTCCGGCTGTCTGAGATTTAAATACTGCCATATAATAGCATGCAGACCATTACATCACTCATTTGAATGTGCCCTTTGGAAGGTTTAAACTTTGCGTTTTTGGCCAAAACTTTGCCATTTTGGAGTTACATGTGAGCAATTTTGAACACAAAGGTCAAACTTAACAGGTTTTATGGAAAGGGTTCATGAACTCGTGTAACAGTTAAGTAACTGTTTTTGTAATTTCTGTGTGCACACCTTGCAAAACTGCATTCTTGCCTGTGAATCTAATGCTCGCCACATTATTGTGATCTCAATAAATATTGAAGATATGGAATATCAGCACCAAATATCTGTCAGCACTTTCTCTCTTAAATGCTTAGCAACAGTTTCTGCTTTTAAGTCCACTAAGCCCTAAGGCAGAAAAAAGTAAATGGGCAGGGGGTTCTAGGGGCTGAGGATGGAGATGAGGCCACCCGGGTTGAGTGTAGGACTCAGAACTCAAAGCAAGGAATGAAAGGAATTCTTGGTTTTGAAAAGGGAGGACAAATGAAAAAGCTGAAATGTGGGCAGAATGGATGGATTGGCTGAAGGGCAGGGTTATATCGGTTTAAATAGATGATTGGTGGCGAGGGCACTCAGAGGGAATGTGTGTGCGCTCCAGAGGTGCAGATTAGATCACCGCCATAGCTGCAGAAGCCCCGAGGACGCCCCGATAAACATCAACAGATAATCTACACATTTATTCCCATCTCTGCACAATCATCACTTCCTGCCTCTATGTCCTCCCCCTCAACTCTCCTCTGAGGCACACCTCCTCCACTTCCATCCAATCACCGCCATCAACTCTGCCCCCTTTCACTGCATCTGGACTTTTTTTTTCCTTTCTTTTTTTTGCCTTCACTAACTACGTCTAAGTGTCCCGAGGCGGTGCACTAGATCACGCTTCTCAATAAACCCGTCAAGTGCTCCACAGCAGCTTTCCGACCCCGTCTCCCTTTAGCTTTCCGAAAAACAATAACAGCAACTCCTGAACACTCCTCCCAACAAAACTCCCATCGATCACCTCGCTTTGTGGAACACACACATCTATCAGCATTGTGCAGCTGACTGTAGGCCTGGTGCCCTCTGAAGACCCTACTGTTCTGCTTTCCAAAGCATTTTTGCCAATAAAAAGGAATTCTTCTGGATTTATCTTTATGCATAAGCTAACAATGTGGGAAAACTGAGTTATTTATTTGTTGCTCTAGTCAATGTATTAATTTACCAAACAAAACTCTTTGCCCAAAGAAGAGCTCAGTTCTGGCACCCGTATTTACCAGACATGTGATGAATGGCACGCCAACACAGTGCATGATTAAGGCAGATCTTAACAGATCACACATTGACTGACTGATAATGATGCTATTTGTGATGTTTCAAAACTCAACTGAATCATGGCCTGCAGAGCTTTCTCAATCTGGAAGGCTTTTCAAAGAACAAAAGAGAAATGATTAACAGTCGGTTGTTCATGCCAGAACACGCTGGAGTATTCAGTGTGTGGGTCAGAACTGGGTTGAACAAGGATTGTTGGCTAAATGCTCCAATTTGGGGAGGATGGGATACCTGCAGCACACTCCAAAAAACGGAGCTGTCTAATTTGATTTCTGGATGAAAACCACCGCTGCTAGCATTAGCATTCACCTCAAAAGCTTTGAGTTAATGCTCCTGATTTCCAAGTGGTCATTATTAGTTGAGACAAAATGATACACCAAAACGGAATATTGGTCTTTACTTGAAAAGAAAGGATATAATTTTTGAATTTTGAATTGGACTCCACAGGGAATAAAAAAAGGGTAAGTTGGGCAGAGACGAGCAGCAGCTCTGACATCCTGTTTGTGCTGCCTGCCCTCCTCTTTGCATTACAGCTCATTCTCTGTGTAAGTCAGAGTTCGACCTGACAGCTCTGCACTTGTGAATGGATATGTGTGCTTGCATGCATGTTTTGGAGATGGTGAGGAAATGGAAATGAGGAGAGCCAAAATGACAAGAAGCGCCAAGAAAGATTCTTGGGAAGTAGCAAGTTCTGCTCTGTCAGCACCCTAAAGTTTGGAAATTTCAGGCTAATCCCTCACGCAGAGCGATGGGACTTAGGATCTGCTTGCATTTAGAGTATGTGATGGTGATGACTCTCAGCTACTACCACATCACATTTTGGCTTGGTATCTTTAAAACCAACTGAGTTTCACATTTTTGTATTTTCCTAAAATCAGCTGGTTGTGATGTAATCTATCAGCTGTAGATGAACATCCAATGATTAATTATTATTATATTACTTCTGATAGTTCATAAGATAATGTGAAAGGTTGGCTGTGACCTGTTGGGTCTCAGAGGGTGGGTTTGGGGTGACTCTCAGCTACTACCACGCTAAATTTAAGCACAATGTGAGTAAAATCAAGTTATAGCCATTTTCGTGTTTTCCATGTTGGCTGTAGCAACCATTTGAAATTATGATGACTCCAAAAGCTAATCAGATACAAATATGCATCCAAAGATTACTGTCTGAAAGGCTCAATAAACTGTGTCCAGGGGTTCGATAGATATTTTGACAAACAAAACACACAGAGATATGAGTGCCATACATTGTCAGAGATAGGGGAACCAGGTTGGTACAGGAGTCAGCAAAGTTGCTCTTGAATAAATACAGTTGACTGAAGTTACTTTAAGTTCATCCTGTCAGGATTTGAAGATACGTTCATCATTAGGAGAAAAGGAAAAACAGAAAATATTTTGTGTACGTTTTTGGAAACATACACAACAATGATTTAACCCACTAATCAGACAGTCATCAAAATGATTTTGTTTGCCATTTTAAATTTTTGTGTACCTGCTATTTCTTCCCTTCTTCCACTTGGAAAACAAAAATTTGATTTGATTCACATTTATGATTGGCTGTGGACAAACAGAAGCAGCTCCAGACTGCTGCCACGTGCATGAGCAAACACACTGATGAATGCCACCTAGCTGAACTTAATCAACCAGAAATGAAAAAAAAAAAAAAAAAGACTTCACAGTGTTGATTGCGCTGTTTGACAAATTAAAGATGCCAAAGAAAAGAGCCAATTAGCAGCAAAGAGGTAAACAAATTCCAACAAAGCGGACATGCAGGATGTAAAAATGCAAACGTCTGGATATAGGAATCTGATTTGTGCTGCAGGAGACGATGTGTTCTTTGTTAGCAAGCAGTGACGACGTTTCAAAGTGAGCCTTGAATGCCCTGTGACCCTTGACGTTTCAGAGGCATCTAATGTCGCAGGGCCAGCTCTCACATGATCTAACAGTTGCACTTATGGAGGCTGACCATTCCACGAATTGTAGCACAAGGCCTGAGTGATCACTGGGAGTGTAACAAGGAACAAGGAACTAAAGTTTCCTATTTTTATGAGATATTTTAAAATAAGAGGTGAGAAATTTAAGGAGTCTATAGTCTAAAAAAATGGACACTGTATTTGGATACTAGTAGTCCTACCTTTAGTATTTCAGATACAGCCTAGTACTCCCAAAGTACCATTTAGGAAGCATTTTGTCTCATTAGGGTTTTGACTAGAAGTCCAAGAATAAAGCAGCCAAGCTTAAAAATGCTCCTCCAACTGCAAACAGACAAATATTCAATGAAGGTGGTCTTTCAAAAATTATAATTTTTATCAATTGCCAAGTGCCCATTGCTGTGTTTAAAATAAAACTGTTTGCTGAAAGATTCTGTTTGCAAGGAAAAGGATAAACAATAACAAAAAAGAAAAACCAGTGAATGGGAGTAATTAGTGAATATTATTGCAAACTAATGCAGGTAGGCTTATCCCTCTCCGGATTCTGATGGCTCTTTTAGCCAAACAAGAGCCTCAGTCCACAAATGTTGCTCCTAATCCCAAATTCCTCCCCTTCTCCACAATAATGAGCTCCTCTCAGACTCAAGAGTTGACAGAGGTAAAGCATTTAGCACGCTCCAATGATGAGGGAGGGAGAGGAAAGAAGGGTGGAAAGAGAAGCGAAGATACAGGCCAAAGAGGGATGGGAGAAGGGAGGGGGAGAAATCCACCGAGACGTGCATGAGGTAAGCTCTCCCTCTGGCAAGGCAGAGTAATGCTGCTGCACAGTCCAAATGCAGTGCCTGACTGTTGACAATGAGATGAAGAAAGGAAGCGAGTGACAGAAAAGCAGGAAGGGATGCTTTTCATAAACAGAGAGAAAAGACGAGATCATCTCGGTGCTTTCTTGGAGAAACTGTTATTTTCTTGCCTGTCACAATAACCCAGGGGCACGATGTAAACAACGTGGGAAGTGTGTGTTTGCCTGCATGTGTTTCTATGTGTCACGTGTCGTGTGTTTCTGTGTATTTACGTGGAGGGAATTGTGTGTATGCAGCACCGAGAAGAAAAAAACAACAACACACAATTCATTCGTTTCAAGGCCCGGTGATGAAACACGGCTTTCAGTTAACAGACATAACTCAACCTTATTCACGTCACAAAATGCTCCTCTGCACGGCTCTGTTCGTGAGGTAAAATCAGAAAGTATCTGTGCACGCTGAGCAAACTTGACTTGAACAAGCAGACCAATGAGCTACAGGCTAGTAGAAAACAAAGGCAGATACTGACGTTCATTCTAAAGCTATCAAATTCTATTTCATTTGATTGTTTAGAAGAAGAAAAAAAAGTCCAAGGAAAGAGACAAGACAGGGAGCGGAAGAGGAAGGAAGTTCTGCAGGGAACATGGCTGACAAAGAAACAAGAGTGATGAGTCCCCGCAGAGGCTCTCTCTCTTCTAACGTCTGTGTAATGAGACAATCATGAGCAGATCATCAGCTATCAGAGACAACATACACTCAGATTAAACAAGATTTATGTTCAGGTATATTAGGCACAATAAACACAGCAGCAGCATCAGATCTCTCCAGCTATACAGTCTCTTGAATTTTTCCTTTATGCAGCACGGTGTGTACAGCGAGTGTCAGCTCACATGTGTCAAAGGATTCAGCCTCCTGCCAGCATGGAGAACTTAAAGGTGAGGACAGGAAGTTCACAATCCTTCTAAGCACGGCTGCAACCAGGAAGTGAACTCTTCCTCCATGGACACCTCCCATTTTAACAGTAAGCTAAAGTCTTACTCAATTTTGGTTTTTAATTCAGAATTAATGAGACGATAAAACGCACCCTCAATGTGTTTCTACGCTGAGCCAAATGAGCTAATTGGAAGTTTTGACATGGTTTGTGACAACAGCAGGAAGGGCAACAGTGCTCAAAATTGCCTGGATTTTATTCCGGTCCTCATGGCTTTCTAACTAAACGTCTAAAAACTTATTTTGCAGCCATTCAAGAAGTTATTGCACAGATTTAACTTGCTGAAACAGCATCACGGCGCAGCAGGATCTGAACTTGTTGAATTCTAAACAATGAATCAGTGGTGCTTAGTCCAGACCCGGAGAACAAACCTTTAATACAAGTGATGGGAGGTTTGTTGTCCCATGCTTTATTCATTTTATGGTTTTATATACTTTGGATCTGCACTGGACCTTATAAAAAACAAGGACGGATGAATAATGTATAATTCTTACAAATTTTCTGTATTTAAATGCATCTTGAAATCAGGAAGCAACTCAAACTGGAAACCAAACGTTATTGTTGGGTAGTTTGTTCCAAAAGACACACAATGGAAGGAAAAAAGCTAAAGCAAGGCTTGATGTAGAGAGTCAGCGATTCACAGTGGTATCAGAAATCCAAAAACACCTGCTTCCATTTGTGTGCACTGCAAGCACACCTGATCGGGTCTTTAGCGGCAGAGCGTGCAGCCTGCTGTCACCTTGGTGAACTTGAAAAGGCCAATACACCAGGCAGTCATAACAAATAACCTTTACAAGTAGTGTGTGGATTCAAAACTTTAAATTAAAGTTATGAACCTTTCATTTGAGTCTTTAGTTATGTATTTGTTATTACCTCACTTTTTTGTGATCCAATAGTCACGACAAAAATGCAACGTGTCTGCTGTATTTTTAATCCAAGAAAATAAGGATAAAATATACAAGAAACCTTTAACACGACCTAACTTACTAGAAAATACTTAAATTTCTACAGAGTGACACATTTGCCTGAACTGAAAACCAAATGTGTGCCAAAACTTGATGGGGGTTAGCAAATTGACAAATGTATCGCTCTAGAACTAGACATTAAAATGAGTAACATGGGTTCCAAATGCCTGTGATTTGTTTGATATACTCTGTGTCTCGCAGGTGTTTGCAAACATGTTCAAAGGCCACTGAACTCGAGGCCAACACATACTCCATCCGTACTGCCGAAATCAGCTTTCGTTGCAGTTGCGTGTCAGAAATGGCGTCATTTTGTGGCGCTCACTAGGTGACCATGCGTCGACTTTTTGGCTTCAGAAAGAGTTTGTGTAGGCCTTCAAGAAAGAAACTAAGAACCCTCGATCAGTTTTGAGACATGTTTGAACTTCTCTCATGAATGCCATTTACAATTAGCTGCCAACAATCTACTGTACACTGTAATATGGTGCAACAAAGTACTCAAAGGAGACACCACCCAACTCATTAAATTTGTAGACAATAATAAAATAAAGTGCATTTGGTGGATATTTTTTTTCCAATTTCATATTTGTTTGCAAAGCCAAAGCCTGCATATGCAGACATTAGAAGCAGCAAATTCCACCTCAAGCCTTGCTGACCTCTTTTTGTATCCGTGTGGACACCTGCTCATATCCAACCACACCCCTGCCATCCACACACATCCTCTCGTGGACCTCAGACACGCGGTCGTGATACATCACCACCTCCACACAGCGGTGTCAGCCTTAGACAACTGCTCCTGAGCCCCAGCAGAGAGAAGACATTTATCATTATGACAGCACACACCAACACACACACAAACACACACACACACACACAGAAAGCAGGATAAAACAATGTTGCAGCTGGCGATGCATGAAGACGACTTCATCAAATCATATATCGCCCATACTGTATACATTTCTCAACTAAATAACATTATGAACAAAAACCTAAAAATAAACAATGGGGATTTTATTGTTTTTATTTTCTCCATATTAGAAAGAATAAAAACCCATCTCTATTGGCTCTCTCTTTTTCTCTTTTTCATCTCTACATGGGCTAAGTCACAATTCAAATCTAACCACATGCCTGTCCAGGGACTTGTACACTGTCAAGCTATCACTCCTCTCTTTTCTTTCAGGCCTTTCTCTCCGTATGTCTTTTCCTCGAATCTGCCAATGTCAATTTTCTCTCTGCTCCCTCTGCTGATCTTGCTTTACTTATTTTTCCACTCTTAAGATAAGTCTGCTGTATCGGTTTGATCAACTTTATGTGCCAAGAGTTGCCGGAGGGTCTTATCTCCCGTCTATATAAATGGTTCGGTGTAATATTTGTTTGGCTACACGTATAATCGACTATCGATCCACACTGAAATGACTATCTAGGAAAGTCAGGATTTACAAAATGTCTGCGAAGTAAGAAGATGTCAATACTTTATAGCTGTTTTATGTAAAACACGGGTTTAATTTATACATTATTATTACTGTAACAACATCTTAGAAGTGAGGCTGTTTCATAAATAATTCTTAATCCATGCAATTATACTTACTAGAAAAAAACTGCAAAGATCCATCAAACCTTATCTGTCTGTCCCCACAGAAACACCGCAGGGAATGCCTGGTTTTGTATTTCTTCTGATCATCTGAATGCAATTTCCTCTAAAGTGACATCTGGATCAAGGTCTGCATAACAATGGTCAAATTTAAATTGAATGAATTAAAATAGGTATTAGCAGTGGTGACAGTTTTTTCTGCTCGATTGGTCAAGCCTTCACCCTTTGTTTAAAAAAAAGCCCCACCAGTTTCTCCGTCCCCGCCCCAACCCCCAAACACACATTAACACAGATATTTCTCATGAGAACCCTATGTTGTCTGTCACAGAGCCCTTTCAGCTGTTGGCTTCCTGATTTGTGTGCTTTCACATTTGGAAGGGGGTTTAGGAGAGGGGAAGTGAAGAGATAAGTGGGCAGGCTGGTTCATAAAAGAAATTTATGATCTATATATTTGGCTAGTTTGTGTAAATGTTAGGATTTGTACAGACTTGTCAAGTTTTTTATACGTATCTGTCTCTTTGTTCTTGCTTCAGTTACTACAGTTTTAAAGGTTCTTTTATTCTGAAAGGTTGAGCTTACTGCAACTTAGATGTGCATTAGACTCCAAGGATTCATACAGTTTCGTAACAGAAGAGGATTCAACACACAGGCGAAGGAGGTGAGGGGTCACATATTTCCCAGACACAGACCCCAGTCCCAGCCTTGCAGTTGGAGTAAGAAAGGAAAAGTCAAGAGCAGAGGCGGTGCTTCTTTCTTCCTGAAGTTCTTGCTTTCACCCCTTTTCTCAAAACTGAACCCTAACTGGACTCAAGAGAGAGAATGTTGAGTCTCATTTCACTCCTTGCCTTCACCACTTAGACCAGAAGATGTGCTCCAATTCTCTTTATGATGTAGGGAGAGGGCAGAGTGGAAGGACTACGTCGACCTTTAAAAAGATTGTTTTAGGGGTATGGTTCAAAGAAAAGGCTACCAGAAACTTGCAAATTTAAAATTTGCTTTTCGTTTAAAAATCACAACACTCAAAAACATCTAGTTCGATGTATTCTCATCTAAAGTTAATCAATATTAAGCTTTCTTTAAAAGGCAAGGAATAGTGTCATACTTCTCTATGAAATAATTCTATTTTCTCAAGTGATATATGACATAATGCATTTGGTTTTGCATACCTGGCCTTCCTTCACAAGTATAAAAGACAACAACTGTTGTGGCCTTGATAAGTTATGAAGGTAGTCCATCACAAACACCTTACCATTAGGACTTCAAATTAAAAGAAAAGGGATACTTGAAATCTTTGTTTAGGAGTAACACAAGGAATGGGATTCAGCCTTAGTTTCACTTAACTCTCATACTGAATTATCTTGGCTAATACTTGTCAAATTGGATGTTGTAAGAGGCAAAATTAGGAGAACAGCCTTAAAAGCTGGAAAATAAGATCAAGTTAAGAAGCTGGCACAAATGCCACTCTGGAAAATGACAAACTTAAACACAATGATCCAAACACCTAAGTCAAAAGATTACCAGGAGCACCTCTCACAAGCTGAACAGCGGCGTGCAAGTGGCATGTTCACGTAAATGCAAAGTGTCATTTCCATAAGCGCTATCTGGTTAAACCTGTCTGCCTCCGCGCCGGCTGGGTAAGAGGGCAGAGATAGGCCCGTCTAATTCCAGCGACACACATTATTTATAAATCCTTCACTCCGGGGGGCAGATACAGCCGCAACTGGTGATGCAAAACACATCAGTGGGAGAAAGAGAAAGGTGGCTGCAAGTGCGATGGCTTCCTGGTCCACCCCCGCCGGCCCACACCGCGAGAGGCGATGACACTGATTAATGAGAGAACCGTCTCGTCACAAGAGCATCTGGGTAATAGACTACATGAAAAGTCAATGGAGGGAGACTCGGAGGGGTAAAGTGCACACCCCGGCCTTTTATCATTGAATAATTCTGGAAGTGATGCAGTTTTGTGGTTTTTTTTTTTTTTTTGGTTTTTTTGATTAAATATGAAACTAATGACCACATAGCTGGAATGTTCCCCGCTTTTCTTCCACAGTGTAATTACAGGACTACTGATGATAGCACAAATCTAGGAGGTTGCTCTTCCAGAAGTGGGTCACTTTAGCATTTTTACTGGAACAAAGACATGTTGAGGAAATAATCTCATTATTCTTTAGATTCTGGGGCTCCTTTGTTGGATCTGTTATAGTAGAGAAATCTCTAAGGATTAATAAACTGACATCGCTGGAAAATTTTAGTTTTTCAATCCCTTTAATGAGCAGGACCGCAAGAGAACTTTAAATATTTATAGCGACAAATATTTGAGTAAATATTTTAAAGACGTGTTAAATGGAGCATAAAAAATGGGGTTTTGTTGTTTTTGGTAGGCAGGACAAGCTGGTGAAGGTTCTCAGTCATCAAAGTGATGAAGATGAATTGATAAAATTTGTAATATTTTAACGCAAATGTCCCCAATATGTCTCACTGGGAATTGAAGTTAGCAGGACCTGGATTATAAAAGCCGCCATGTTTTATTTTGGAACCCGAGTTTGTTCACTACTGATATGGAGCTTTAAATCCAACCCATTCCCTCACACACAATGTTGGCGTTACATGAGCTTTCTTTTAACCACAAAATTATTAATTACAGCTAAATGTGTAAAAAAAACCAAACAAATGTTTTGACAAACCATTTAAGGCTGATGTGAATCCACAAGACTTTGAGGCGTATATACATATTTTTAATTTTACCCAAGTTAAATGTTCTTTTTGTCAAACGTCCAAGATTTAAGCTTGATTGTTTTTTTTTTAGCTGTAAAGCTCACATGCAAATCACTCCTTTCCCTCCTTCCTTGAGGGTCATTAGGGTCCTTGATGGTTTGATTTAAAAGCTACATGTTTTAGTGACATGCATGATTTAGCAAATTGTTGTAAAAAGCTGCACCATCTGAGCTGGGAATATGAAAACTAAGAGCACAAATCAAATTTAGTGATTTCATTTGACAAAGATGACACTTCAAACCAACTTCTCTGTCCAAACGATACAAATTATTCCTGTCTCTTATCTTTGAGATGCAAATAGCCAGGATATTTCAACTATATTTCCATAATGGGATGGATGCCATGAATTAATTTGATTTCCATCCATTCCGAGTCTAATGTTCGTGTTCTAACTGCAGTATGGCCATAGCTTATCTATGATCTGGGAGTTTTAATGAATTTTTTCTGCTTTTACATGATTTGCCACCTGAAGTCAAACACTGGGGATGAGCAGGAAAATAGAAATTGGTGGATATTTTCGATGCTGTGGAATAAAAATAAACAGATCCATCAACAAATAGGTGCCCTGAGCTGAGGAGACACAAGTGGGACATGAGGGGGTGGGGGTGGGAGAACACATGATGTCTGGATGAAAACCTCCCTTTGTCCCTGCTGCAGAAATGCCAGAGTTTAAACACAATTAAAGCAAAAATCCTATTAAAGACACACGAGATAGCAGTCACACACACATTCCAGTTTGTTCTGCTGCTCCTGCAGATGCCTTTCACCCCCAAGCAGGAGCTCAAAGTGAGGAGAATAACATGCGAAGAGGGCGTGAACGCGCCTGGAGTGCAGCCTCATGTGACTGTGATCATCCAACGCTCTGAGCTCTCCCTCGTTTCTTTCTTTCTTTTTTTCTTTCTCGTCTTTTGCTGCACGGTCCCCAACGCACCGCGTCCAGTCCGGGCAAATAAGAGCCGGAGAAACGGTGCTGATGGGCGGCAGCCGCACGTCCACCGCGCGTTTCAAGAGCGGACCAAACAGTTCTTATGTATTTCTGATGATGTGCAGCAGATAGTGCAGCCTCATAAAGATAAGGCTTATTTGCATTAATCCTCCATAATGGCGCTCATTCATCACCAGCCCGTCTGAGCTGATACCAGCCCCGGGCGCTCCTGTCCGCCGCGTAATTTATCCACAGATCTGAATCCAAACAAGCCCAAACTAACGCAAATACCCCCAAATCCAGAGGCAGTAGCACTTATTCTGGACCTAAGGGTAGTCTTAACAGAGGAGCTACATTTCCACATTGGACAGCTGCTTTTCAGGACAGGAAGAGAGAGAGAGAAAAACAGAAGACAACTTACATTCTGTCTCCGGGAACGAGCAGGCGGCTCTCCACCATCATATCGGGCAGAAAATCCAGATTGTACGATGAAGTCATGTTGCCTGCCTGCCTGCCTGCCTGCCTGCCTGCGCTCTGACTGTGTGTGAGTGAGTGGAGGAGAACGCGCGGGCGCGCGAGTGCGGGATAAATAAAAGGAGCGTCGGCTGGCCGAATAGACGGAGAGGGACAGGTGCAAGAAGAGCCGAGGCCTCCCCCCGCCACCCCACACGCACACACACACACACACACACACCACCTCTCCCAAGGCAGTGTAGCCAGCAGCGCACACTCTGTCCGCGTCCAGCGCTTGTCACATTCTCCTCCTGCTCGCCTCCATTCGCCTTGGTTTGTTGCTGCGCTGTTGTTGCTGTTCTTCTTCTTTCCCCCTCTCTCTCTCTTTTCTCTCCCGATGCTTTTTATTCCGCACGTCCTGGCTGAAAAGCCTCGGCTCTGCCAACAGCGCGACTGACGGACTGCTGGAGGAGCGCGAGCAGTCAGAGAAGGGGTGTGTGTGTGTTTTTTTTGGGGGGGGGGGGGGGGGGGGGGGGGCTGCTGCTGCTGATCTTTAACTGTTACAGCTCCTCACTCATTCACTACAACACCACGATGAAGGGGCGAGGTTAGACCCCCCCTCCCCACAAACACCACCCCACCTGTGCCAAAGCATCGGTGTAAACCCCTGGTGTGACTGAAATATATTTCCACCCATCTCCGCTCGGATGTCTCACTCTGATATCAGATGGATCTGCTTTTGTTGCGAAGAAAAACAAGAAGAAAAAAGAGTGAGCACATTCCTAGAGGAAAACCAAACTCCGTCTTTAAAGGGACGTTTCAGTCATTGTTAGGTAGGGTTCTACAAAAAGTAGGGTGACATGGTTCAGATTAGTCAGTCCCCCCGGTCATCACAAGAGACAGAAGTGCAGGTATGGTAAGCAGCTGTATTATCTGTACTGATCCATTAAATCTCCCTGATATGAAGCCTCAGTTTCTCACACAAGCACTCAGCCTGCTGACAAGTTTGACTCTTCCACATTTGATCTTTTCCCTTTGTTTATTAATTTTTGTGTTGCTTTATAATTTGCATGAAGTCTGAGTTAAATTATTGAAGTAAACACTCAACTTTTGTTTTAGTCTTTTTTGTTTTCTTGTTTTATTGATATCTGTTTTACGAGACACAATTATGGATACTTTTCACGGCCCGTGAGTTACACGTCACAGTTCAGGTTGGATTAAAATTTTAAAAAAAGATGGTAAAGTATGACTTTTTTTTTGTTCACTTGAAAAATTCCAGATTACTGTACAAGACAGAGTTAGTGCCTTGAAAGCAATTGTACAAAAAAAAACCCAAAAAACAATCAGTTCTCAGTTGAATGTCTACCAAAAAAAAAAAAAAAAGGCCATGGTCCACGAGTTCTTACAATAATTATAGAAAGCCCGGTCACACCCTGGATATGATGTCATAGCAAACACGTAGCTAGCTCTAAAACAAGTTCTACATTCCTGATTTGTAAAACATTATGTGTTTACGCTGCTGGAGCGAGACACATGCTAAGATAGAGACATTTAAATTCTGTTTAAATTAAATGACTACAATCAATCAAGTATAAAATATAAATGTGTATTACTTACTTACTTATCTAAAATTCACTTAATATGTCCGAAAATATCTTGCAGTCATTCAAGCAAAGTAGCATTTGGGGATTTTATCCAAACCAGACAGTGACCCTCCTACAAAGATACACACTAAACTGTGACTTCAGCTTATCGTTACACCCCTAGTGAAAAGGTTATAAAGGCGTTAATGATGGATGGGCAGTTCCACATATTTCCCCAAAGAGTTTTCCAGAAAATTACCAAAACAAAAAACTAACTTAAAGGGTAGCATTCTCTTTATGATTATTAAGTTTGGTTTCAAGAAGAAAATAAAAAAAGAGCAGAAACGTCTCAGAGAGGTGAGTTCATCTCGTTTGAGTCAAACTTTTCAAACTTTAGTTTTGCACCTCCTGAATTTCCATCCCATGGAAGTTTGAAAAACTGTCAAACTTTACAACAATATGAATCATACCTTGCCACATATTTTTTTAGAATATAATTTATTTTTCCCCACAAATCTTTTTAGGGTCACTGAAAGGTCAACGAGGAGTAAGAAACTCAAACATTTTCTAAATCTGTCATGACACAGATGTAGCTTTTTATTCTCATTCACTTTGTTTAACATCACTGTTGCTGTTTTCTTTAACCTAAATAAGTTCATCAACCTAAACTACTTCTTTAGGTATAAGAATTAAAATCTAGAGAAACGTGATTTCCCATTCCGATCCACTTAATGCTTATAATCAGTTTAGTCTTCAGCTGCAGTTTTCTTGATATTTGGTTTAGGTTTATTACCTTTAACTACTAGTTTAGGTTTAGGATTAAAAGTCTTTAGCTTATTTTGTCTTTCTCTTCTTTCTGTCAATGTTAAACCAGTGAACCATATTTCTTGGTATTACTCAGAGTTGGCTTTTCAGCTTTCTCTTAGAAATCTAAAATGTTTCCCTCATACCGTTTTAGTTCACTGTATGAATAGAACTCCAGGCCTGTGTCTGGTCCGACACTGAATACTAGTCCAGGGAAATATAAGGCAGCACTGGATCTCCACGCAAGGTTCAGAAATCCATCAACAAATCAATTGTTAGCTTAATGAATTCCTGCTCAACAAACCGCTAATTATAACAGTTGCACCGATACTCATGCCACATTGCACAATCACAATTGAGCGCGTGCAAACAGTTTGAGCTGAATATCACACATGCTTCACTCTGGTGCTTTAATAAAAGCGTGGCCAGTTAGGTGATTTACACTCAAATGAGTTGACCAAATTTGGAGAGGTGCAATTACACATGGGGATAGCTTTGTAATAATCATCCTGCCTATAATTTGCTTCGAATTTGCTGACTCCATTTTACGCTGCGTTAATTGCGTGGATGCAGAATGCCTCCCTGTGGAACCGGAGTGGGCTTGAATGTGCAGCACGACTACCAAGGATGCCCCACTTCCTCCTTCCTCTGTAAGAAATAAAAGGAGTGGAGGCACTCCAGTAAAATTATGAACCTCTTTTTACACTGAGAAAGGCAGCTCTCTTGGGGGAAGAAAATGAGTATCTGGGTCAATGTAAGAAAAAAAAAAAAAGCGCACACAGACACACACACACAAAAAAAAATACGTGCTCACATGTAGAGCTGAGTAAGTGCAGGGTGTGGGTGGGACTTGGCTTGCATGTTTATTTGCAGGGACCCGGGTCAGAGTATGGATGGGAAAGTCTGATCCAGCATCAGAGCCTTGGGGCGTGCAGTCTTCCCAGGGGTGGGAGGGAGGACGCTGTACGTTTCACCGCACTCGACCCTTCCCAGAACGAGGGTTGGAGAGGACATTATATAACCCGCTGCTTCATCGTAACAACAGGCTTTTGATGTTCAGGCTCCAATTGATGCTTGTGAAAGTTGTTTCAGATGACAAAAGCATCACTGGAGGTAATATAATGGAATATGTACTTCTATATCTTCAGGTCTTTTTCGCCCTGGAGGTCTTTTTGTAGTGCCCAAAGCAAATTACATCTTAAAACAGTCATTTACCTGTCAAGAAAAGCGGTCTCTCTCTTTGGTTGGATAGTTCGCAAATCTTCCTGTCAACACACTGAAATTACTCTTCAGCAAAGAAACAACCCTCTTATGAAAACTCTTGACAGTGTGTTCTAGGCGCAAAAAAAAAAAATCTGGAGAAACCTATTTAAACAAAC
Organism: Millerichthys robustus; assembly: GCA_034783495.1. Lineage (NCBI taxonomy): Eukaryota > Metazoa > Chordata > Actinopteri > Cyprinodontiformes > Rivulidae > Millerichthys > Millerichthys robustus. Next base: position 2,828,499 of record JAVKLF010000053.1, read on the forward strand.
TGATAAAACAGGATTCATGTCATGTAAGTAACCGGCCCTTTAGGGCTAATACAGCCGTGTCATGATTAGTATCTTTGAGTAATTGTTGACGGACGACTCAAACGATTTGTAACCTGAACTTCCAGAAAGATTTTGGCACCTGCATGTGTCACGGTCCATTTAAAATTGATTATTTTTTTACCCACAATTTATTGGACTAATTTTACGTAAGTACTTATGGCAAGTACCCGTCCTAAAACTGGCTGGTATGAACAGAGCTGGTTGCAAAGACTGAGGTTGTACGGTTTACTTGGGCTATTTTAACACCGATTTCAGATTTCAACGGTGTCGGAATGTGCGACTACAGTCCTAAGAGCAACACAAGGATTACAGGCAGTATAATATGAGACGTGCACGTGTGTTCCTCTGTTTTCCAAAGAATCAGGAACACCTGGATATCTACATGCAGATGACGGCGCACTTTCAGCTGCATCAGGTCTGACGTTGAGTAGACGAGGAATCACGCTCTCGTGTGTGCCTGGTACACAATCGTGCAATCAAATTTCCTCATTTGCTTCAGTTCTTAACAAATCATCCCCTCCTTTTT
>JAVKLF010000053.1:2832744-2843423 GCA_034783495.1 Millerichthys robustus
TTTTTACATCCCTGTAGCCTGGAAGTGAGTAAACGGTACGGTTTTATAATAATGTCTGAACTTTTAAAGAGCCTGTTCTAAAGGTTTGTGGTTCTCGGATCAACTGGAGTTCTGTTTGCAAGTTAACTGCCTCAGCAGAGTTTTTGTTTAAGATAATTTGAATAAATCCTGCTGTAACAAAGTTGTTTTGCACTGTAACACCAGTTGTCACAACGTAACAAAGCCTTAAGAAGTCTCATTATTTCCTATGTTAGGATGCTGATCAGGCATCAGGCAGAAGGTTGTGCATTCATTTGTTAACCAAAGTCAGTAAAAGTTAGAAAAATATGTCATTTTAGTTCCAACAGTTCTCTAATTCAGTGGACATTGATTACTTACTATTAGATAAGAAGCTTGGAGAAAAATCAATGACATGCGAAAAGAAACAGACCCAGGCTGCTTAACAAGGCGTCATTCTTTATGGCAAATTGACCTCAAAAGTCAGACCATGTGATCCTCGGAGAAATCGTCTAAGAGCTCCATCTCACTCTACAGAGCTCAGTTAACAGGTTAAAGGTTCAGGTTTGTGTGTGATTAGAAAAAGACTGAACAAGTATGATTGGTTTGGAAGAGTTGCAGGAGAAAAAGAACTTGGCAGTACGGTGTAAGTTTGTAAAGTAGCATTTGAATGAACCATATGTCCTTAGGACACATAAGACTTAGGTAGAGAACTCTGGCCATAATTCACAGCACCATGATTAGCTAAACCCAAACAGCATATCAGCACAAAGACCTCATACCAACGGTCAACGAGCACAGAGGAGGAAAGGTGATTATTTGGGCCAAAGGTCACTGAGTGGATTATGAACTCCTCTGTACATCATACGGGTCAAATGAGAGGACAGCTGAAGCTTGAACCGAACTGGGCCATGAAACCGAACAATGATCCCAGCTGTAAAATAAGAGAGACAAGAATCGAGGCGCAAGGTCAGAACTTAACCTGTTTAAAATACTGCAGGAGAGACGTGCAGAAAGATTTCCAGTTATTTCTCCTGAAAGTGTTTTAACAAGCTGTTGGATCGTGTGGTGGAGTTATTTTTATTTTATTTATTTATTTTGTCTTTTTACAAACAGCTTTTCCATTTCTGTATCACTTCATTGACTGCATAATGACGTGATGGAACCTGTTCTGCATTTTTTTACACTTGAGGTTTAAAAAAATTTGGAACGTAGTAAAGACCAGATCAGTTTTTATTATATCCTCGTGTAAAATAAATAAATAAGTAAAAATAAGGTGGACATTCATTTCCCATGACTGTAACATCAATCTATTGGGTTCATTACATTTGAGTCAGTCAGGTAATTTAAAAAAAATAATTTTTTGACTTTTGAGGTGGTGGTAAGCTAAAAAAAAATAAATAAAAAATGCTTAGGTGGTTAAAGAAGCCTGGAAAATAGCAGTTAAAAATAAAAAAAAATAAAATTCTTCCTGGAGCACATAACTCTCAAAGGTTCAGGTAAAAAAAAGACTTGTTTAATTTAGTCCAGACCTCCAAACGGTGTGTGACATCAAGTGTCCGATTGAATTACACAGTGAACCCCCGAAGCTGCTCCAAGTTTTACACTGAGCCACTGATTTCTCCTCTCAATGCAAATAATAGAGGGATATTCTCCAGCCACTCAAAACAGTGTCCGCTCCACCTGCGGTGCATCGGAGCGTGCTCCGGCTGTAATTGGCCATCGCAGCGGTGACAGACAGAGGCCGTCCATTCATCACAACTCCTTCCCACCCTCTTATTCATCCGTCTCTCTCTCTCGGCCCCGCCGATGCCAACTTGGACCGACCTCTCCCTCGCTCTCCAATCCCCCCACCACCACACACACCCCAGCGCCACCCCCCCCCACACACACACACACACACACACACTCTGCTCCTTTTCCTCATTAAAGCGGGACCCAGGCAGTAGCGGTCACTGCCTCTCATTTATTTTCATTTGAAACTGGTGCAGCTCCACTGATCCTCTGGGGCTGCAGGAGGGAGAAGAGGACGGTGTCATTCTGATAACAACCGAGACACACACACACACACACACACACCTCACACACACTTGCAGACAAATGTACGGTGCGTGCGCACACACATACACACATACAGTAAAGGAAAAACTACACTGACTATAGCACATCTGCCACACACAGTGATGGAGGTTTTGGGGGGGGGGGTGGGGGGGGGGGGCGCACAGACACACACCCCCCAAAATACAAAGGCATGTGCGAGTAGGTGCACTTTCACACCCATTTCAATTCATTTCACACACATATTCACACATTTCATGTACCTGCAAGCCCCCCTGCTCTTTCAAATCTGCGCCTCCACCTCCTCCTCCTTGATTGTGTGATTTTGAGAAGGCGATGATAGCCGGGTGTGATTCGGGTGGTGGTGGGGGGCAGTTAACCTACTCCTATTGTCACCCGTCTGATTGCCAGTATTGATCTGGGCGGTTGGTGCACGAGAGCATTTTACTGGAGCTTGTAAGGTGCGTCCCTCACATCCCGTACGAGTGTGTCCGCGCATTGTATCAGAAGGGCGGCGAGAGCGGCGCCGCCTGACACTCCTTTGATTGAAAAGGTGCTCTGGAGATAAAATCGCTGTGGCGGAGACGGTGTTGCTCTCCCTTCGCCAAGGCTTTGACAGCTGGTTTAGCAGATAGGAGAGGGGCTAGAGGGAGGGAGGGAGGGAGGGCGTTTTAACGCCCACTGCCCTGACCCGCTGGGAGAAATGGGAGTGAGAGGCAGTGATTCAAAACCAATGGCTCCACCTCTAATAGGAGACTAATATATCCTCCACACCATTAGATTGGGATTAAAAATGGACACTGTGGGGGAAGTGGCTTGGTTTAACTTACCAAGAGGAAAAAGGAAGTAGAAATGGAAAGGGTGGTGCGAAAGAAAGGGCTAATATAAACTCACAAAATAAAACTTTTACTCAAAATAAAGAAATAAATAAATGAATAAAACAGGCTGATTATTTGAGCTCTCGCCAGAACTCCCCAGACAATTCTTCACTTTTCAACATCCAACAGTCTGTAAGGAGCAAGGCAGTGACATACTTAAACTCAGCACTTCAACACATTTGATTTGAAGTATAACGACGGCTGGGAAGTTCAGACTTTGAACGAGTACTCCAGATGTTGCGCCGTCATAAAGTTAAGGGACTCGCAGGAGACTGCTTCGACAAAGTGGCACAACTCATTACTGCTGAAGCCTAGAAACTCTGAATTTAGTTCCCCAGAAACTTTATAGTTGTAGGAAACAGTTTGTGGGGTTTTCCTGATAGACTCTGTAGCACTGGAACCTCAGACCTTGACTTTATGTATCACACTCTGGACCCTGCAGCTTGTAATATAAGCTTAAATATGTTATAGTCAAAGCCAAGTTGTTCATCAGTATTAGATTCACATTAGGACTTCAGTTCCCTTTAGAAAAAATACAAGAACACACTTACATTATTTCCGCTATTTAAATGACAAGTCGAGAGATCTGATGAGAAAGTTAAAACTTGTCTTTGCTAGTGTCTCTTACATTTCCTCTCCATTACACAGGAAATACAAATCTTGAGAGCATTTTGAAGTTATTAACTTTAGAAAGTAAATAAGCACCATACATCTGATAGATGCAAATATTATTTGCTTTTTTTCACTCTGATCTTTAACCTACCAAGTCTTTACAGGAACATGTTAACAATGAAGTGCTGTAAATTCATATACACACAACTTTTATTCATTCCTTATTGTCACAGTGTGGCTGTAGCATTTGTGCTCTATTAAGTTGTTTTTTTTCTTTGTTTTATTTCAATTTTACCCACAACTTGGTTTTGCTGGGAAATGATCAAAATTAAAATTGACAGCTTTATTAAAGAACTACAACCTCTCTATCAAGACTTTGCTCAGCCTTGTGGTCAATAATTTATTCCTTGTTCAATCTGCCCAATGTTCTAATGACAAAGTCTCAGTCTACGTTTTGTAATGCTGCAAACGGTCCAAACCTCTGGAAAATTCCCTCTTTTCCCCATTGCTTGGAAAACCTGCTTAATGCAGAAAGCCACATTCTTTATTGGGAAAATTGCAAATGAACGGCATGCCTCAAAAGCGGTTCCATTTGTCACCCAATGAAGCATTCACAGATTCAGTCGGTAAATTATGGTGCAATAAATTACTACCTGCAAACATCAATGAAATATGTCGACTCGTTGCAAAACAAGTCAACCTCAGCATGACTGCTTTTCATGATCAGGTGCGCAGCAGAAGCTCACGTCTAATCTTTTATGCAACAGGAGGGGAGTTCACAGAAAGTGTGCCGGGCGGAGTTTCACAGGTAAAATTACCAATAATGGGAACTTTGGAAATAAATATGATACATTAGGATAAAAGCAGTTGGGTATCCATTTCTGTTTGGTGGGTTGTTTCAAAACAGGGATGCCTCTTATCCTCCTCCTTCCCGTCGCTGCTCCGCATCACTCCCCTACTATCTCTCCTCCTCCCATTTGTTTCTCTTATTTTCAGGCAAAACAAGCAGAATTAAAAAAACAAACATTTATTTATCTATGACCTGCTGCTCAGCCAACGTCCTCCCATTTGTGCTTAATACATGCAAGAAACTGCGCAGACTTGAACAGATATATAGACTAAACAACAAAAAGGCAGATTCGGGACTCTGCTAGGTGACTCGGAAAAAAGTCATCCTGCTTCGACTGAGTAGACGCCTTTAGTCTTGATATCAAGACCCATCAATTTGTATTCCATCTCTCTTTTTATTAAACTGCAACGCCGACGCACAAATCTGGTTTGTAAAGATTTGCACCCCCTCTTTGGCAATGAACTCCACTTCCATGACATTATTCTAAGGCTGAAAATGTAGTTTTAAGGACTTTAAAACTTCACGAGAGAAGGTTTTCATTAGCAGAAACTTAAAAATGAGCGCTGACTCGAAGAGATGCTGCAGCACTTGACACATCAAGGAAAGAAGTAAGACTATAATTCATACATATTCATGCTTACGTGGGAGGAATAATACAAAGATGGAAATTAGCTGAAAGGCAAACACAGCGAGCGTTTGATGAATACTGTATGTAAACAAAAACAACTGAAATGTGAATGAAGTCAAAGGTGAGTGACACTGAAAAGGCAGATATTCAATTAAAAGCAGAGAAAAGCAGCTCTGAGTGGCAGACTGTTTTCTGTTGCAGCTTTAACTGCCTGTCCCGGACACAATCCTGCAAACACAGCAGGAGGAGGGTTGAACAGAGAGGAAGACAGAGAGACACAGATGAAAAAAAAACTAAACAAAAACAGAAGTATAAGAACTGGATGTTATGCTTGACTGGCTGCAGAAAAGCAGTGAGAAACCTCCTGCCAGCAACACAGAGGCAGAGCGTTCAGGTAGGCAGTCTCTCAGTAAAAACTGCTCAAATAGCCTCAAACAAAGGTCAGGAACTGGACTTTGTTTTTTCATTCTTCCAATCCAAAAAACCCAAATAAAAAAAAAATGAAAGACTGAGAAGTAGAAACAATGTTTCAGTTTAGCTAGAGGTGTAACGGGGCATGGAGACAACATCTGCTTTTGTGTGTGTGTGTTTGTACCTCAGCAGCAGTTCTTTGGTCCTTATGGATCCTGTTGCTGCAGGAGGCGGGGCACACGTGGCATCGACGCACACGGTCGCCACAAAATCCAGCTTGGACGAATGTTCGAACATCATACGGGCACCTTATTAGGCTACAAAAGCTCCACTCTCGCGAGTTTTATGTTTTTCTTCTCTGCTTTTGACAAGCTTTTCCTTCTCCCGCCTTGTTCCTCTCAGCCTCTGCCGTTGTTCTTCTTTTCTGCCACGCAGAACCCCCTCCTCCCCTCCCTCTGTTAGAGCAGCAGAGCCGTGGAGACCCTGCTGGCTCGCCTAGCTGAAGTAATCCCCTGTGACAGCTCAGCTCATGTTGTTATGTTGCGGGCCTATTTGAGTTTAATACTACAGCTCTGGAACAAGCGAGGCCCGGCCCAGTTCTGGACTGCCTGCATGGCCGCCGGGCATGGCCCGGTCCGGCCGTGCCAACAATGCCTGCTATTCACATTTATTGCACATCATGTCTGTTCTTTTGGCACAACTAGGCCCGGTCCAGAGAGCCAGAGTGGAAAACAAACCAATCCTGACTCAGTGTTGTGGTCTTTTCATTAATCTTGTACATCCTGATGAAGTTGAACTTAAAGGGATAGTTCAGATGTTTTTAAAGAGGTTTCTATGAAAAATGAACTGTTGATACAAATAAAATCTTACTTGTTGTAGAAAGCTTTTTGCAAAGCTCTGTTTGGGGAAACAGAATAGCTAACAGCAGGTCCCTGCCGGGCCAGAACCAAAGTTGACTGGAGTTGTTTTGACATGCCAGCAATCTGAAATATCTTTTCACATTTTCTGTGAACACTACTTTATACACCCTTACACCATTATCTTTTTGGCATTATATGCTGATTACAGCAGAAATATGCTTTTCTAACAGGAAGTGCTCCGGACTGCACGAAAAGGGCCACAGCTTACTTTAGCTGCTGCTAGCTTCAGTTTAAAGTAACCAGCATATTTTATGTAAACAACACTCCATAAGGTCTCATATCTTTTCAATAAGATGTGTCTTTTTTGGCCATGATTTGGGAGAATAATTAATAACAGCATTCCATTCATCAAGCTTGTGCCTCACTGGTCTCTTCCTGTTTCCAATAAGCTTCCAGAAATGTAGGGCAGAAGAGCGGACCAAAGCTGTTTACCCTCCTGAGAAAACGTTCTCATGGGAGAAACCGTCAGGAAAACAAGAATGCTGTAAAATACTCCTAGCTTCATTGTAACAGTCGATAAAAGTCCCAACAATGTCTACAAAAATAAAAAGCAAAATGGCAAATCTCCATATAAATAACTTTTCGTACACAGTTACATTTTTTCAGAAATGTGTTATGTATGTTTATGCTTAGAAACAAACACATTTAACCGGCTCCAGAGCTTTGTGAGCCCTGATCTGATGTCCCACCATAACTGAACCTGATCCCCCTGCAGAAACGGACAGAAACTTTGGGCAGGACCAGCCCGATCTCTAGAGACTGGGCTCGGTCCGGCGGATCGTACCCAGCAGGAGTCAGCCCAGACAGGGATGCCTCAGCAAGCAGGCCTCCCAGAGGAGGAGCTGCCACATCAGGCTCCACATACCTGGCACATCACAGCCTCTCCTCCCCACAGGAGGCTGGGGCTGAAGACACAAGAAGGGAGCTGCTGATTAAAAATTCATCTCTGTTTATTATGATTTATGCATGTTTCGCTGAGCCAGGAACGAAAAGAAGAGGAGTGGGGAACAGCTTCATTAGTGCATATTGTGGGTCTGTGTGGGTACGGCGTCTCTGCTCGTTTGTGTCTGCGCGTGTGTGGCTGGCAGGTGGGGAATAGTTAAAATTATGGATCGTACGTGAGCTTCATTAGAATGTTTGGCATACGGGGCAAAATCATCCGTCTTCACCAAACACCTGCATTTCCCTGAAAAACAACAATTGAAATCCTAAATCATCTGAAGTGCACGGGCCATCAGCATTAAAATGCACAAGACCCTTTCGCTAAGTTCTAACTTAATTACCTATTTCCGCCTCTGTTGTTTGAAATTCAAATCAAATCTGCCTCTCGTTGCACTTTTGTCACAGTCGACAATGATGGCCGGGCGTGCAGCCGTGACAAATACTGACAAAAAAGAGAAAGGAAAAAAAGGGGAACAATACAAGCATGAAGCTGGTCATGGAGCTAAACTAACAAAATGATCTTGTGCTTTTCCCAAACCTAACAGATGCTGCAGCCACCATATGATCATATGTTGCTGACTGTTATTTACAGTGATGGCTGAATGCAAAAAACATAAAGAAGTTGACAAGAGCGCAGATTGGAGAATGGAATGATGCACACGTCATTTTTCCCTCACAGACAGTAAAGGAAATGCAATCCAATCTAAAGAACGTATTTAAGTGACACATTTAGTTTGTTTCCAGTTTTTTGGTAATTTAAGGGAACATGTATATTTTTGCTTAATGGACTTTGGTTTGAAACCAGGTTAGCATTTGATTGGCACAGTGCATTCAACTGTGGTGCCCAAAGGGATTTTATTTAAATGGCTGTTTTAAGCACTAAGCCAAAGGACACTAAAGTCAATGACTGAAAAATGTCATTTAGGTGCTGAACTCTACGGTGAAGTGGAAAAGCTGTTGAAAAGCAGACTTGATTTATTCAATGCGATTCCATCCTGTTACAGCCTTTAATTGGCTCTAACGAGGGGACCCACTGAAGGCTCGGATCAGTCTCGTTTACCTTCCCTGCTGTAAACTTGATTCCTGCAAATGCTCGAGTGTGTTTAGTCAAACCTTCAGGACGTAATCACTGAATGTATTTCTACAAGTGATTACCTTTTGGAAACAATCTAATCTGAGATGGCTGCCTCAGCTAACTGGCATTAGCAAACCCAAATATGACTAGAACTCCGTAGGTTCTGCAGATATTAAGCTGAAATTTGGTGTGATAGTAGCTGACAGTTATTCACAACACATATTCCAAGTCTGACATCTTGGATATTACATGAAATTAAGTCTAATTTTTTTTCTTTCAAAGTTTGACCAACTCTGTAATAAAAAAATAAAAAAAACGTAGATAGTGTAGGTCTAAAACTCTGGCAAGAAGTAGCAAGAATCAAGCTTTTTTCTTTAACAGAATGCTCAACCTTTAGTTTAGGCCTGTGATCATATCTTTATTACTTAAGTTGTGCTCTGCTTCCTCTCTGAGTCATGACAGCACCCCCCAGTGAAGACGAGCATCTTGTTCATGTCACTGACGGGGAACACCCACCCTGGCGCTGACGCTGCAGTAACTTGAGGCCACGACTCAAACCGAGCGGCCTCTGCCTGTTTTGAAATGTGTTTACAATTTAATGACCTAGTTGTGTTTGTTGTTTTCAGCCGAGCGCTCCGCTCTCCTTTCCCCATCCCTCTCCCTCACTTTGTGTCTCCTGCTCCCTAACACGCTCTGACAGCGAAAGGTCAATGCCCATTGGCTACATGGGGGGCATTGAGTGATGCAAGGAGGGGGTAGTTGTCATGGTAACATGCCGGGCATGGCAGAGGAGAGGACGCAGGGTGTAATTCAGTGCCACTAAAAAAAAGGCCAGGACCAGAGCGGGATCAAAAAATAAAAAATAGAAAAGGTCCACTTGCCAGGCGGAGGTGCACAGGATTGGGGACAGAATAAACTGTTTTAATTGGCTGGCGGTTTACAAGCTGGCAAATGGGAAGGGTGTTGACTTGGCCGGTCATGCCGGTAAAGCAGATCTGCATCGGAGAGACAGACAGCAGGGCCCGAACACAGTGAGCAGCGCTGTTCTGTCTGCGAGCCGGCATTCTGCTGAGCTTGGCTTCACATTAATAAAAGAGGGATTACCAAAGTCTGCGGGCTCCTCTTAGACCCTTCACCAGCCAAAAGCTGAGCGAGGCTACTCTCCCTCCACCCCTCTGCCTCCTTCCTAACATCCTTCACTTGCTTTTCTTCCTCCCCTCTGTACGCAGCTCACGTACATCCCATTCAGAAAAAAAACACTCATCTCCCTTTTCTGTTTTCGTTCCATTTCTCTCCCTTTAAGTCAAAGTGCAGAGGGAAATGCACCAAAACAGCTAAATTATTTAGATTCTCTCCACCCATGTGAAAGAAAAAGAGGAAAAAAGAAAAAAAAAAATCTTGACACTGCAGTTTGAAAGAAAAATAGAAACGGAAATGTGGGTTGAGAAATAAAAATTACATTAGATACAAGATTCTGCAATCAGCCTCGTGATGGGAAGAATTAATCTTATCTTTCACCAGCACACACGGCCAAGAAGGAGAGCTCCTCCAAAGACTCTGAGATGACAACAGGACAAATTCGCCTTTCCATTCCGCTGCCATTCATCCATTGTGACAGTGAACACCTCGCGATAAGCAGACATATTGTTGCCATCGACGATGTCATTACGGGACAGTAAACAAGAGATGCAGCGAAGGGTCGGGATGAACCGGGTCGGGGCCAGAAGGTCACCAAGACAATCTGGAATGAAAGGAGACCCCGCGGGAGCGATAAGACTCTTCTTCTTCATCTATTTTTTTCTTCTTCTTTTTTTTCTCTCTCCCCAAAGCCAAGGACGGGCGTATGCTGAGGAACAAAGCCCCGGCGCTGCGGCGTAATCAACTCCTCTGTTCTCTGGTGGCAGCAACACAATCTACCCTGGAGGTCGTCCGCAGAAAGAGGCTTAGGAGGAGGAACGGCCACAGGATCATGGGCTATAAAGATGAGAAAATAGGTTGACATTCACCCAGGCTCTCACCCTGTTTTATTCTACAAAACATCATGTAGATCCACGAGCCGCACACAAATGGAAGCCACACGAGTTTTACAGACCTATTTGTGAAATCTGAAGGACAAATGTTACACACACTTGAACTTAAAAGTGTCACTAATGCTTTTACACAGTTAATGTACAATATTTTGACAGGAAAATACATTCTAAAATTACCATCCTTTGATGCTTTTACAAAAAGAAAATCTCTCTATATAAACCCAACAGTGTAGTTTTGTGTTCAAACCCACAACTAACGCATCACAAATCTTCACAAC
>JAVKLF010000053.1:2948291-2959274 GCA_034783495.1 Millerichthys robustus
TATGATTAGCCATAAACAGCCTGACAAGTCCAAGTGCGAAGCAATCTAGGATGTGTGCCACACCTACATCAGCTCATATGTAATATATCACAAACTGTTTAACTATTTAATGACAGATTAATTAAATGTTTAATGATGAATGTATACTTTCATCATTGATAGGGGTCATATACAAGTCTCTGCCACTAATTAACTTTCTTTACTGAAGGCAGGCAATCAGTGTGTGTGTGTGTGATCGTTATCTGTCTGTTATAAGAAAGTAAACAGATAAAAAAACCACTGCAAGTATTCCTACAACAATTCAATTTTTGACGTCAACCCACTACAAGATGGTTACTGCAGCTATTTGATATAAAAAAAAGACAAAAGTGGATTTACTTCAGAGTTATAGATACAACTCTAAACTTTGGTGTGGTAGTAGCTGAGAATCATCCCCATAGTGTACTTTGAGTAAAAAACAAATTATAAGTTCTTCATTGGAAACACGGTCATTAATTTCCCTTGTTAGCAAAATGTCTCATGAACATCTGGATGAGTTTAAATTCAACTCAATGCGTAAATATGTACATCTACAACTAAACAACTTTTAGAGTGATTTTGAACTAAGTTTGCCACCACAGCTAACTGACCTTAGAAACACAAATATAACGGTTATTTTAACTAAAATTGAGTTTGCTTAAACAAGCAAGATATTTCATCAAAAATTTGGCATTCAATTTGGAGGGGGATGTGCATTCCTTCTACTTAGCTTCATTTTTTCTGAGAGATTTAAGCTTGGAAGTTTGAAAACTGTTCATATATTTATACTAAAACACACAAATGGCACGGTATGGAGGCAAATTTGTATTTCTTTCTAGTTAAAAGTCAACTCAGCAAACAGTCAAATATGAAATCGTCAAAAAACATAAAACCCTGCACTGTTAAGCGAACGCCTCGTAACAAAGAGAATCATGGGACGTTGTGCCTGAGGCCATATCGTACCCTCCTCCACGGAGTGAAGGAACATGAAGGCGCTGTACTGAGCTGCAGGCTATCAAAGCATCTGCTGATTGTTTAAAGCCAGATCATCTATCAGATAAAAGCCAATGAATGTCTAGCTTCCTACTCGCCCCAAAACAACATAAAGCACCTGTAACAAAGACAGGGCTCAGTAAATACACCGCAGCTCGATGGCAGCACTACAGAGGCAGAACACACAAACACAACAGACTTTCTGATGAGAAAAAACAAAGCTAAAATAAAGCCTAACGACACATGTGAACAAAAGACAGAAAAATTTAATTTTAAGCAAGTCAAGGTCTGGGGAAAAGACAAATAGAAAGCAATAAAAAAGTAAAAAAAAAAAAAGATGCAAAAATCTCTAAAAAGGTTTATATGGACTTCGGCATTTTTTTCATTATTTAATTTTACTGGACAAGTTCCACTATCACACAACAATTTTATTTATATATTGAAACAATTTATTCAGGTATTAAAAGGCTCCTAAACTCAAAGGATGAACACAACAAACCACTTAGCAAAGAACAAATATCTTTCATTGGGTTTTTTTATCAGCAATTTGTCATAAAAGCACAATTTGCTTAAATTACCTCATATGAAACTACGAAAAACTGCAAATATAATGAAACTTACAAATAGTATTTTTAAACCAAGTGATTTCTAAAGTGCTGAAAAGTTAAGTCAATAATCAACTAAAGGATTAGGCAGTTCAGTTTTTTGTCCATTTGATGCTGCATTTCTTTCCTGTTCTCATAAAGTCATGACTTTCAATACTGTTCAAATGCATGTGTGCTTTTTTACTTTAGATTTTCCCCAGTCTTGTCTTGTTCTGCAAATGTTACTTTTTAAAATCAAAGATACCTGAGCCGGACGAAACCGTGAGTGAAAAAGCAGCCATGTTACAAAAAGGATAAACTAAAAGACCTCCAGAAAGCTCAAAGAACTATTGACTAAAACCATTTCATTCAAAATTTTAAAAAAGTCAAAGGCAAAGACAAGATGTTTCAAACTGCTGCAAGATTCTTTGTCTCACACCCACCTACGTCACATCAGTGTTTTCATTGTGCTCTTTGATGGGAGTGGTTCTTAAGAGTTGAAGGTCTTTGAGTAGAGGATTCTGTTTGTTATACAAACTAGAAAACCCTTTGAAAAAATTTTAATTGGCTATAATGTCATATCTAAATACAACTTATGTATTACTAAAATTCATTATAAGCATAAGAGGCCTAAGTCAGTAAAGTTATTTGAACACTAATGGTGGGAAAAGCCTTATAAGAAGGCCAGACATGACTTAACTAGGTACTGTTTGTGGTTAACTTTTTGTTGCAGCCAGGTGTTCGTTAGATATCACATTCAAAACAATAAGAAAAAAAATGTGTATTTGCCCATATATTTGGTCACAATATCAGGAGCCAAAAATGACAAAACTAGATAATAGAAATGGAAAGACAAAGGAATTCAGTAAAATAAAAAAAACTTTCTGAAGGAGAAACACAGGAGATCAGTGGAATGATGTGGGAATGCTGCTGTGGAGGTTTTAAGGTTGTTGATGTGTTTGAGAAGTGGAGGGCTGCCGTTATTAGAGGTCATCCCTGTGGATTACAGAGGCAGAGTTCAGCGAACAACGGTGCCAGGCAATTTACCTCCATGAAAAATAGATGCAGCGAAAGAATGAAGTGACACATGCACTTACAGAGAGAGACGGACAAGGAGCAGAAGAGTTGTGAAAACAAAGTGAATGGCCTGGGGAGATGGTGAGCCACGTGTCTGTCCAGGAGTATATATGTTGATAAATTTTAATGAACGTTCTTTAGCACAGAACATAAGAAACGTTATACATTAACATAACATGGTGCTGTTACACACTAACATATTAGTGACAACATAATTTACCAAGGAATGTGAAACTTATCCAAATTATGTCAAAATTTACTTCATCCTCCCACACAGACAGACACTTCCACCTTTCTCGAAAACAGATGATGTCACAAGGAAGTGAATTTTGGGGCAGTGCCACCACTTAGACAAATTTACATAAAAAAATACTTTGGCTATAAAGAAAAAAAGGGGAAATTCCAGCTAAGATTAACGTGAAGCATGGCTTCCTAAAATCTTTCTGGATTTTATTTATCAATATTTGAACACATTTTCTGTTTTTTATTTAATACCGGAACTAACCTCTGATTCTTATCTTACATGTATTTATGTATCCTGTACGTTCAAATAATTTAAATTTTCAGTATCTTTAATCTATCTATCGTTGTAATTAGTTTATTTCATGTTTAAAAGAATGGTCATTCAACATAGACTGTGTGTGGGGAAATACAGGAACCATCCCTAGAATACAAACTGGTTCCAAATTTCATTTCTTCTCAGTTATTTAATCTTCTCACCACAAGAAAAAAGTTTAGAGGGAACAGGATCAGGATAAACAAAGTTACAGGTTTCTATGTCATTATTTCTCAAAAGCTCATCCTCTCAGGTCCTAATGGCTTCACCAACAATGTCGATTGTATGTGAGCGAGAGCGCAATATCTAGAACGATGTAGACAGGGCCAAAGGAATACAATCATTTGGGTTTTTAGATTCCCGGTGCTTTTGGTGAAAATGTAGTCAAATGTTAGAACCATATGTCAAATCATATTGAGATGAAGGAAAAAAAATATTGCGTTTAACCAAGACATTTTTTATCTACATTAAATTTAACATCCCTGATTGGCCCTCAAATAAAAAAAACTAAATATATTTGTATTTTAAATCCTAATGAGATACATTTTTGTTTTCTTATTTTTTAATCTTCCTGGCTTTTTGTATAGAGGTATAAAAACTAATTCATTTGAACAGGATTGAAGTGCACTGTAGATTACCAACAAAATACTAAACCACTGCATTTTTGGGAAAGTGGCTTCCCGAAAATGCTTGACTGTGGCATCATTTAGTGAAAGCATCTTACATCATGGACCTTTTTATTAAAGCTGGCAATCCTTAAGCTGAAAGCAACAGGGTGTAATGTGCTACTTCCTCCTGAGCTAATTTGATTCCTGGTGCCATATACTGACTCATGGTGGTTCTGTACCACCCACACAAGGACATTATTTTTTCTCTCAGGAGACTTGGTGCTTCTCTGCAGCAATTCAGCTCCAGACTGTCCCCTCTGTCACCAAACTGTCAGAGCGCTGCAGGGCACAGAACAATTTGATAATGTATTCCCACTAATCCAACACCAACTCGGCTCTGCACTTCAAACCTCTAAACCTGCCATAAGTTAATGAGTGAATAAAGAACGACAACTAACCCTGATGTGAAGCAAAACGATTAGCCAGTTAAAGGTAAGCATGCATGTGTATGCTTGACCACAGGGCTGGCTGAGGCGCTGCTTTCCTCCCTCCTGCTTTGTTGACAAAAGATAATTTGGTTTTGACAGCAGATGCTGCCTGTCCTCTCCCGTGCCCCTATTAGAGGCAGAGTGGTATCAGTTTTGACAGGCAGTAGAATGTGGAAAAGCTTCCCTACTCCAGCTTCTTCTCTCCATTCACCAACCCAGTAGGCAACAGGACAATAAAGGCAAATGAGTCTCCTCACTTCACATTTTAACACCCCTTCACAAACACTTTTTTTTTTTTTTTGCATTTGAATTTTTGTCACAGCGACAAAAGGAAACAGGGATGGATAACAAGCTGAGATGTCTACTTCTGCTTATCTGCAATCATTTAGAAGGTGGCTGTGACAAGATAGCGAGAAGAAGATGCATCATCTCCATCCAGCTGCTCGCGACTCATTCAGCGTTAGCAAAACACATCCAAATCACAGCATCACAGCAGAGTGGTCACATTTATAGCGTCAGCCTTTACGAGAGGGCACAAAATGTCCCATTACACCCCAACAACTCATCATTTTCATTCTTTATGCGAGAGCACAGTCCGCGCTTACACCAGCTTAACTTTTTACTCCTCCAGCATTAACCAGCAGCCCTGACATTTAATGGTTTAGACCTGGACAAGTGTCGTACAAATGTTCACACAATAAAATAAGGTGCACACACACACACTTCCACTACAAGTCCCTTGAGAATCCCTCCTTTATCCCTTCTGTCTGCCTTTAGATATTTCATCTCCTGACTGTTGGGCTTTATGTTTTATTGAACTAGTCACTGCCATTGTAGGGGATGTAGCAAAATATGCCGCATCATTTGTGAATGACTGCTAATCAGAGTTCGACCCTACATGTAGCATCAAATAAAGAGACAGCATGCGTCTCTTCGCCAACACTTCCTCAAATTGCAAACTATTTAGGTTGAAGAGGCAATTTTGTTTTGGTTACATTCAACTTAAAAGTTCTTAACGGCATCATGTTCATAATTTGCACGGAGTGGAAATTTAAGTTTGTCTTCTTGTTTTAGATGGACACATTAAATCAGAGGCACCAACCTAGCCCCACAGATGGAGGAACAATGGGGGGAAAGCATAAAAAAAACATTTCGCTACAAATCTTTTCACTGGCAAGAAGGGTGATTTCTTTTTGCCTGTTTTTCCTGGCACCAGTTCACTTTTGATGCAAGTCTTTTTGGTTCACCCTGCTTCTACTCACACATGTGCGACGACACTAGGCGACGGCACTTTTAGTCTCCATAACTTGGCCCTTGATCACTGTAATCAAACACAGGCAGCATCAGCCTGAAGCTACTGTAATTATGGGCTGCTCAGGCCGCTGCTTGAGGAGAGGGCTCGGAAACACACACATTGACGTGCACCTGCCTGCGCACTGGTACACAACTATGATTTGAAAAACATAGACGCACACTGAGAAAGGACACACAGGGCCGGCGTGTAAGCTCTGCTGGGCGTTAAACACAGACAGAGCTTCGGTTAAAGACACTAATGAGTCCAATGAGACTGAGGGGAAAACAGCTCCTGAAATGCGCCGCAGTGAAACACCTCAGTGTGTGAACAGGCAAATGGGGAAGTGCGGAGGAGAGATCGAGTAAGGCTGGGTGGGGCTTCGAAAGGCAAAGGAAGGAAGGAAACGGATAGACCAAAGAAAGAACTGATGGTAGCGCTGGTAGTAATGGTGGGTTGCCTGTCGTAACCATGGTGACAAGTTCCTGTGGTGCATATATGGTGCAGCCGATGAATGTTGGGTGTGGGGTGTTACCGGTGAGGAGGTGGAGGAGGAGGAGGGGGGGGGGGGGAATCCTGCCTTTATCGGCTGCCCGATAAAGGAGGCCATTATGTTAGCTTCATTTTAATGACAACCTATAAAAAGACTTGGTCTTGTTGCATAAATGGCCTTATTTTTCCCATCATTGCCTGTAAAAATTTAAACTGTGAACAGAAGCTAAGCTCTTTGAGTAACTGTTCCATAATTCCTGCAGCAATTTGGTGGCCCTGATGGATGAAAGGCTCCGGGTGAGTAGTGGTCCAGATCTACAGTCGCCTAGAGCCAACAGTTTTATGGCTACAAGTGTCCATCCAATGGAAGACCTAGATAGATGCTACCCTCTGGACAACTAAGTAATCGTTTAACCATTAGGTGTTGCATACTGTTAGCTGTTTATATTTATGTACTGAATACATTTGATATGCAGTCGTTTTGTTTTTTCTCACTCTGTTAATAAGGGATTTCCATTTAGCAGTATGAAAAACCCAGGCTTCGTGTGTGATTAAACATTCCTGATTCAACCCTCATTAATGGATTTATGTGAAGTCTGTCGTTTAGTTGCAGCATATGTCCACAGAATTCCTCACAGATGTGGTAACTGTGACAGGAATAATGTCAATATTGATCAAATATAACAAAGGAAGTATTTTCTAATGCTTAAACAGTTGCCTTTCAATTATTCGTTATTTCAGTCCACAATCTAAATTTTAAAAAGACAAGATCAGACAAGAGACAAAAACTGAAAACACTGCACATGTAAGAAAACAGCTCCATACTTGTTTGGGTTTCTATACAACATAAAGTGATACTGGGCATGCTGCATTATATTTTCTGATTACAAGGATCCAATAAACAGAGTTTTAAAAAATCTTAGTTTAAAACTATTTTCATAAATCTGTCTTTCTTGCAACAATATCTGTCCTAGTATGCCCAAATACAAAAAAAAAAAAAAACTTGTTAAATCAATGTATTGAGACTCTCTCTTCTTGTAATTTAGAAAAAAAAATAGGTTGGGACCTCCAAGACCAAGACAGATGCAGAACTCAAATACAAACAGGCCACATTAATTTGTAGTATTTGCTCAGTGGAAGTTAGAAAAGGATGTTGGCCTTGGCAGCAAGTAACCCTGGATGAATCGTGAGACAAAACAAAAAAACAAAACAAAATTTTAAAAAATCAAGTGCATGAAGAATATCAGGGTAATATTTGTTTTCATTTAAAAAAAAGGAAAGTGGAAACTTGTTTCTTAAATCCAACTTTATTGACTTTCTCTGAGTGACAAATGAAATCACAAGTATCTCCAGTTCTCCTAGTTTCACCCTTGCACTGTATGTTTTGATTATAGATACTCTAGAAGCATTTTGTGCAGCTCAGCTAAGTCCCAAATTGAGGGTCTGCTTTGTTTAAATCTGTAGTCTGGTGGTGTTGGTGTTGGGGGGGTCGCAATATTGGGCCACAGACTGCAGGTTAACGCACGAGGCAAAGGTCACTGGTGGAGAATAAAAAAGAATTCACTGTTTCTGATGGAAAGCCCACAATGTTTGGACATGCAAACATCCAGTTATTCCTGCTCATCTATAAAATCTGGGATGTGTGTGTGGGTGTATGCAGCTTGCCTGCAGGCCTGCTTCTTACTGTTGGTATGTGTATTTATTAACTGTGCTACAGAAGGATTGCAATGTGAGCAAACACAAAAAGAAAATAAACATTTCTAAAAACCATATTTACAATAAAAAGTTTTCCCTATGTAGAGCGATACAAACCGATTTAATGTAGAAATATTTGTGTCAGAACTGGGAAATAAATCAATCAATAAATAAATAAATATCAGCACATTGTTGTCATGTTTTTATCATCCCCTGCCACCTGAACAAAAAACGTATTCAACTTTGTTTTACTTGTTTCTTTCTGATGACAGTTCATTGTTTGACTTTCTGTTGCCTGGTGTGTGTTAACAAAATATACCATAACAACAAATTTTGTTTTTTAAATCTGTGATTATTTTAAGCTCTTGTAGAGCCGTAGAACTAAATAATTTTAAAACATGGAGTAGATAAAAAAAGAGGCATCAGAGTTAATTTATGAAGAGTTTTTTTTCATTTAGGATGTTCCATGTCTGTAGTTTGTCCTTTCATCTGTAATAATAAAAATAAGTCAGACAAACTATAATTTAAACAGGGGTCTGAAGTGGTGGTTGTTGGGAGTTTTTTGTTTTTTTTTTGCTTGGCAATGATGCACAGCGATAATATTTGCTTGTTGACCTGACCGCAGTTTTGTCAACACGCATTATTTGCAACAAATTGCTTAAATTCCTTCATTTAGAAAAACACACAAATATAAAAGGCAGAATGAGCGGGGGAGACGGCGCTCGCCAGTTGTTCTCATCTTTGCTAGAAAAGGTTTTTTTGGGGTTTTTTGCCAGATTGTAATCTGGGCTGATCTATCAGAGAGCAGTAATGAGGTCTAATGCTAGGGCCTGCTGGTTTTTAATGACACCTCTGCTGTCCCATTGCTAAACTGGTTCATTCCAGCTGTAAACCCCTGCTGGCATCGGGCAGCTGGGACTTGACACCTGACCTTCAGTCAGACAGCCTATTACATCACAGCCCAAACCACAGCAACAGGACTTTCTCTGCTTTATGAGCTGGAACTCGGCACAGAAAATGTAACTGTACAGTGGAACTTCTTTATTAAGCAGCAAACAGACTTAAATCAGAGGAAACCGGACTTAGATCAATTCTTTATTAAGGCTATTGTCTACTTTTTAATTTCTGTTTGATTGTATGTCATATAATTTTCTAAGTGTGCATTTCAAACTCTACTCATCTGTTGTTTGGCCAAATACATATAGTCTTGATAACACTCAACACAATCCTGCAAATGTGTGTTTTTATGGTGGTTGGAATGATTAATGTGTGCCAAAAAGAAGAAAAAGCTTTTGGTCATTAACCAAAATCTACATTTCTTGCACCCATACTAACCAAATGACAAAACCAGATTTATTTTTAATCCAACGCCGGTCTTTTCAGTATGTTGTATTAAATCAAGAACATATCTGATGTTTTTCAAAGCTTAGTGTGTGAATCCTCATAAAAAAAATCAGAATTGAGCAAATTTCTTTCTAGTATTTGGATGATTGTGATCTAGCCAAACCAATTCTTGGAATTTAATTTGTATGTGATAAAATTAAGAAGATGGAGCTGACAGTTCAGATAACAGAACAAAAATGCTTCTGCTGCTGTGGCACATTTAAAATGCATATCTTCAACCATTAAAAAGCATTTAAGATTAAGGATGATTGTCATTTCTGTGCATAGCCATTGTTCAAACCTTTATTAGGGGAACACTGGAAGCGATGGCCCCAGCATGAGAGAAAGGAACAATTTGAGATAAATATGATAAAGACTTAAAAGACAATGACGCAGAGAAGCTTTTTCTTTACTGTACTGTTAGAATTTAAAGGGGGGTTGTGTTGTGGAACAAAGACACCAAAAATGAAAAGAATGGAAAAATGTGCAGGATTTAGGTTTAACCCACAGAGGCGTCCAGTGAGTTCAAGCGTTTGGGAAAAGCAAAGCAGCAGCGAACACCAGACTTGGCATCCGGCTAAATGCAAGGCTGAGCTCATTAAGACTGGCCCAATATCACACACACACACACACACACACAAATCCGTCTGTTTTTTTCACATTAAAAAACAAAAACTGAAAAAGCAGGACAACAGAGACAAAGCAGGAAAAAAAAGCTGAGAAATGAGGAATGCAAAGGCTAAGATTTGGGAAAAACAGGAAGGATCACACAGGAGTGGTGAAGAAGCAACAGAGAATGACAGCCAGAGATGGAGTGAAAAACAGAGAGAAAGATGGAGACACAGAGAGATGGAAACAATGAGGGGAGAGACAAAGCAGGTGGCCTGGGTAATTGCCTGGGGAATATAATGAATGAGCCACAGTGTGTCTGACGGAATAGGAAATCGTCTCTATCTTCTCATTCCGCTCGCTCTTTCCTTCTACCTCTCATTATCTCTTGCCCTCTCTCATTCCGCCACCCCCCTTATCCATCTCCAGCGCACCCTTTTAAACATATCTGCTAACCCAATCTTTCTTGCTCGCCGATTGCCAGCACTCTTTCTCCTCGCTGCAGAGCTTTTAACACCTTTTCTTTCCTCTCAACTTGACTCCCCACTAATTTTCTATTCCCACCTGTGCTGCCTCCCTTCCCTCCCTCGGCAGTCTGGACAGCTGCACCTTTTATGACTCCATGTACCTACGGGATGGCGCTAAATTTCAAACACCCTAACAAACACAGGAAAGAGGGAATGTTCCACATGCTGCAAACATGTTACTGTGCTGCAAATTCCCTGCTGGGATCATTAATGTCTTAGTCTAAAGGTAATCTATTAGTACTTTTCATACAATTTTCTTCAATGCATTAACTTGGATATCTTCCAATTCCTTCTCTGAGAAGGAATGTCTATTTTGGGTGCAAAATAAAGTTTATTACAAATGCTTTGGTGAAAAAAATAACTGAATAAAACCCAAAAGGTTTATTCTAAATGCCTTCTAAGTTTTTATTGCACACTCTTAGTGTTTTTATATCCATGTATGACTTGTAAAGTTACTTTAACCTACAGTAGCTTGCAAAATATTCATCCCACTTTATAGATTAATATCATTATCAATCGGAGTTTACGTGTCTTGTTTAAGGACACCACATGTGGGTATGATGTTCTGCAGGATGTAGGATGTCCTGCTCAACATTTGTCCACAAGCTGAGTTTTCAGATCTTCCATATTTTGCCACAAACACTGTACAACTTGTTTTTTTT
>JAVKLF010000053.1:2971992-2985523 GCA_034783495.1 Millerichthys robustus
CACTATTTTTATTTAAGGCCCACTTGCAACTGAGGTTGATGTACAGTAAGAAGCTAGACCACTGCAGAAATATATGCCATGAGTTACAGTAAACCATATTTAGAAGTTCAAACGGGACAAGAACTATCTAAATTTGCTAAGAACCTATGGCATACAGTATGGGACTGTGCACACGTATGTAGGGTCACACTCAGTAACTTAAAGATGCTTCTGGCTGAATGCCTAAATTCAAGGCTTGATGTGGGGGAATGCAAAAAGCAACTTACATGAGCATGTTTAAAGAAAATCTTTTATTTAAAAAAATAGTAAAGAGTATGGGAAATGTTTTTTTTCTCTGGAGATAGGGTTGATTTCTTGTCGTCCCCCAGTTGTAGTTTTGAACCAACAACAACCTGACAATTAAATGAATATTATCACAAATGATTTTATGTGACTGCTAATCTGAGACACGTGGTAGAAATGAAAGAAAAACGGAGTAGCATGAGGATGAAGTTCTCATCATTCAAAGCTTTTTGTGTCCTCAAAGCAAGTTTTTTTTTTTCCTAAGCAGCTGAATCACCTCTTGCTAACGTTTCCCTTGTTAGTCTTTAATCTGATAACGGTGACATTTTTGAATCAGCGTCTTATTGTTGCAAGCACTGCAGAAGAAATGCTCTGCAGCCCCAGACTCAAAAAGAATTCATGGATGCTAGTGTGCGGTCAGCTCAGTCAGTAATCTGTGGCTACATCCGATGCGTGCGCCTTTGAGGATCGGACTTTTGGTTTGACCTCCTGACTTTAAGCCGTCTCTTTTAGTTCAGCTTAAAACCGTGAGAGTGTGTGGACAGTGGATAGAGAAAAGTTGAGACATGAGGGTCATGTGTCAAACCGTAGATAAAGACGGGATCACACTGTGACATAAAGATTACAGTCAGAATAAAATACAATTCTCACATCTGATTATCACATCCACTGGGTTGACCTAACAAATTAAAACTGTCCCTGTTGCATAACTCCCATTAATCGCCTGTTTTTCCAAGTATTTGTTCCCTCACTCACTCATTTTCTCTACCACAGCTGTGACTTTTTTCTCCCTCTTCAAACATCATTTAAGGTTTTTCATAAAAAAAAAAAATCATCTAATCTAATTAGCATTCGAAGTCAGTGGCTCGTTATGTGTTGTTAACAGGGTTAAATATAGCAAATCCCAACTGAAGCCACTCCATTTTGGCACCACTGCATTTGTCAGTTTTAAACATTTTAAATATCTGTTACATTGTGGAAGGTGTCACTAAAATTGCTTTCTATTCATCACTTTATGCACAGAGTCTGGAACTAAATAACAGGGTGCATTACGACTGAATCAAAAAGGACATTTTTGCAGCTTCTGACTGACTTGAACAGTAATATGCTCTTTAAAAGCAAACTAATCTATTTGACAGCAATTATTTAGTGAAAATGCATAAGTGCCGTCTGTGACAACGTGGAGGAAAAAAAAGATCCAACACATTCAAAGTTCACAAAGATAATAGAAACAAATCTGAAATATTTTACCCGAGAAATAACCTTTCGTGCTTTCAGCTGGTTTTGGTTTGACCTCGTGTTCCAGCTGCTTTGGGTCAGTAAAAACCCTGACATATTCTGAGATTATTTATGCATTCTTTAAGCGGGATAATAATACAGCGTCAAGCATCTTTAGTTTCAAGCCTTGCTGGACTCTCGACACTGCTGGCCTACACGTTGACCGGCCCACTGGGAAAAAAAACCTCCAGCTTCTCCAGATGGCTCAGATGCTGCCAAAGTTTCATGCTACATAATCATAGCCAGCTGCTTTGTGGTAACAGTGAGGTCAGGCTACTTACAAGTACTCATGGATGAAAAATGAACAAAGAGTTGTCAGAGTGGAGAAAGCAGTTTAATACAAGTTATGATCTTCATATTGAGAAAAGGAAAACTGTGATTTGGATATAATTTGCTTATACAGACAAAGATTTTTTTAAAAATCTTTAGTTAATCCAGAACTAAAAAACTGACCTTTAGAAATTAAATGACATTCTTTCTTATACCTCATATTCATTAGCCCAAATATTTGACTAGTTTTTGAAGAATATTTCACCAAGGTAAGAATGTTACTTGTATTTTGATGTTTGTCAATATTTACAAAGTAGTGCTGCAACGTTGGCATTTCAGCATTTGACAGAATAATACAGAGCACATGTGAAAAACTCAGGGCCTACCATCCAAATGTGGCCCACCACAGCATTTTGTGCGGCCCGCTAGAATATCTATGATGTATTGATGTCTTCAAATAAATGTATGCTGCTATACACGCTCTATTACCCATAATGCATATCGATTATTTTACCTGTGCTCACATGGCCCTTAATGAAAATGAGTCTGAAACCTCAGCTTTAGATGGAGGAAACCATATTTGTTTAAATACACCAACTTCAACAAACTATGTTTTTGTAATAATGCAGACAGCAACCCAAAATGCCAAATCTACCCTGTATCTCAAGCAAACAACAAAGTAAGGGTTAAAGAAACTTCATTAATAGTTCATGGTAATTGTGTTCCAGAGAAAAGCTCTGGGGTAACACAGTCAAAACACAGTTTTGATTATACAAGACGAGCAACATGCAGCTCAAGACGCTGCTTCTGCCAATAACTGCAAGCTTGTATTGTGATATACAGTATACGCAAAAGGAAGTGTCTGACGGGGATATTTTACAGTGTGGTAGAGACCAGAGGAGTTCACATATAGATCGGAGAATTGTATTTACACAACATCAACATTGTTAAAGATTCTGAGCTGCATGCCAGACTTAATTTCCTGCTGTATCTACGGCTGTAAATGTTATATAGAAAATACAAAATCCTTAAGGTTTAAAGCCAATTTAGTCCACATTTTACAGAATCCAGGCTCTGGTTTTGGTGTGCCACAGTAGTTACTGTTGCCCAAGTGTAAAATGTGGAGCATTATAGGATGGGGTCAAAGCTGTGGCGCCCTGCAGTAGTCACGATTGTATGAGTGAAGTATGAAATATCCGACAGTGTGACGGTGAAGCACCGGCTCCAGGAGAGGAGCTTGGTTCGCTCTGCTGGGAGATCAGACTCAGCCAATCAGAACCATTCCACATCATTGAACAGGGCCATCTCTTATCTGGAAGAAGTGGAGAGGCTTTCCCTACTAATGCCACCCGGCTTGCTGAATCCTTCATCCTTTGCTTCACCACTCCCCTCCTTTCTCGATCCTACCCTCCCCTTTCCATTTTCTACCCTCACTCCTTTTGATTCTTGTCTCATCAAGTAAAACTTGCCCTCTCTTTGTTTTTCTCATCTACTTCACTTCATTTGTTTCTATCTCTTTTCATTTTTCAGTCACGCTCCCCCCCCTCCCCAGTTATTGGTTACGCGTTGCTGAAGTGTGTGATGGGTCTCTACACTACACTGGAGAAATAGGGCTGGTCGCACTCTAGGCCTGTGCCAAATTCTAATAGATCTGCTGTGTGTGTGCATCACGAGAGACACTGCACCGTAAAAACAGAAGACAAAGTTAAAATGGTAGGGACATTTTGATGTTGCAGATGGGGACACAAAGCAGAAAAAAATCTTCCTTATTTCTCAACAAGGAGGGGGGGGGGGGGAGCAAGCAATCATGTTTCTTCTAATCTGTTAATCTTTAGCTCTGAAAAAGAGGTGGGGGTGTTAAGTGGACCTGGGAGCTGGTGAAATGAAATATATTGCAAATGGGAAAAGACACCAACAAGAGCTCGGTGCTTGCAGATGGAGACCCTGCTTAATCAAGACAAATTACAGATGGGCCTGGATTTTTACTCTCAAAGAAAATAGACTGAAGCTGCCATTCGCAACACTACAGCAGCAATTTAAATCAAGCTCGAGTGAAGGAAAAAGTAAAAACCACTGGCAAGAAGCAAATAATGATTGCACACACAAAAACAAGCGCACAAAGAATCTCACGTCTTAAACTCAAAAGCTATTATTCCTGGCATGGTTTTAATCTTCCTAAAGGTTACGAGGACAAGTTGTGTTTAGAATGTCAGATAGCAGTGTGATGTACTCCAGGCATCAAACAGCATTTTAAAATAGTATCCCCAGTCATTCAAAGCTCACCTAAGGATGTGCATGACTCCTCCTGTCGCCGTACTCCTCGTGTCACACTTGTCTTACCCGTACACAAATCAACAACAAATTCCCATTTATTTATTCTTGCACCATCACGGCGGCAAATTGCTTTGTAAATGGCACAGTTCCCTCAGCCTCTTCTGTAAATACAATGTCATTGGCGATGTTAATAATCCTTTTGTTTGCTTGACCAGGAGCTCTCGAACGCCGCTCGTTTCCTTGATTCAATTACTGTGGTTTAGGGAGTGGGGAGAATGAAGGCTGGACCTTAAAGCCGTTGTGTTAATGACATACAAATTGATCACTGCCACATGTTGCTATGGTGTGGCCCATTTAAAACTGAGGGCAATGAAAAGAGGAGCGCTCCATAATACAGAGCGTAACTAAACGCGACTCTACCTCAGTGAAATTACAGAGTCTGCCGCTCGAATGTAATTCAGCTCGGATGCAGCAGAGCCAGAAGAAGCTCGAGGCCCCACCGTGAACGGAAAAAAAAAAAGAAGCAATCTGGTGCACAGTCACGCCTCATAGACATGCTGATAGCCAAAAAAGTGAGTAAGCAGACACGTCCATTCACCAACAGAAGGGCTGAGTTACAAAACAAACCTGGAATAAAGCTACCATGTGCAAATACTTTTGGCTTGAGGTGGTGTGAAGGCTCGCATCAATGCCAACAAACTTTTGCTCCAGGCTGTCAAATGTACAACACGTTGAAACACAGGAGCAGGTGCACAACTGCATGACAACACATGCACAACACCAAATAACTTAAATGAGTCTTCAGGGAAATATTAAGGCTCCCAGAAAGCTGGGCTACTTCAGTCATTTTCATTATACCTAATGGGTTCTCATTTCCAACAGGGAAAGCACGACAAAACCAATAGCTGCAGAATTAATTTTCCCTTTATCTGCCACCGTTAAAGTTTTCACTACCTCCTGTTTTATATCAGCCCAGCTTCTAAGCGTTTTTGCAATCACAGATAAAGCAAATAGTTTTATTTTCTATCCTTGTATGTTCACAAAGCACTTTTGTTAAAGTCTGTCTGCTTGGGGCTAAAAGTACCATAATAAAATAAAAAAAACCCAGTCTTTTCAGAGACCATCAAGAACAATAATCAGTTCTGTGAACTCTGCCAATATGCGGCAGAATTGGTCAAATATAGATACAGACATTAGATATGAAACCCAACTTTACAGGGAATGAAGCTCATGGCATAAAAAAACAAGACTTACAAATTTATCTTAGTTAATCATGTATTACATCAACTGGTTAGACATTTTTCTGCCAGTCTAAAAGCTGTTAAAAAAAGAGGTTAAATTACAATGCAGGGATGACACTGCAAACTATTAAGTAAAAACAAGTCTCTCTCTCTCTTTGCATTTGCTAATTGAAGTGGTGAAGAAATCCAAATCTCAATTTGGCTTAAAAAATCTTTTGTAATAGTTTAATTTTATTTTAAATATCTGAAAGAGCAGTAGCTTTAAAAC
This sequence comes from Millerichthys robustus, assembly GCA_034783495.1. Classification (NCBI taxonomy): domain Eukaryota; kingdom Metazoa; phylum Chordata; class Actinopteri; order Cyprinodontiformes; family Rivulidae; genus Millerichthys; species Millerichthys robustus. The sequence continues at coordinate 2,977,606 of JAVKLF010000053.1, forward strand.
AAATGAAATATTCTGAATTTACCAATACTTTTAGTCACCGTTTGCTCTTACAGAATTTGTTGCAATTTTACGAACTCAAAGTTCCATAACTTCAGATTTGTCTGAAGAGCCGTCAGTATCGTGTGTGTCGCTGAAAACATACTCGTTGGTCTCTTTTCTAAAATACTTTGTACTAAATATTCATTTAGTGTTCTTGGTTTTGCAGATATGACTTTATAAACAGATAATTAAGGACAAATTTAAACTGTGTATGGGGAAAAAGAAAATCAAGAAGTTAGATTCTATGTTTGGACAACTTCCCACAGTTAGTGTGCAAACCCGAATCCTAAACAAAGCGCCAATATTATCTAAAAATAAATGTTTTTCAAGTTTAGCAAAAAAATAAAACTGGTTTGGAGGAATTATTATTCCTGATTGGACAAGAGAGCTATTGGCTGTTCTAAAAAAAAATCTAAACGCATTGCTGTCGTCTTAAAATGACTACAATTCTTATGAATTTCATAGCAGTGTAAACATTGTTTTTATAAATCTTTACACAACCACCAGGTTTGTATACTTAATGGTTGGAAATCAACACTCAAGTTTTTATTGATGAAGCTAAATGTCTTCATCTACAGGACAGAAGTCCAGTTGCCCTGTTTGACTGAAAATCTACACCAGCACTTTGAGATATTAGCTTTGTCTTGCTCTACCCAGATTTAAAATTAGCTCATCAGTCCAGTCAGACTTTAACCAGCCTTCCAAAAAGCCATATACAACAGGTAGAATATTGATTGTTCATAAACGTCCCACAGAACCAAATTTCTATAGATCTGGAGTAGTGTGTGTGTGTGAGAGAGAGGTTTAAATGCAGGAGAAAATGCACTGACCAGAACATTTTTAGATGTTCTGGTTAGTGAAAACAAGACTTTAATCTTATCCCAAAGCTCTCCCTTTGTCTTCAATGAACCTATATGCATCTATAAAGCTTGCTGTGAATAACAGAGCATCTAATGAAGCAGCTTGGACATTTGTCCCAGGAGAGTTTAACTCACAACCACCCACCTGCAGAGCACTCCATCTCCTTTAGACGGCCCTCGTCACCTCAACTGCTGAGTAAATCTAAGCTAAACGCTGTAATCACTCCAGCTGGACAAAACCTCCCAGTAACGCATTGGTCAATACTTGCCTTGGGGCTAAAGGGGACACACCGGGAATAATGCAGCATGTTTACTAGATGGAAAGTCACAGAGACAGATGGTCTTTACACAGACACACAGTCCCTCTGAGAAAGAAAGGAAGAGTGAGCAGACACATCAGGTCACTTTTCATCTTTAATTCTCCCTTGACAAAGGGACGGATCAGGAGAATCCTCTGTTCCCAGATGGAAAAAAGTCTATGAGCCGCCATTTAATAAAATGGCATTAGCTCCAATGCCAGCCAACCAGTCAGAAACCAATACAACCGTCACGTGACATGTAGGAAAGATAGCCCGTCTCATAAAGAGTTCTTACATCACAGCCTGCCCGATGAGAGCAATATCATCACATTTATGAGAAAATAATGATTTCTTCTCGGAGTTTATGAGCATCCAGTACAGAAAAGGCTTCATAAGAATTATATCAGTATAAAAAAAAAAGAAGCGGCAGCACAAAGGGAGAGAAATCCCTTTCTTTAATTTGCTTTTCCCCTCAAGGGAATAAATACTGCTCTGTAATATCAGGCATAAAAGTCAGCCTTGTCGGCGAAGAATAGGCCAATTAGTTGAGCTACGAAGAGATGAAACAGAGGAATCAAAGCAGATCAATAAGGGAGATTCACCGCTGCACTGCGACCACAATCAATACAAGACTTGGAGAGATGAACGTGATTAGAGATCACCGGGTCACAGCTAAAATGTCCATAATCAAGAGGTAAACTTTCATGAGTGCAGCTTTTGGTGAAGGGCTCTCTGCATGGACTCCATCATCTGCCGCTACAGCAAAATTACATCTGTGCTGCTTCAGACAAACTCTTAAAGGAGAGTTTTCTTCAAGTATTCAGACTCCAGAGGACTGCAAAGAGAAAATAGGTTTTCCCTAAATCTGTAGTTGTTATGACACTTGTTTAGACTTAAGTATATGATAAAATAAAAGTTGCTTTTTTAATATTACATTTTGTTTTTAGTGTATGCATCAGACAATTAATCCTTGTTTACACCAATATAGATCATTTTACAAGATTATAGTTCTGATGCATTTGCACATTTTAAATACATATCTTTGATTTAAAAACATTACAAAATATTCACCAAAGTAAACATTTTTGAAAATAAACATTTTTTTTTGTCTACCAAGAAAGATTTTTTACTGAAGAACAATCTACTCCACATATGGGTTGGAATTTCTTTTTCTGTCAAAAAGACAAAACCCTTCCTGGTGTGTATTTAAATGATTCACATTTAAGGGTAAAAAACAAAACAAATTGGAATTCAAAGTTGTTTTAAAATGACAGTAATCCACTGGCATCTTATAGCTTTACAGAAGATAAGCATTTTCTCCAAAATTAAACAGGTCTCAGAGCTATCTATAACATGCTAGATATTAATTGTTCAAAACTTCTAAAGTTTTTTGAGCAAATTGATTTCAGTGGCCTTTTATTAGCGTTTAGCCAAACGTGATGGCACGACTGCAGGTACATTTTAATCTTCAGCTAAATGAGAACAGGAAGCCCAGTGATATCTACAGTATAATACTTAAACAAAGGGCGGCCCTCACCTTAAAATGAGGGACAACTGAGTGTAATAGGACTTTACTACGGAATTAACATTTAACACAAATGTGAAAAAGGGGGTAAAAAAACATGAAATACAGGAAATTACCCTCTGGTTAATGTAGAGCCTGTAATTCATCATGCTCAGCAGATTCAATGAGTATTAATTTGCCACTACATTACTTGGCTCCTTGGCACCAATATTTATTTCAGACATATGGTTGTAGTGGGCGTGTGCTGCACTCTTCACTGACTGAACGAGACAGTGTATATGTTAGACAGGCAAATGAAACGTTGCAGTTAATCATTTGTAATCACTTTGTTAATCACTAAGGTCCATCTATAGGTTCATAACATATTTTGCTAACATACAGTTGACTCAACAGTTAATGGTGAAAGATTTTTTTTTAAAATTATGTACAACGTGTTAGTGCTGACAATGTATTGGGAATCAGTCTCAGCTACCGTGACACCAAATTTTAGCACAATATCAGTAAATTGATGGAGTTATTGTCATTTTTGCATTTTCCGATGTCCATTAGATGTGGCAGCCATCTTGAACTAGAATAACTTGTAAGTGAATTAGTTGCAGGTGGTCATTTTTGATCATGTTTTGAAAGTCTTAATTAAATTTGTCTAGTGGTGCAAAATATTTAGTGAAAAGTGCAACACATGCCTACTTAGACTATATTTCTGATATAAATATTGGTGACAAGGGGCGAAGAAATGTAGTTTTGGCTTCCCACCAAAAGACAAAGTTGGGAAGCTATAAAAAAATCAATAAACCAAATCTACTGTCAAACGAATTTGGCTGATTGTTGCATCCCTTGATATCTAATTTACTTACCATAATCCCAGGTTTATTACATTTTCTTCTCTTTTGCAAGAATAAAATGTTGTGTATTTGTTGCTTTTATGCGTCAATAATGACTCTAGTTATGAATTAACATCCCTTTAACTGTTGATCATCTGCTCATTTCCCAGTATTGCCTGATAATTCCATAATTATAGAGTTACTTGAAAATAGAATGATTTTTTTACATGAGGTGATTATTTGTTTTAGCTTTAATTTCTGTGTTTCATCTCTTTTAACCAGCAGTTTATTTGGTGGTAAAGAAAGGTGATCTTACAGAAGCACATCACTAAACACCCTTTGTTGGACTACTATGTGGATGTCTTTAACTTTTGTTCCACCTGAACCTTTTCTTTTGCAAAAAATGAGCCAAACTCCAGACCAGCATCATTGGCGCCACTTAAGTACTTTGAGTCCTAACATCAAAACTCTAAAAAAGTTTCCAATTACCCTTTTTTTAGCTTAATTTTATTCTTGGCAAAGAGGAAAAAGCTCATTAACTGCATATACACAACATAATAGGACACTTAAACCCTCTGTGACAAGAAGAAAATATATTCAAGTATACTTGTGTGGAACCCAATCAAAATGTCTCGTTAGAATGATTTCAGTTTAATGGCTTTCCACAGAAATTGATCAATTAAATATTGTCATAAAACAAACTGTGTCACATCCATCATTTGGACCGATATCCAGTTTTGAATAAGTAGTGACCCAACACATCAGCAAACCAATTAATCAGCGCAACGAGATGCTGCTCCTTCGCCGGGGTTAAGACAAGTCCACTCAGTGCTTTAGGTAGCTTGGAGCTGAATGAAGAGGAAAAAGCTGGCTATTAATGTAATTATGATGTCAGCTTCCATCGCACAGAGTAAAATGAGGATCAGAAGAAGTTGTGGAGGACCTGTGGCTCCCTCCGGCTGCTTGTCATTGAAATGTTCCACACTGGTCAAACAAGTTCTCCAAGCCACCTTTGCTGCCCCCACCGTCTTTCTCCATGCTCAACATCTGTCCCCTGGGTCTGAGCTCCGGTCCAATCACACCTAGCATAAATCCATAACTTCTGCTTTCCCTTTGGCCCCCCAGGAAAACACAATAAACGGAACTCATCTTTAATGCATGATTTTCTCTGTCTCTGTAGCTAGCTTCGCTCTCGGTGCGTATCAATCATCACCAGGACGCTGCGGGGCAGGGAGACAGAGACGGGGGAAGAAAAGAGCGATGGCGGGCTGCAAAATATACACAACAAGGCAAAAGGAAGAGTCTCCTTACTTTATCTACTGACTTGAATTTCTATTTTAATTTCCCTCTTTGCCTTTCTTTTCCTCTAACGTCTTCAATTTACTCATGATACGACGTTTTAAAAATTAGGAATTGAAACGGATGTCTCAAACTGAAAATGTTGGCGTTTTAAAGACATTCTTCCCCCTGGGCTCCAAAGAGTCCAGGCTGAAAGTCCAGCTTTCCTCCTCCTTCACAGCACAGACTAGAATGCCTTGCAAGGCCGTATAACCTAGGTCTTCATTGGCATGCTAACATATGCAGAGACAGCCAGAGCACAGCTGGCTTGTTGTGGGAGAGGGCAGCAGCTCGGCCTGACATGCAACCGGACGGCAGAAAATAAATGACTCCCTGTAGGTGCAGCGCATTACCTGCTCAGGGTTCAATAGTAACTCTGTTTACAGTGAGCATTCTTCTGCACAACTGTTTCCTAAAGGTACGTCAATAAAACACAAGTGCAGGAAAAATAAGTGGCCATAAAACAGCAGCATAAATTTAACCTGGTGTTAAAAAAAGCAGCTGATAACAATGGCAGCATTTTTTAATCGAAGCATTTGATTATATCTAAGTTACACAAAAACGAATTCAAAGATGCTTTTATGATGTTCATTTATCGAAGTACAACCCTAGGATCAAAGTATTTTTTTTTTATATTTACTTCACAATTAAGAAAAATCGGCACCCATTTTTCCCCTCTTTCTGTTTTATACATTTCAAGTGAGATACATGTACACTTTCTGACTATAACAAATTATAATCATGGTAAATCTGTTTTAGACTGCAGAATCACACACTGAGAACACATCTTTGAGAGGACAATAAAAGCAAATTCCACCTCCGTGTTGAGAACTGAAGTCCTATAATTTGATTTAAGGGGTGCTGTTGTGTATTTTTGAACTGAGAAACTATGCACTTGAATCTGCAAATGATTGTAAAACATTGTATTTTTGGTAATATAGACATTCTGTTGGTTTACACAAAGAGAATGTGTAAAGCTGGTCCTGTTCTGGATTCAACGTTTGGGTTCCTGTCAAGTCACAACATTTCTTCAGTGGTTGATGGTTACTGACTTGGGCCATTTTCTGGAGTTTTTTTTTTTTTTTTTACCAAGTTAAAGTGGCTCTGGTCCTGCATTTGAAACAAAATGATAAGGTGTTCCAGAAAATGGGCCTTGTAGTGAAAATATTCTTATAATTCACGTTTTAGCTTTAAAATTGTCTTAACTTTTAGCCGGTTGATTAAGCTATTTAGTAAAAGATAACATTTTCTCTAGGTGGTAGCTAGAAAAATGTTCAGTTTATACCTATGAAGAAACTGATTCTTATGAACTGCACAGAAATATGCACAGAATAAAGTACTGTTTTGCAAAGCTATGTTATAGGTGTATTTTGGCATTTCTGGGTCAGCACTCTTTGATGTTTTCTTCAAAGCAACAAATGTTTTCATCAAACAGCTGATTAGGGTTGGATCTTTGTCTGATTTAGTTTTATAGCTCTATGCTCTGACTTGCTAAATCATAAACTTTGTTTTCCTTGTGTGGCCAAGTTGAAGTTCAAAATCCTCAGTCTCCTCAGCAACATACTCGTAAAAATTGAATCCCAGTGGGATTAAAATGTATGAACTTTCAGTCACATCATTCTTCAGCTGTTTCCACACTTGGTGGCTTTATCCAGATTCTCTAAAATGAATAATTCTAGTACATTTATCGATAATGCTATTTCTAATGGTGTCCAAACCATATCACCCTCAAATTTTAAAGCTAAAATAAAGTTCTTATGTTGGGAAGGTTTAAATGTCTAAACATAAGGGTTCTAATTTAAGCTTCATTTCTGAAATAATACTGACATATTGGCAAACAACAAAAGGAATGCAATGTTATATTTTAGATAGTCAATGTGAGACCTATCAGATGGTTATGCATTTTTTGTTTTGTTTGATCCAATGATCTCAAATTTACTTTTTTTTCCACAATTAAATATGATCAAAATTTTATTCTAATATTCAAAGCGTTTTTTAAGGTCTTTTATAGCCGTCTTTGTTATTGTTGTTTTACAATGAGTTAATCAAATCCCAGGCACAAACACACCTGAAGTCCACTGAGTGAAAATAGTTACGTATAGTTTCACCTTTAAATGTAGGAAATTTATTGTCCCTGAAAGATCTGAAATTATTTAAGATTTTCAATTTCTGATTAAATGTATTCTGAAAGTTTAGGCTAATGTATGCCCAAAAAAAAAGGTTTCAGAAATTGTTTTTTGCAAGTATATTTAAAAATCATATTTTGTAATGAATACATTGGTGCTTTTAAAGCTCTTGCATACAAATACATAAAAAAAAAATCAATTTTATATTTTTGCTAAATCAAGTATTTTAAGACATCCTAAGAAAAAAGTCTAATAAGAAATCAAAGAGAAAGAATAAGAAATTGTTCAACACACTGACTTGACGTGGTACAACACCCAAGAACTGTACAAGGACGTGTGCATTTACCACCTGCAGAACTGTTATTTCGCTTGTAACAAATTCTTGACGAGTGTTTTGAACAAAAGGTCTTTTACAGAAGAGGTTGTGTTTTGCATAACGACCCATGGCACGAAGGTCTTCATTATTCTGATCCATGCTCCCACAGGCCAATCCATCACAAACAATCAGTCAATCAAACGCTCTTTTCGTCATGCTTTTAACCGAACCATTTGTAACCCTTCACCTGCCGTTTCACTGCACTGTGCCCAGCGGGAATGCAAATACACAACAAAATGTTTTCCAGTTATAATGGAATAGTGTGAAGCTGAGGTGTTTAAAAGCCTCCATGTAACGGCGGCGAGTGTGTCCACAGGTACAGAGTGGCAACCACAGGGAGGCTGAGATTACAGAGCAAAGCAGTCCTCTTCCTCCCTCAAGTAACAACAGCAAAATGACACTGACATTTCACTCTGGACAACACACACACACACACGCACGCACGCACACACACACAGGACTGAGGAAGCAGAGGACCAACACAAAGGCAGTGCAGGACATGCCATGCATACGCAACAAGTAAAACATGATAAT
>JAVKLF010000053.1:3039085-3055474 GCA_034783495.1 Millerichthys robustus
GACACACAAGACATGAGTTGTGTTGAGTTCTTCATGTCACTTTTGGTTTTGAGATGCACGCTTCATTTAAGAAAACCTATGTCCAGGTGGGACATGGCCAGATCTCTCTGTAGGTTTTGAAAAGTCAGAGTCAGCATAAAAACGGACTGATTTTCACAGCTGTTTCTCACAATTGTTTTGTTAAAGTGCCTCCTGAGTCAGGAGGTGGGGTAAAGACAAATTTGGAAGGATTTGGTGAACCATGGAACCAAACTGTAAATGATTGAAGGCCAAAAAGATGGAATTGAGACATGATTGGATGTAAGTAAGACACTCTATGACTAAACAGTGGCAATCAAATTTCCATGTCATTCACAGGAATGTCACACAAATGTTGACTTTGCCTGGTGAACTTTCTAAGAAACTCGGGCGTTTCTAAGAAAATCTAAAGAGCAAATGATGCAGGATTGTTTTAGGCTGATTGGCAAGCAAACTCGGTGCTTATCCAGCACCCACACAATTACAACGGCATTTGTGCTGCTAAAAGAAAAAAAAAAAGCACCTTAAACATCAACATCTGAATTCCAGACACAGGTTATCAAACAAACATTATGCAGGCCAATGATTATGTCGACCTTCGATTAGGGCGCAGAGAGTTTTAGCTTCTCATTAACACAACGCCAACACTGGAGTCCTAAAGCTTTGGCCAAGCTGCAGCTCCACCCAATAACATCACTGTGTGTGTGTATATATGCTTTGATGCACCTCAACTTTGGGGGACACAAGCTTGAGCTGAAATTCCACTCTGGCCTTATCAATTGGAAGCGATCTAATCAGCAGCTGGTTCAATTTAGCTCAATGCACCTCTGGCCAGTCACCGCAAAATACAGCTTAGCATTGAGCATTGAGCCGCAAAAATGGTCCACACCCTGCACTTCGCAATGAGCCCTGACAGACACCAACCAGAGAACAGGGTTTGTGTCAGCATGAGTATGTGAAAACAGGTGAAATGGCAAGAAAGAGTGATAGCACTTTGTTGAACTGTATGTCTGTTTAAAAGCATAAAAAGAGAGAAGTGAAAGAATCACTGGATGGATGACAATGACTCGCCTTGTTTTCCTTGAATCTAGGCAATATCACAACTAAGTGGTACAGCGGGGTGGCGGTTGATCGCAGTAAAGGGGTGGAGGTGGAGGATTTGAGGATATCTAAGACGAATTAGGGAGACATGATGAATGATGCAATATTTTCATGCCAGAGGGAAACTATTGCACTTCAAATTAGAGAGGGTGACAGAGAGAGGGAAGGAGTCAAGAGGAGGAATGAAATAAATCCACAGGAATAAAAGGCTAATGATGGAGGGGGAACATTTTTAGTGCTGGTGGGAAAAACAAAAGGAGCCGGGAGAAGGGAACTAATATTCAGTTTGTCAATAGATCAATCATAGTAATAATGCATTTTCAAAAAAGACAAACTGAGCTGGAATAACTGCAGGGTTATAAAATGTATCAGAATTACCTGCAAAAGGAATGATTTTAACTCATGTAAAGCACATTCCATCATCTGCACTTTTGTTGGACCCCAAACCTCCCACTTATTTATTCAGTACACAACTTTTGTGACTATGTTTGGGCATATCTTTAACATGAACCCTCTTTTATGGCTCCTAGTTTATCACTGCAACAAATTCTAAAGTACTATTTTAGGTATATTTAGTTAATTAAATGTAAAGCCTCTGTAAAAATCATTCAGGAATTCAGCAGTCAATAAATCAAGAAACACAGATGAAAAATTAATAAATGATGTGAAGTTGTACGTATGGAAAGTAAAACCAAAATTCCAATTTTACAAAACAGGATGTATTTGAAATCCCTTCTGGCCAGCTTGATATGAATTTTCCAAAGACTGAGGTGACTTGTGGGGTGGGGTTGAAATCAACATGTCCTTGTAACACCTCGGAGTCCCCAATTGAGGAAGTGATAACACTGTAATGGTTGACATTTTTAAAGACAATTTGGCTTTACAGTGTGACAGTTTGATATAGAAATGACAAATGATATATCTGACCAGCCAGCAACAACGTTTGGAATGGTAGACATTGCTTCATGTCAATGCCATTGTGTTCCAATCCATGCATCCATTGGTTCTGGCATGTCAGCTGCATTATTGAAAGCTCACATCAACTGTGGGAAATGGCAGACTCATTTGGTGATTCATAAACAGTCAATTGGCAAAACATAAACAATTTTTTTCACTATTTCAAACGAAGAACTTTGGGTAAAAACTGCCAAACCAACAAGAGAAAAAATACAAAAGACACTTCTAAAAGACGGAGAGAGAAATAAAGATGAAGAAAAAGTTGACTGAGACAGAAGTTAGACACATCACACACAGAAACATACACTGTGGTCTTCCTCTCACATGCTGAGGTTAAAGCCCTCCTCAAGATGAGCTGTGCTGTGTAATATCCAGGCTTCCGGACCACTGATCAGCCAATCCAAAAGTCCAATCAGACTGACAGCCAGCAGCCCATCTCTCTCTCGCTTCACTTCACTGGTTTGATCGCACACATATATACATACCTATATACTACACTGTGTGTGAGGCATGAAGTCAGACTTTGTGTTACACCTTTATATAGATACAAATGACTCAGGCAAACCCCAGCTATATTGTTTACACTTTCCTCTGTCAGAAACGTTGGGTTGAAAAATTGAAATATTGTACAGTGTGTGAAAGACAGACAGAACGTTCCCTCTGACAAATAGAAAAATAGAAAAACAATTCACCTCAGTAACTTCGAGACCTGTGAAGTATACACTTTTCTAAACATAAAGAAATTGTTATTTTTATCTAACCCTACAAAGACCATCACTACTTTGGCTAATTTCTCTTTCAGTGGGAAAGGGACTGGTTATCATGTGTCAAAACAAGCCTAAACATGACATACCAACTATCACAAATCAAGACAAAACACCAATTATGTTTAAATGTACAACAAGATTTTACTTATTTATTTCATTTCTCAGATGGATGGTACAGCTTAAAGCCATTACTTTCAAAACAATACATAAGGAAACATTGAAATGACCTCTAGAGAGCAACATCCTAAAGGTTTTAATGTTATAGTTCTGGTTTTTCACAGATGGAACGTCTGAACACCACAAGTTTGTTTACATCTATGCATGGAGGAACAATGAACACAAATCACACACATGCATGCTTGGAAACATATGGCATGACACACACTCTCCTGGGGATGGATGGAGTGTCCTTCTATTTTCTAAGGCAATACCAAAATGTCTTTTTAAGTCCCCCCCCCTTGTGGTATAATAGTGGGTCAGTGTGTTCTCCCCTGGTGAACACCTAGTTTGCTGTGTGTTAGAACAAAGAAAAGAGATGAGAGGATTTTATGTGACAAAGAAATGGGAACTAAATGTAAACATGCCAAAAGCCTATATTCCCCTAGGAAATCAGGCCTTCTAGAGAAATGTCAGAACACATTCAAACAGCATGCAATGCTTGATTTGGTTTGCCAGTTTTAAGACAGAAAGTATAGTGACAACATAAAAGAAAAAAGTAAAAAAAGGTATGAGTAGATGGAGGAGAAAACTCAAATGCTGTGCAGTTGTGCAAGCCAGCCAGATGGTGCCAAAATAGAATGAATAAAATATTCCAAGATGTTTGGCATTAGTAACAATACTGTTATTTTCACACTTATGGCTGTTATGCAGTTTGCCTATTCCTGATGCTCTAACAGATTTTCTTTCTTAGCTCACATTTATTCTATATAAAAAATATATCTTAAAAAACCCCTCAAAAATACAGATTTATTTTACTGAGGAGCAATTTTCTAATGTGAAAATAGTTTTGTCTGTTCGTGGCATTCTTAACCAGCTTTATGCAGTCATCACTTGGAGCTTTTTCAACAACCTTGAAGGACTTCCAACACTGTGCTGAACATTTGTTGGCTGTCGTCATTCTGCACTACAAGTCAAGCCAAACCATGTCAAATGTTCTGGTGTGGAGTCCAGATCTGATTTATCACTTTGCTTCTTGATCTTACAGAGCCTGGAAGTGTGTTACGGATCATTGTCCTATTGAAAACTAATAATGGTCCAATTAAGCTCAAACCAGATGGGATGGAGTGTCGCTGCTGAGCGTTGTGGCCTGAATAAGATGCCGACAGTTTCACTCTACCCTTCCTAGACCACTACAGCTGCTTCTTCATGCTTTCAGAATGAAACATTTTTTGCATCTCACAGAGAGGAAAAAAAATGACTGCAAGGAACAAAAACCTCCACACTGAACTCTTGAGTATGAAATACAGTGTTGTGCTTCATGCTCCAGTCCACAACACGTTCTTGATCCACATGATTACTTTCAGCAGTTTTAAACTTAGAGAATTAGACAAAGGCTTTAAACACACAGTCTCTTCTTGTTGGCTAATGTTTAGATACTGTTTGTACTCCAGGAAGCATTGATGCAAGCTCTGATATGTGCTGTTAATTGGTCTTTCTGAGGCTGGAAACTCTAATGAACTCATTCTCTACAATGAAGTAAACTTTTGGTTCAATTTGTACAAGTGAAGGTTTTCAAAGCTGCACAGAAGTAAACTTTCCAAGTCGTTAAAATTGAATGAACACAACTCTTAACCAAGTTGGTCTTGCCATGAAACAAAGACTATGATGTCATCTATAAATGCAGCCAGCTACCAGAATAAACTGTCTGGACATATGGTTTCTGCAAACTATGGATGGACATAATGAGCCTGGGGTACTTGGTAAGCTTAATTGGAAATATGCAGTTTTATAACATGCAACAAAACTAACCACAGCTTTGGCTTAATATGGTTCAACAGTGCATTAAGACTATTTTCTGGTTTTGATAATACCCATTTAAAATAGGTCCATCTGTACCATCCCACTGCTAATTAAACTTTAAAATTATCCTTATACAAAATTAAACTTTTAAGTCTTTCATGCCTACCTTTCTTAACCAAAAAAATATTACAGGTGGCTAACTGGCTATGTACAAAACAAATCGGTTTCTCTTCTTTCTCGAGACGAAATTCATTCCAATTTTAAGTATTAAGCAATCTACTGTATCAGTGATTATGATTTTGCTATTTTTTCCCGCACACACAAGGTCCATTTTATTATGCCGCAGGCTTATTATAAAAAGAAATGACACTTCTAAACAATATGAAGTCGATAAAAATTGTGAAATGCCCCTACATCAGAGAGCATAGGTGATTCATTTAATAGGAAAAGGAAATGCTTAACACAACAACCTTTTCCTGAGCTAGAATCTGTCGTAACTCTCTCAGTCTACTCAGCTGGGGACTTTTAGTTTTTGATCACATGGGGAGGAACAGATTGGAATATTATTCACTCAGGTGGTTAAATGAGACAACATTGGTGTAACAAGTTGATCAAATGATCTTAGTAGAAAAGTGCAAATGCTTTATTGTTTCGTCTTGCAGGTAATGATATATCCGTCTGAAAGAATCAGTTTTTCCTAACTTTTACAACATGGCTACATCATTGGTTTAGCTAAAGTTTCCTTAAGACATGAAGTATTTTTACAACAGACAACAAAACTACAGAAGACACTAGTTTCAAACAAATAAGGGTTACTGTTTTCCATTCACTGAGGTTTATTTGGAGCTTTCAAATATCAGGTGTCAAAAACAACTATAAAATAATAAGAAACGATGCAAGTCCCAACTGATACACTAAATAGACACTGTTATGAGTGACAATAAAACTATTCTATTCTATAGTAGTTGCTCAATGCTTAATCTATCATTTGATGTCGACTCAATGTACATTCAGCTGTGAAACCTGTCTTCTAGGGTAACCTCAGTCAGTGATTTCATGCAGCTCACATTTTTGTAAAAGAGGAAATGTACACAGACATGAAGGCCATAAGGAAAGCAAAAAACAAAAACAAATGAACAATGTAAAAACAATGTGAAGATTTGCCACTATCCACAATTACATAAGTTATCAAACTCATTTGACCAATATTTTATTTATTTTTAAATTTTTTTTCAAAAGGCTAGTTAACAAACTAATGCATAATTGCCAAGTAGTATGCTGGAGGTACGATTATAGACACCTGAACAGAACACTGCGTTGTAGCGGACTCAAAAATAGTATGACTATGTTTATGGGAACACCATTAGTGTCCCATTGGCAAAAACGTGATTAAGTATGCCAAGCCCATAACTACCAGCTAGTTTAGTTTATTGAACCACCATAACTAATAAAACATCATAAGAAACAAATGCAGTACACCTTTGACAATGTGTTTACATGTTGTATTACCCCAAGCAACACAAAACTAATGGCTGATGTCTCCTGGGTAAATGGCAGAGATACCTATCAAATGATAATACCAAACATAGTCGGTGACAGATGAGGTCATTACTCTAAACAATTGCCTGATTAATGCAATGAATTTCCATACATAGGAAAGAAGGAAATTATTCTAAAGAACGAGGCGGCTGATTGGGGCAATGATTGAGGTGAAGAAAAAGGTGAGTAAAGGGCAGTCTGTGTAGGAGAAACTGGAGGGGGGAGGAGTGGACACACCAACACCACAGTCTTGATTTCTTTCTAGCAGGGGGTCTCCTTGCCAGTAGACTGGCACAGAGCCAAACACAGTGGCTTTAGTTTGTTGTTGAGGAAAAGCAAAGCAATCAACGTGGAGGCTCGAAAGAAGGAGTGAAAAATTATTTTTGATAAGTCGTCTGAAGAAAACAATCATGGCTGTGCGGTGTGAGCTTGTGATGGGCATTAACATTTTCTCTTTTTGCCACTGCTGTTCCTTTTTTTACTGCTCAGCATGCTGTGTGTATGAAGTGTTGTGGACTTATGAGAAACATAGAAAGGTGTTCCTTCCTCAGCTAGTGACAGATGTGTCAAAGCATGAGATCGCATGCTCTCGAGGGACTTCTTTAAGTGTCACTGGGAAGCTTTAGACACATTTCTTTTTTCTTTTTTGGGGGAGGAAGAAGTGCTGAATTACAGTGCTGTACTAAGCAGACTGGGCCAATTACGTCCATCGGGATTTGGAACAGGCACCAGTGTAAGAACACACAAGTTAAAGTGCTCGTGTGCATGTGGACTACCCTTTAGTCATTGGCTGCAGGACTGAACGTCACAATGCTCTCAGACATTTGTCTGCTTTACACAGCAAACACACAAACAAGACACACATCTGTCAGGGAAGAGGCAAAAACAAAATGGAAGAAGTGCTGAAGTAAATGAATGTTTAGAATCCATGTACAGAAAATGCTGCAGAGCACAGAAGCTGCATGGCGAGAAAGTGTCCAGGTGCTGTATTGCTTAGTTTCTACTTACATTTCTCATTTAAAAGTATAATTAAATTAAGTAGTGATTATTTTACACACAAAAATTCAAAACTCTTTAAAATTTTTAATTTGAGTACATTGCAGTGTATTTCTTTCCCTAAAATGATAAATTATTCTACACTGTTATTTACTCAAAAATTGATTTTCCACTTTAATTACAATTTATTAGAGCTGACAGACTAAGTTACAGAGTTAACTTCATTTTAAATACTTTAATTGCACACTTGTCTTCTATTGTGAATGTTGCATCTCTGAAATTTTAAGTTATGTTATCATTTCTTATTACCTTCCACCATAAAAGGTAGCCAATCGTTAACTGCACGTGTGTGTGTGTCTCAATGTCATCTACACATGCTCATTGTAAACTAAAGTCTCTAACACGTCAGCATATAATGAGAAAGTGCATTTTCTTTAAGTGTCTATTTAAAGCTCAGTTAAAATATCTAACATGGTAGCTGAGTTAAAGACACATAAGAAGACAAATCAAAAAATATTAATAAGAATGAGAACATTCAGAAAAGAAAAGGAGATTTAACTGAAACTATGTGTGAGGATGAATAAGCTCAGGGAGGTGCAGGAGTCTGTTGCTACAGCGCTCACATCGTCGTCTCAATGCCTCCTTTGGGTTTTCCTCCAACACTCCAGAAGGTCCCACCCACACAACACACAGCGCCTCACACATCCACTCGGTCCCGTCTGTGAGTGTGCACACTTTTACACGAATACGACAGTCCTCCCAGAAACTCGGCAAATCCATTGAAAACAGTCTGTTCTCTCACACACTCGTTCTGAAGTCCTTCTCTGTTGCAAGATGACATATGACTTTTCTAATTTGACAACACCCTCATATTTGTAGTCAATAGACTGTTAAGCTATGAAGTTAGCGGTCTTAAGAGACAAATGAGAAAGGCATCGTTGCTTCGTAAAGCAACCAACATCTACATGCTACGAACCACTACTACGATACCACAAAACTAGCAGAAAACATTAATATTGTTTAATTTCCTGACATTAAAAGCCTTACCATAAGACTTTTTTAGCATTTTAATTAGTAAAAAGCTTTTATTTTTCAAGTTTGAAAGCACATTTACATTTTTATCTGCCCTTCACAAAATAATGCAACAGCTTTTACATCAACCAGCTTCTTTTTTAGTCCCCACTTTCATTTCTTTTTTTCTCCCCTCATTTTCCATTCTTCGTCAGCCAGGCTCTCCTGTTCGCCTCTTAATCTAGTGCCACTAGTACAGGAGTTTAGGTTGCTCATCTGATATTAAGTCTCGGATGGCACATTCGAGCTCAGGTACAATAAGACAGGGGACAAACCCAGGAGCCTCTGCAGCTCCACTAATGTTTCTTAACATTTTTAGAAGTCTCAGTCCCAGAGTGGATCATTAAACTGGAGAATATCGGCAACAGATGAACCAAATACGCAAGAGCCTGCTGGATCACTCTCCAAACCGAGCTGGGGATAAGAAGAAAGTTCTCCCTTTGTCTAAACAGCGCTCATTAGTAGAAACAGGTATGTAGCTGAATGAATGATAGAGTACGCTGAATAAAAAAACGCTGTATGGGAAGTAGGAAGAAAGACACAGGGACGCTGACAGTGAGGGAATGACAGTTCCACACTGAATAGACAGGAGCGTCTAATCTACCGTTAGACATGTGCATAAAAAAAAAAAGTCAACTCCAACAATCGTTCTGCTTCCTGTCAATTAGGTGGCAGGAAATTGCATGCGCATTTTTTGTCCAAGCAGGGGGCACGGGTTGGTGAAGGAGAAAACCCACACTTTAATCGTCAAAAGACTACACTCACCCGCCCACACAAGCAACGCACACTTCATCAAGCTGCAACGAGCGAGCTGTGATTAGTGGATCCGGAGCCCTGCATGTACTGTGAACAGCTATGCATTTACTTACAAGAACGTGTGCAAAGCAGCTATTCTCCGTGATTTGTTTGACTAATAGGAAGCGAGAGCAAAGAAACTTTAATTGTGCTACATCTTGAAGAAAGAAACCCCTGAAAAGGACTCAACAGTGAAACCTGAGGAAGGAGATGCATACACTGAGAAAAGTCCTGAATAGTGATGAAGAGCTGAAATTAGCAGGCATACAAAGCTGAATCAGGTGCCATGAGCTAGCAATTATGGTCCCCCACCATATAAGAAGGAAGCACAGTTTAGAAAAAAGCAAGCTGTACTTTTTAACCACTATTCCACAATTTGTCACGAATTGAAAGATGGTGCCATTTTCTTGAATTAAGCTTAATTAAGTTAATTTTGGCCAAGGACAGAAACTTCAGGTACATCCTGCTCATGAATTTTGATGCCAATTATGTCATTGTTAAACAGAGATTGTCGCAGCTCTTTGCCATCTCGTCGGCCCTAAACAGAAATCAGCCATGTTGCACTTGAACAAAACAAGGTAACGGCAAGGGGCTGTGAGTTTTCTGTCACTTACTTCAATCTGAAACTTCTTTTTTTTAATGAGATAAAGGGTCAGTCTTGGAGTTTGACCTCAGTGTTGGTTGTAGACATAAATGATGCTGTAGCAGAGTGAGCCAAATGGGAAAACTTACAAAATGATGTCTGAAGGAAGATGTGAGGTGGGTGTGGGGGGGATAGGGGGTTGTCGACTTTCTTCTGCCTGAGCCAACTGGCTGTGGCAGAGTGGAAGTGTAGATGCTGTTTATTTCGTTTGGTGCATGTTAAGCGCAATGTGTCGAATAGTCTGTTCTCACCGCCTGGCTGCTCTGATCTCATCCCCTCACAGAGGGGTTTTATATAAGCCTCAACATCAACATGACTCTCAGTTGATTACTTCAGCATAGAGGAGAAAGAAAATATCAAAGGAAAGGAAAGAAAACTGATGACACAAAGAAGGCAATGAAATCAAATCAAGTGAAAATAACCGGATTTAGAAAAAAAAAGCTAGAGTTCAAAAGGGTGATGTGTGACCAAATGATCATATTCTTATAATCATACATACAAATATCAGTACAGTATTAAAGGCCAAGTATTCCTTACAGAAATTCATGTTGCCTGCTTCTAAATTTGACAAGGTTATGAACATTTTTGGGTTGGCTAAATATCAATTAGCTGTAGCAGCCATCTTGAATTAGGTTGATTTCAATTGGCTGAATACCCAATGATTAATTAGTGAATGTTTCATTCAAATAGGTCATGTTGTTCATGTGATATTTTGCTAATATGACAAGTTGATCCCAATAAATATTAGTAAAGGTTTGACAAGAAAATGATGTACAGTTTCCATTTAAAATTTAAAGTGGGCATGACACTTCTACTATCAAACTTAATTTTAGCCCAATATCTGTTAAACTGACCGACCTGTAGCTATTTCTGCATTTGCCATTAACTGCAGCAACCATCTTAAATGGGGTCAACTCTGAAAGTTCATGAGTTTTTGATAAGAATCTAAAGATGAATTTCTAAGAATTTCAATAAAGTCTGCCCACTGGTACATTAGATATTTTGTTAACACAACAGACAATTACTTATAGACAAGGGTAAAAACCTCATTACCCTTTTACATCTGCCAATGGGCAATAAGTAAAGAAACAGAAAAGTAAACACAAAGAATAAATTGTTGGCAGGTGTTATGAAAGGGATGGGACAAGTATAAAGACAGGAAAGGGAAATAAGATGAGGTGAAGAGAAAAACTGAGGAGAAAAGGGGGTGAGAAAAGCTGAAAGGTGATGAGAGTGAAAATTAGGACTGGCAAAAGGAGAGAAAGGGAGGAGGAACGAGAGAAGACTTCAAAAGAAATGTGAGGAAGATAAAAAAAGGAAAAACTAAAGCCAAAAAAAGATTCCAAGATGAGGGGAGGAAAAGGGAGGGGGGAAGATGAGCTAAGATGAGGAAGATGCACAAGAACATACTGTACTCTTCGTAAAATGTCCGTCCATCACTGGGAGTGCTCGGTATTCTGTGTATTCGTCTTATCTCCCCTGACAGAGTCGACAGTTTGTGTTTGCTCAGACAGCAGATCAGGAGGCCAACATTAAGAGACTATTGACTCCATCCAAGTACTTAAATAAACACATATCTGCATCAAACGCCTGTCAGCTCTTTGGAGTCTGAGGAAGTGCTGCAAGAACGGTCAAATGGAGTGAGAGAGTTGCTTTTGCTAAGGGAACTGGACATTTTTTCCTGTAGTTACGAAGTTAGGTCAAACATCCAGTATGGAAATTTGTGTCAACATAGCAGTGGGCAACACGGATGCGGTTGGATGGATAAAACAGCAACCAAGATGACATTTAAAAGCTTTAAACATGTACTTCAATACTGGGCTAGTAATTTCATATCTAGACGTGGGTTACATTAAGTAAATTCTGCAACCCAATACTTTTGTAACTTTTAGATTTATTTCTGTTTCTTTCCAACAACAATTACTGAAGCTGAAGTAATTCCTGTTTATAATTTAATGAATCAGAAAGGCAGAACTAAGTGACTGTCTTGGCGTGATGTGTGAAAGGACAGAGGATTCATGGGGGTTGAAGTCAATCTGTCACTGACATGACCTAAGCAAAGTGGTATCAGCACCATAACAATCAACTTATGCGAGAATACAGAGCCTGTTTCACGTCTCCCGTGTGGTAATGGCAGTATGTGTGACGGGCTGACAATAGGATTTGTAATGTCTGACATCGCATTATATGAGTAGCACTCCATGTCAAAACCAGTTATACTTCATGCCTTTTCTGATTCCGCAATGCCTGCTTCATTAGCAAATGTGCACATCTCCTTGGGACATGGGCAGCTTCACTGACGATTTTTGAATTACAAGAAGCAGCTAAAGAGAGCCTCGTCTTTGTGCTCATATCTCAGAATTATTTTATGAAAGAGCCTACAATTTCTTCTTTTTTTTTTGCATTTTCAGTGAAAGGGGCTTTAAGCATCACGTCCATTCAGTTCTGCAAACCAATGAGATTTAGTCATGGGAAGAAGTTATCTTGTGACCTTAGCAAAGGCAAACAGAGGTCTCAAAAGGGATTTCTAAAATATGTCATATTTGGCAATCCCTAACAAAAACACTCAAGATCGTATTATAGTCTGGCACGTTGAAATTTATAAAACAACCTGAATATCAATTAGGTTTAATCTCATTCTATTTATTTATTTGTTTAAAAGGACAGTGCACATTAATCATTGATTCAAAAATATAAATGTAGAGTTAGCACAACAGGTTTGAAAGAAACAGACATGAAAATACAGACAAAATGAACAAGCACTAAATTTGTTCATGCACAAACCAAACTCACACTCTGGTAGTTATTTATCAAGCCACTGTGATCTTGCAATTGATCAGTGTGCAGATCAAAGCAAGGAGCATGGCTGCAGAGCTATGTTGGCTAATTACCAGGTCCTGTAAAGGATTTCGGTCTTTAAGCATGGCCTCTGGGCTTCACCCCCACTGAACAGACCCTGTGATCAGTGCCACGGAAGACCTGACAGGCATGGAGATGAAGCCCACGATTGAAAACACTCAGCTGGCATATGTTTGCTATGACTGATTGGTCTCGGCTCAGCCAGACTTCAGTGCCTCCCCACAGCGGAGGCATCTGTGTGGCTCAAACTGATGTTTGTGCCTTGCACCTCATAAACACACCATTTTTTTCATACTTCTGTGGTGCTTTTCAACTTGCTAAATCACCAGTGATGGCGTCACATTTATTGCTGAAGGCAGAAACTGACTTCTGTTACTTAGGATTTCTTTCTGCAGGTAAAAGTACATTGGCAATAACTGCTGTTATTTACCTTATTTGCTATCTGGGTGATGTTTCATTAGAGACATATTGTTAGACTTGGAACAAATTCTATGTAAAGGTCCATGGTGGGTGAGAAAATTGTGCAATTAAGTCACAAGCTTCCTGCAACCTTGCATGAAAAGTACCTTTAAAAAAAGTGCATAAGTGAGTTGATGCTTTTGGTAGTTTTTCACCTCGTAAAACAGCAAACTGATACAATCTTTTAGCAATACAATGCTGTTCCACACACGATGCACAAGTCTGCCAAAATTCTATTCATGTGCCTTGAGGCCAAACAAGTCCCTCTATCTCTCCTCAGCTGAACGTGTAGGCCTTTTTTGGGACATTACTTTGAACCTAGTACCAATCGGCCAGTTCTTAAAGCTCAGCTCTAACTGATGTAGGCCAGCTTCTTGCAGCAGAGAATAGCTATATGAGACTGTTCCACACTGAATTGCTACTTGTAGCCAGGCACAAAGTGGTACCACACTCTATTCACCGTAAGTGTGCCCACACTCACATTTGTATTAGTTTTGAATGGTTATTGTACTCACTGTATGATCAACACGTGCAGTTTTGTTTAATTACCACCACTCTGTCTACATGCTGAACATGTTTTTGTGAATAATTTGGTGCATTTAAAACAGATTGTCTAAATTATTTTTGTTTTATTAAATTATTCTGACACCCAGAAACAAAAGTGTGACACTTGATGCACTCAGTCCAATTTTAGGCAGTCTGAGTTTAAATGCAATCTCCTTTCTGGGCCTTGGCCCTGAATGATCTAGGCCAGGTTAAGCTTGTGCTGGAATTCTTTTCTCTTTCAGTTTATGCACTCACTTCAAAATTCCAGTCCAGCTGTTGCGTTTGCTCTATACTGACCCAAAAGCTGAAAGGATCCAAGCTTCACTCCATGCTGAGGGTCTTACTCGGCCGACCTAATCGCAGTGCATAAACCTAACACAGAAAGTGCTTCCCCGACAACCTGTCACACATATGCACTTGTCACCAGTCACAGAGAGCTTTCATGTGTGTTTTGTGTGTGTGTGTTTCTTTATGTGTGCTGCCTGGCAGAGGACCCCTACCTCTGCCGTCAATCTTGCTCTCACACTGGAACAACCAGGGCATGTTGGCCTCTTCTCTCCCGGCTGGCGCAGCTAACACACAAACAGACGTAGCAGTCTTCCACCTGCTGCGCTTGAGTCGCTGATGGACACACGGCTCGGATGCTGGAGTCCTCTCCTATTTCAATTACCCTGCCTTTCCCTCTTCTCGCCACTCTCACTGTCCTCATCTTTCTTGGCGACACAAATCTACACCTTACTTCCAACAAAGGTTTATTTTCTACTTGCTGAAGTCCTTCACCCACCCATTTTTTCCCCCACTCCAGTCAAAGCAGCATTTCCTTCATCAGCCGTGCACCGAAGCTGTCGCTGTGCTGACAGCGATGGGCCGGAGGTAATAATACAGAGCAAAATTGAAACCTTACTTCTACCCGTACCAGCAGAAAAAAGGAAGAACAGAAGTGACAGAAGCTCTGATAGCCACTCATCCGCATAATCACATCCAGCTATTAAAATACTGCAGCTATTTGTTCTATCTGCGGATAAGCATTAATGCTCATTAGTCACATGCATTAGCTCCTGAATTGGACTTGACAGAAAAGTCAGTGCAGAACTAATACTGCAATACAGAGAAAAGGTGGAAAAAGTGATATGTGAAAGGAAGACTACGTTGATGGATGGGCAGGTAGAAGTATCGATTGGTGGAATGACTGACAGAACCATGGATAAAATAGACATGTTCCCAGACAGAACATAAACTGATCTATGGGGGTGATGGATAATAGAAGCTCATATATAAATAGACATGCCCATTGACTTGACTAAAAATAAGTTTACAGGTTTTGAAGTCAGCTGTTGTAATTTTAGAACAGAGATTAAATATTGTCCTTGTTCACACAGTTATTGGGCAAAGACTAATTTTATTCTCACTTCCTACATGCAAAATGTCCTAAAGTCTTAGAGATCTATTAAACTGGACATTTATGTAAAAAAGTAACAATGTGCCACTAAAACATTTTAGTTGTAGTGGATAAAATAAAAAGATATGTATATTTTCAAATCTAATACACTACCGTTTGAACGTATTGTTCTTTAATGCACTTGTGTTCTGAAGGGTAAACAGATTTTCTGTGTACCCACAAAATCAAAAGATTAGACTTAAAATTCTTAAATCTGTAAGTAATAAGTATTTTTAATTCTTAACCTAATTCACCCATTAATAATATTCAATGAGAACTGGACTGTTGCTGTTTGTAAAGTTTAATATTAACTGACTAAATTGTGCAGTCTTGTGTAGAGGCTGATCAAAATGTCTTATTAGAATCAATCATCTGGGTTAAGAAGTGATGAGTTCTAAAACAAATCAGTAATCAAACAATACCACAACAGATGCAGGCAACTGTGACGTTGGGTAATATTGGATTTTACTAAAGCTTACACATCCAGGGCAGACCTGTAAATCTGACAGACACAATGTCGTCCTACAGATTTTTACAACGTGACATTGCTCCCCCTTTTACACATTTTAATCAGAAGCACATTCCTATTAGAGGCAAGCTGCCTCCACCTCGGTGCCGCTTCTTGTCTCGCTTAAATGAAAGCTTGGGTCAGAAGCACAGCTGGGCCGTGCGCGCGCGCACACACGAACAAACAGATACACAGAGTGAATATTGGATGAAAGACAAGACTGAAGAAAGGGAAGGCTGACTGCGTGAGGAAAAAGAAATAGGTTAGTTAAAGGTGGCCAACACAAGTTAGCGCAGTTTGGGAGCTACAGTGGTGCTGAACTGGCTAAAGTAATGAGGTCAGCATAGCAGGGAATACAGCTAATATGAAAAGATCAAACTGCCGGTACATCTCTAGGAACATGCTTCCTGGGATTCCTCCACTTAGATGTGACACCCCACAGATCCACATACACAGAAAGCTTTCACATTATATATTTGTCTTATGAATCTGGATGTACTGACAGTAAGAAAAAAGTTTATCTGAATAATAAAGCAGAGGTTTTACCTTGTGAAGCTAAAAATGTCTTGCAAAATAAAACAGTAACGTAATGCAGATTGAAACGAAAGCTGCAAGGAACTGGTTTGCCAACATCCTTTTCAGCGCAAGTTAGTTTAAACACAGAACTTGCATGATGCCTTATTTTAATCAATTTTATACATATTGAGCTGAGTCACAGTCATTCTTGTGTTTG
>JAVKLF010000053.1:3055574-3069936 GCA_034783495.1 Millerichthys robustus
TTTTAGATTTACATTCAAATCTGTACAGTGAAGTGTGAGATATTTTGCATTATTTTAAGAATTAACTAACTATCTACAGCTTGACATAACAAAATCATATAAAAATACTAACTAAAACTTACAGGGAAGGTTGGTCTTGTTTGCTTTGACTTCTGGGTTCATATCAAGAGTTGTATTTATGTTCAGTTGTTGCCATCTAATATGTTGTGATGTCATCACCCTGTGTGAATGGAGCCTGATAAATGTTTTTTTTATACATTTAGCTGTCCAACTCCTGAATAACTAAAACATGGGCAGCAATTCAGAATGCAAAAGGAGAAACATATTTCTTGCTACAAATAAGTAATTGTTTATACATTGGCGATTCTGCTTTTCTAATATCCTGGGTGACTAATGTACACCTCCATCCCAAATTAGCAGATGAACATGCAATCAGCTGTGTCAGCTGGAGCAGATTTACAGACATTCCTATCCCATCCCAGAATCCTCCTGGCCTTTACACCTGTCACTGTGAGCAAAATGAGCAAGATAAATTGTGGCATGGATGTGCCTTTGCTGCTCATCTTGCTTTACTGTTGGTTTGTCTATTTTAAACAGTAACGTATTGTAAGCTTAGTGAAAGGCACCTTCTTTCCCCCTCCGCATGAAGGATGCACGTAAAAATAAATCATACAACACATCACAGCAAGCTGAAAATACAAAGCGCAGTAAGAGTACCTGAGGGAGGCCTTGTCAAATAAACGAGACAACGATTAAACGATATTATATAAAACTAGCTCAAGTCATCAGGGAGACAAAGTGACAGATTTACATTTGCGTTCTTCATTAGGTAACAGTTGTTCGAATGCTCACATGCAGCATCAAGATTTGCCAATGCCCAAGCAGACATTTATGTTACTCATGTAAGGCATTGCTCTCACTTCAACTCTACAGGCCTGTCAGAGCTGTTCAATCCAGGCAATCCCTCACTCTACCGTACAGTACACTCTCATGCACTGTCAAAGAAAAAGAGGCTGTACGCATTCAAGCATTCTCTAAACTAATAAACCTGCCTATGAACTTAGCCGGTCTTAGTCTGAAGTGTCATTAGAAGTGGCAGGCAGCTGTGGCAGCCTGTGAGGGGCTAAGACTCTTGAGCTCTAGCCGTCTGTAATCCCTGCGAACAAAGTAAGCGCTGTGCCGCAAAATAAATATATAAGGAAATAATACATGCAAACATGCTGCCATACACACGCACAAACACACACACACAGTCTTGCAAAGCAGGCGCTCCGGAAAACTTCAAAGCGACAGTGAAAATGCAAAGTCATGTAAATGGCAATCCGCCTTAAAAAGTAATCTGACACACTGACGGAAAAGAGCACGTGTGAGGTGCAAGAAATTCCAAATATGTACGTGCTTCCCTTTTACTTTGAAGGAGAGATCTTCAAAAGAAAAGCATTTGACAGAGAGAGAAACACACACGCGCATCAAGTTTTCTAAAGCAGTAAGAAAAGCTAAGGCGTATTAATGGGACAATCTGACAAGCAGCAGTGTTGTGTTGAGTGTTTTCACGTACACACACATTCCTGATGACTGCGAGTTATTGGAGAAGAGGTAATGTTGCCAGGCAGCGGATCCCTATAGTCACATTTCCACTTAGAAATGAAACAGCTAATTGGAGATGGGACCTTCTCAGCTCAACAGTGTTTCATGATAAATTCAGTTAAGGAGAGTCCTCACTGTGATTTACATTTTATAATGTCTGCTTTGTCTTTAGCCACCAACAAAAGATGTACGTAGGATCAATTCACTTCCTATAGCCTGAGACACATTTACCTTCATCTCTCGTCATTTTCTGGGTAATATTGCAAATAATGGGAACAAAAGAATCTTTATTGCCACATAAATCTTTGCTGATTATCTTGTTTTTTGCACATCGTCATGAGGCTATTGAGGCGTTTGAGATATTCTTTCAAAATCACTCACAGCTATCACATTTTATGTGCAAATGTTTATATCTCTCATTATCTCACTTTTTTTCTTCTCTCTGCCTCTTTTTCTGCGCTGCTCCTGGTGTCAGTTTCTTTCTGAAATGCTTTCTAATTAGCACGTACAACACGCAGCCGGGGTTAAATTAAATTGCTAAGATACACGGAGGTTGAGGTCAATGTCTCTGCAAAGACCGTTAGCGCAGATAATTGGAGTTATACTTTTTTTTCTTCTTTTCCCCTGCCCTGTCTGCTTCTACTTCTTCCTAAATATCCCTAATCAAAATGACAGCAGATAGCACACAGGCAGTTCAGCAAGACGGCTGCGAGCTGAGGCAAAGGCATCTTAAGAAATATAAATTTATTTTTTAGAGATAAAGAAATGAGGGTAACTAGGAATGTAGAGAGAAACGTCACTTTCATGTCGTCCATCACTCTTGTTTCAGCCCAAATGCTCCTGGACCTGAGAAACATTTCTAGTAAAACCAATATATCAGGGGCAATATTGGCCTTACAAAACATAAAATGATGCACTTTTATGACTGCATAATAACTGACTCAATCATCCCACGTCAAAACAAAGCTTGTCTGAAATCATTACTGTTCAAGTACTGCTATACTTTAAATTTGTTTTAAATAACTATCAAAAAACGAATTCAGAGACTTGCTACATGACCAGTTAAAGTCCATGGAGGATTCTCTGCTTCAACAGTTTTACTAAAAACAACCTAAAAATGAAAAACTACCCAAAAAATGGATATAAGATTTATTAGTAGCACTTGTGTTCAACTGATTTCAAATGTACATCTCAAAAGACAGCAGCAGGGTGACTCATCTGCACATAAAATTTGCTAAGATTTTTACATAGATACTCCACAATTCATCTTCAATAAAACATTTTTTTGTATGTTTGTCGTCATAATGTTTGTTCATTAGATTATTACTAGCAAACAACCAATGCAAACTACTACATAATGAGCCACTCTGACTGAAAATAAAATTTAAATTAAGATCAATCTTGTTTTGCAACTATTTATCAAGTTCTTTTCATTTCAGGGTCACATTGGAGCTAGTGCCCATCTCAGCAATTAATGAGTGAGAGGCAAGGTACACCCTGTGAGAGGATAGAAGTGGTCAGTATTTGCTGTGATGGTTGTTGACATAAAAATATGAATACTAATAACATTAACAGAAGGCTAAAATAATTATTTTATTTCAAAGTACGTGTTAACTACTTGATTTAAACTTTTGTGATCAACCATTATCTTATGTTTCAGTTGTTGCAATGGAAGATGTAAGTTTTTAAAGATGATGATTATGTCAGGTAAGCCCTTCTTCAAACTGGATGAAGACCCTGCTTTGATGTCAACAAGCAGCCAGAACATAGATGGTCTTTGCAAAGTCCGCCTCAAAAAGCACTATAATGTGATAGATTCACAAGGTTTTGAGAATGTGAAAAACATTTGTACCAAGGTTGTGGTGGTTTAACAGCAAATTTAAAACATGAGGGCACACTGGTGTGGCTTGGTCATTAGGAACTTGAAGTAGGACAGGATACACTGGCTTTATGCTTTGGCTATGATGGTCACAATGTCATGGAAACAACCTAGCACAGACGTAACACCCAATGTGACGTGTGCAGGTCCATCTGAAGTTTTGTTTTACCAGGAAAACAGCAATGAGAAGATTTTAAAACATTATGCTTTGGTGGCAAATAAAACCAGTAAATGAGCCCCAAAAAAGAAAAGTCATTACAAAGGAAAACTAAAGTAGATAGATCTATACTGCGAAAAGGTCAGGAAAATAAAAACAGCACCAGTGTTTAAATTTCTGTCTGCAGCCCAAACTTGCTTGTTAAAGCCCATACGAACCAATATCAAGCCTCGAATGAAGTAAATAACAGGCAACAAAAATATTTGAAACAAGTAGGAAGGGGTGGTAAGAGAAAAGGTGGGGTGTACTCTGGGAAAAATGAGAGAGCAATATGTCAGTGTGATAACACCTCTAAAAGTCACCGAAATGCCAGGTCATCCAGCTCAACGGGGAGAATCAAACCACTCCGCCAATGCATGTGAGCACCTTGCATCACACTTTGAGTTTACAGCCTCGCGTTAGCACATCTCAAAAATGGAGCACCAGCTGAGCACTATCGCTGCCAACAACCCATCTGCCTGTGAATCCTTTGTTAGAAGTATGCAACAATACTTTCCCTTTTCTCTCTGATTATTCCTTTGATAAGCCTCTTACAGTGGGAGGATGACGTGCTTGTTGAAACCTGGGTGGAACCAACTGCATGTGCCTACCTCTGGTTTTGAGTTTTGTTGCCGTTTTACAAAGATGTAGGTGGAAGAATAATGAAAAGAATGCAAGATAGAAATGTATTTCTGCTTCATTATTATTTCACATAATTGGGTGCGGTGAACAAATCAATGACAACATTCTGTAACAGAAAGCCTCCTGCAATGTTCTTCAATGTCTGTTGGCATGACCTGCTGAGCGTTGCATTGCTCCAGAGTAAACATCTCCTCGTGTCGGTTTCTAAATGTAACTGTTTGACTTTGGTTATGACAAAAGCTTCAACTAGGGTGAACAGCTTCCATTTTTCCCATCCCAGCATATACTCCTTTTGCTCACATCATATCTTGATGATTACTGAGCCTTGAAAAATCTCAAAAGTAGGAAAATTCTTGGTAATTGAAATATGAGACATCTGCTGGGATTGTAAACTTGGAGCTCACTCAGACTACTAGAATCAGACCTCTATGATGTTTTAAGAATGTCTTGGCTTTCCAAAGAAGCAATTCACAAGAAGTCTAGTCAGAAAAGAAAGTTGTGATGATGAGAACAATCCATTTTCTCAAATTAGATCTGTGAACTCTGAGGCTGGAGTGTTAACAATGGAGGCACTACAGTTTACCAAGGAAGCGCTTTGAATCTTTATCATATCAGTTAAAACACAAAGCTGATTTTGCACAAGAAGACATTTTTACAAATGCAAAAAAAACAAACCCAATATATATATATTTAAGGATCTATCACTAAAGGGTCAACAGCATAATATCTGTTACATTTATTTATTTCCCAAAAGTTGCCTCCCATATAATATGGGTTCATGCATCTACAATAGATGTTAACAGACTTCCTAAAATCAAACCAGATGTTTTATTGTATTTTTTAATGATGTAGAATAAAAAAATGATCCTGTAGTTGAATGAATCTATTTTATCTATTAGTTGTTATTTTAAAACTGATAATCCTGATTTTATGGCAGAAGTCTGGTAACTATTGATGTTGGTATTTTATTAATTTATAGCATTAAGATATGAAAATAAACAAAAAATAAACTGTCAAAGGTAAGTATTACTGAGGAATTAGCAATCTTATTACTTGAGGAATGGAGATGTTTCACATTTTAGTTGTTTTGATTGGATGGAGTTATATCAATTTCCAAATATTATTTAAAAATTGGTACCAGCGACCCCGGTGATTCTGAAAGGAAGAAGCAAGTAAAAGTTAATGGATGGCTGGATGGTGAACTTTGTTTCGACCCAAAGCAATAAAATATTTTTTTAAAACTTGCAGAAACAAAGCTAAAATTTTAAGTACTGACAAGTTTTATAGCAACAAGGACTTAAAAATATTAGTTATTTAGCTTCTATGTCCGTCTGGTCAGTATATTTTTGAACAAAATCCTAGTTTCAGCTTTGTATGCTATATTAGGCTTGCAAATTGGTCAGTTGATTGACTCTCATCACATTATTCATCTTTCATCATTTATAAGAAGAGAATCGCTTCTCACATCGTTTATGCCTGGAACATGTGTCCACCTGGTCAGGTAGACTGGTTCTGTGTTACTGTCTTATTCATTTCAAAACAATATACTCTTCAATTTACAGGAAAAAATAGCCAACATGAAGTCAATGTCAATCAATAACAATACTAAAAGTTGCATTTTCCTGTATCCTTTGACAGAAACCTAAATCGAATTCCACAAACTAAAAATATGCATTATTTATAGAATATCTGTGCGCAGTATTTTCTTCCGGCTGCTATTACACACATTTACATACAAAAAGCACCTTACAGAAGCCCCTGTAGACATAAAACCTCAAAGACTATTTACTTTTTGTGTGGCTCTAAAGATCTGGATGGAGTGGGAGAGAGTTCAGAGGTAGATATGTTTGAGTCATCACAAGAAAAGAAAGAACTCTCTGTGGAATCAACAGTGCTCATTAGAGTAAAAAAAAAACTTTAAACAGCATACACTGTTTGGAAACAGAAACCACAACATGGAAAAGTCATTAATTAAATGGCACTGGTGTCAGGGAGGCTGGAGGGAGGCAATGAGTGATGTTCACCTGCTTCACCTAGCCTTTATTACGGTTTAAATCCATTGGTTTGAATTCAGCAAAACTTTGAACTGATTAAAAGGATGAGAGCACATCCAAGCTTAACGAGGACGCTACATTTGCTTTCCAACTAATGGCTGAAAATAGCTAAAATAACAGAGTGCCTACAAAGATAAAGGTGTGTGTGTTTATTTGTGTGTGTGTGTGTGTGTGTGTGTGGGGGGGGGGGGGTGGGGGGTAAGGAGGAGGACTGTGCTCCTCTCAATACGTAATATAAAATGTTATGTATGAAATTGCAAGAGGTTATGTATGTATGTACGCAACTCTTACAGTGCAGTGTTCCTTTTTTTTTTTTCAAATAATCTCTCCAAAAATTGTGTTATGGCATTTGGTTTGATGTGTCAACCCAAGATTATCATCGTCAGGTACTCTGGACGAGTTTTTCAGGACATTTAACAATGTTCACTTTTCCCTAAACAGTTAAAAGGAAATCAATCACACAACATTAAGCTCAAGACTATTCGATTTGAAAGGAAACGTGATATTAAATCTAATGGTTGTTTTCAACTTGTCCAATTCTAACACAAAATACATCTAAAATGAGACTAGCACTTAACAGGAAATCTGACTGTAAGCAAGAAGAACTTGCCTATTCTTTGACACATTTCAAACAAAGTTGTGTAAAAGTTGGAAAAATAACAAATAAATCATTTAAGACTAGAGTCTGCTACACAAGGTAAGGAATGTGAGAACCACTTAAAGCTTTTAATTTAATAGTTATGCTTTAAAAAGTAGTGAAACAAAAACTAATTGCATTCCATATCATTAGGACTGACAATTAACTGCATCATTGTAGATATTTTAGATCATCTAGACTAATTTAACACCATCGGAATAACTACCCATGCTCATGTGTTTAAACTGTCAGCAGACACATTTTTAGAATTGCTACAATTCTACCTGCAATATGACATGCAGGCATTGCAATGAAAATGCTGAAATGACATGCTGACTATCTTGGCTTGATAAAAATATAAATAACCGTTCTTTTTTTGTCATGTACACAACCTGAGTGCATAACTATTCACCCCATCATTAAAGCCAGTACATTATAGAAATGCTTTTTGCAGCAGCTACGGGTATCTTAAACGCTAAATTTTCTGAAATTACACTATTTTATTTTTTTAGATCTGTAATCCAATTAAATTTTTAAAATGTTTTTTAAGTGACAAAATAATTGCGCAGACATTTCACATGTCGTCTTACTTTGCACTTCCCCATAAATGTGTGCATTTCATATCTAGACTGGCTGTTTGGCCAGTGCTCCATTCTTCTCACTAACTTGGCCTTTGAGATTGGAAGAATTCTAATGAGTTTCTTTCCTCTCTACGCATGCAGTTTGTTCACACACATATAGACATAGCCTAATGAGTGTGTCTCACTCTTTCCTCATTAGCCACACAGGGTCTCATCGAAGGCATCAAATGCAAGACTCCGCCACCCGTGACAGATAAAGAAAAAGCAGGAAAGAGATCCTCCCTCTTCCGTCTCTTGAACTATTTTTTTCCTCTTATTTTGTTTGCTCTGAGGTTAAAACCTTTCATTATGTAGCCACATCATGCTTTGACTGAGAAAAGATGGACACTTTCTTCCAAATGCACTTAAACATCCCACCCAAAGATGTTGGCTAACATAGATCACATCCAAGATCTTCTATTTCTTCCTTCCGTGGGCTTAAGAAGGCAAGCGTTGCTATGGCAGTGATGCGTATCTTGCCATGTAGAAATGGAAAGGTGGTAGGAGTAAGCTGACAGAGAATTTGAGTGTGTGGTCACCCGCTCAACCCCTCAGAATCAGATAAAACTCAATATAGCCTGCTGACGCAGTGCAGAATGTAGGAGTTGAAAAATGGGAAGATCACCTTTAAAAGAATTCCGACTTCCAGTTTCTAGAAGAGTTCTAAATGTCAGCAATGCCATAATAGTTTGAGTCGCATGCTCATTTTATGACAGAAACATCAATATGACAGGAGGTTGTGATGCACAAAGCATGTTATTGTAGTCAGGAAGATAGTAGAGAATGGACTGAATGAATGAGATGAAGGCAATCTTTTCATTTTGTTTTTCAGAGGACAAGTTTGTCAAAAATGTCTGATAGACTTTCAAAAGCAGACTATAGAGAAGGCGGAATAATGTGCGGGAGTGACTGAAGGGTCTGGGAAAAAGGTGGGGAGGGGGTTTAGTTTTTCAATGAGAGATGCCTAGAGCCACTGCAGTCATTAAAGGAGATTTGTCACATTAACAAAGGAGAAGGGATCAGTCCTTTTCGAGAAGAAAAGATAGATAGACAGTTGCTGAAACAAAAAGGCAAGGTGGAGACGTAAAGGGAGGAGAGGAAAAGGAAATAACTAAAATGATGGAAGTGGAAAATCTGGTTTAAATAAAAAAGATTATTTTTACATGTTTCTAGATCTTCTGTTTGATCATATGTGCACCGATAAACAGTTGTGCACGTTGGATGACCTTTGACCTGTTGAAGTTTCTTGTGGTTATACACTCAATGGTGTGGAAAAGTAACGGCACTGATTCTGACTCATCTAGAACAGGTTAAAACTAGAAAGTTGAACCAAACGGGGAGGGATTTATTTTTGAGGATGATTCACTTCTCATCACAAAGCTTTCTTAATTATTTTCAGATCAAGTTAAATCTTAAGAATAAGTTAAATTGCCTTTGATTCAATTTGACACATTTGTATTTGAATTCCTCCATTCATTTCTGCTTAGTGGACAAAGAAAAGGTGCCATCTACTGTAGGACTCTGAAAGCAAAAAAAAACTTTTTGTCAAGTGTTATTTGGTCTCACTGGTCTGGCATTGGCAAAATAAATGTCCATTTCCAGACTCTAATTCTGCTACACCACAAATGCGATGACATGTCATCTTCTTCCATAAATAACCTCAGAAAAAAAAACAGCTCCACCATTCTGACAAGCACTACTCAGTATGTTATTTCCAGGTGGGTGTTATTGAGAAATTCACTACCACATGACAATGCTCATGCATCTTCTTGGTTGCTGACAAAGCTGATATGCAACAAATATTTTGCTTTTCACATGTGCCATTAAATCCCATCACCCCGTTTTTCCTCTCAGCTTGGTAAACACAAGGAAAACAGCTTTTTGTGCCTACTACATGTCAAAAAAGCATCAAAATGAAGTCTTTCCAGGAAGCAGAATTTGGTTATGTCAATCTAAGGTGAATCTGAGACAAGAGAAAAAATATGAAAGTGATTATTTTCCTTTTTTTCCACCATAATCCATAGAATTTACAAGGTTGAATTCGATGTAGCATATATGCACTGTATGTGTAGCTCACCTGGATTTCAGCTC
Source organism: Millerichthys robustus (assembly GCA_034783495.1). Classification (NCBI taxonomy): domain Eukaryota; kingdom Metazoa; phylum Chordata; class Actinopteri; order Cyprinodontiformes; family Rivulidae; genus Millerichthys; species Millerichthys robustus. Next base: position 3,065,281 of record JAVKLF010000053.1, read on the forward strand.
TCAGAAATCACTGCCTCTTCTCCTTCCTCTCACTCCCTATCCTATTCTGCCTCACCAGACAAGCCTTACACTGCTCTAAATATCATTTTCTCTACCCGTTAAGACGTTAACAGTCTGTGCTTTGCTGCTCCATCAGTTCTTTGATCCTCCAATGACCTGGTCATGTTAAAAGGAATGCAAAGAGGCACTTTTGAAAGAAGAGGATAAGGACTGTGTCTAAAGTAATACACTTCGACAGATGGATTTGATAAATCTTAAAAATGAGGAAGGCTTTTTTTCACCCTTACCTGCAACCCGTCACTTTTCTTAGAGCTGCATTTGTGAAATGAACCTGGTGGCTGAGGAGGCGAGGGGTGAAGCACATTTTAAATTCTGAGGACTTATCCTGCTGGTGCCTGATTATAGCAGAGGCTGTTGTTTCTCCTGGCAATGTTAGGATTGAAGGGTTTGACTTACAGCTAAAATCATGGAGTATTTCTGCCCTTTAGGCAGATTTAGATGAAAACCTAAAGCTAACACCATATATCACACTGAGTTTCTGAGCCAAGGATTTGTGAAAGAAAATACCTTAAGCTGCCCATGTCTCTTCCCCACACACATAAAAAACGGATGATAATGATGACATAGCTTGTCAAAATCTGGCACCTTTAACCTTGGATATCGACGTTATTGCTTTCCGGTGTTACCTTAGCTGCAGATACCGAGGGTCTGGTTAAGAGAAACGGCTGGAAGCAGGGATAAGGCAGCAACAGTATCTTTTCCATCTGCGTTGAGACTTGTGAGAGTCTGTTAAACCAGCTTGCTTTAGGAAGAGATATATCATCTCATGGAGCTTCAACAGGCAGCTGCAGGCAAGTTAGCTTTGCACTGATGGGCTCCCTACCCTGCTAATAGATTCATTCATTTCCACTAATAAAACCCAAATCATTATATAAATGGCAAAAAAAAATAAATTTTATACATATAGAAATGTATTTCAATCAAATAAAAAATGTAGTTAATCTAGTTGGATGTGACAAAGCAAAAACATTTTTTTTAAAATAACCGCCTTTAAATGCTTTCTTCTCTTGGTAAAGAGTGTCACGTTTTAGAATACCAATTCATGTCTGATCACAGCCTTCTTTAAAAAAGGATGGCCCAATTTTTTTAAAAAGTGGGGCTCTGGGTAAAGGTTCTAAATTAATATGTTACTTGTTATAAATTGCTCAATGAAAGACCTGTGCTTAGAGAAACCATGTTAAATTGACAGGATTTGTGAGCTAACAACTAGCCCAAGCCAGGCCATAACCAAAGTGAATAATTCCCACTTGAAAACAACTCCATCTCAAAAGTTTTATAAAGGTTAAATCAAACACTCTTTTTAGGTGGTTACTCTGGCAGAACTAATATGACATTCCTGGAAAAAAGCACCTTAATCTGCACCAAAAGCTAGGTATTGCTGCTGCAAACAAATAACCATCAAATTCCAAGTAAAAAAAAACTTGGTAATGTGATAATAGTGTATAAAAGGTTATCAGCTAGTGGCGGAATAAAGTGCTATCAAACTTTTCAGATTGGCGTCATTTCAAAATGCCAGCAATTCAGTTTAATAATGGCTAGCCATTAGCTTGTCAGTCTACTCGGTATTTAACTATTTCTGCAAACCGAGGCCATTTAAAAAGCTATCTACAACCATTTTTTGTAGCAGAGTGTGAAATCTGACGTTCAAGTATGTGTGTGCATGCATGTCTTTGTATACTATGCTTATGAGGACATTTATGAGGACATTGTCACTGTGTGGAAAATGATAAAACTTACAGAAAGGTTGTCCCCCAAATTAATAAAAATAGTTTGGGTATGGTTCTGCACTAAACTTTGGGCTAAGCTTTGCATCATTTTTATGTTGTTTTTTTTTTTGAGGATGGTGTTGCAGCAAGCAAGCGGCTCATCTGGCCCCCACAACAACCACACATGAATGACATTTAGTCTCTGTAAGCACCCATGAGACAGGTAGAAAATGTACAAAGTGAGTCTCATGGTTAAAAAAAATAATTTTGAACCATTAGCAGCGCTTTTACATGCACGCAATGAGTAAAAAGTATCTTTATTGTGGAAAAAAGTGCAAAAATTCACACACTAACTTGAGCATCGCATGGTAAAATCCTCAAAAAACAATAATCTTCAACTGTATTTGCTTTAAACCAACAAAAAAAAAAAAGCTGAAAGCCAGTTGGGTCATAAAAGGTCTACCTTCACAATCACTCGTTTGAACTTCAAATGATGCTTCAAATGTGAAGTACATCTAATCTATTGTGCTCTAAAGAGGGCAGAATTTTCTTAACTGCTTATCCACAAATTAACTAAACTGATTTATTTATGTTTTGGGGGGTAAATATATATTAGTCATTCTGTGTTCTACTAACTAAATCATAGAACACTACTTCAAATAAAGTCCTACATGTATACATATTACTTTGAATTTTCTAAATCTGAGAGGGGATGCAAATCTAAAATTGAGACTAAAACAAAGTTTTATCAGCTGAATAGTAATGACAGTGGGTCCTTTTAGGTTGGTACTGCTAATTATATTAAAAAACTGCACAAATGCTCAAGAAAGTTGAAGAAAAGGAAAATAATTTTCCACAGAACCAGGTTATATTATGATGTACTTTAATCCCAGTCGTATTTATTTGCCTCTTCTCAAGGGTTTATTATATTGTCTGCAAAGCTGCTCCAGCACATATGGAGACTGCCACTCAACACTGCTACCAATAATGCTTGTAGTGCTCTGTATGTAGCTATGAATTTATTCCTCTCCACAAGCAGCGATTCATATTAAAACAAACCACAATATGAGAGAGAAAGAACATATTAAAACTTGAAGTCTCGCACACCCACCCACCTACTGTACCCATTCATCCATGCACTGTTCTGTGCTTCTCTTCTCTAAATATGTGTAGCTTTATCCAAATACGGCTGCAACAGATTCCCTGTTTAATAAAGACTGAGAACATCCGTCATTGCAAAAATTTATAAAAAAGAAAGGGAGCCACGAACAGTCCAGATGGAGACTCACTAGCCTTCTCACTTCATGTTGGGTGTGATGCGTGAGCATGAGTGTATGTGCGTCTGTGTGTTGTCTCCGATCCATCGCCCAATCTGCCAGCAGAGGAAGAGCTCAGCTTCATCTCACACTAAAAACTGGCTCAGAGTTCCTCTAATTGGCTTGAGCGCTTTCTGCCATCTTTCCATAGAGTTCTTTAATGGAGGGAGCCAGTCAAGCGTGCTACGTTGGCCTGCTGTCTGCACTCAAACCCTATGTGAACCTCACCACATAATGTTGGTCCAATTGGTCCCGCCAGAGGCCTATCGCTTGAGGCATACAGGGAGAATTAAACCCGAGATATTCTTAATTCCTCTAGACTTCACTTTATGTTTTTACTCTGAGGACTATCTAGGTTTAGCAGGCCTCTTTCAATTTTGCCATCGCTTCTTGTGTTGCTTGGTTGCCTCTTCTACCCTCATTTGCTTCTTCCCATCTTCAATCACCCATTCTTCATCCCCCACAAACCTTTCTTCCCCTCCTTGATGTTTGCAATCCCTTAATCCTCCTCATCTCGCATGTGTTGGGGTCCTTCTTTTATTCCTCCTCAAGAATTGCCTCCTCCCTCTGCGTTCCCTTCCTGTCCGTCCTCCATCAACTTGTTTTTCTGCCTCTGCTCTCCGTTGCAAACTGGCATCCATCTGCAGTTATCCAACACAGTCTGCCATCAGGTTCCCCCCACACCCCCATTCACCAAGCCCAACTCAGTTTCTTTCATCCCTCTGTGACCTTTCTTCCCTCTTCAGCTGTACTCATCATGGCTGCTCTCCCTCCCTTTTATCTGTCTGTCAAAAATAATCTGTCCTCTCATTCCTTCATAAATAATCTTCCCTTTCATTCCTTCCATCGTCACCATCCTTTGCTCTTTTCACTGATCTTTCCGTGCATTTGCCACCTGAGGGAGATGCCACAGGACTCAGTGTTTACTCTCTTCCAACAGGACTAGCTGCTTTATTAATGTTTTATTAAGTGTCAAAATTAACAGCTTTACATGATCTCTGCATCAATACTTGCTTCATTATTTCAGTTTATATAATGCAGTTTAATAAACCTTGAAACATAATGACTACATAAGAAAGAAGATCCAGTTAATATCCACGAACAATTTTAGTCATTGTATTGCATATTCTTTTATGCTTCCGTTTGTGATGATACCACAGAGTTAAAGAATAATCTATTGAATGCCACTTAATTAAAGACTAATTAAACTCGTACATGCATTCGTGCACACGCACAGGTTGATGAAACATGTATGGTGCACACAACTACACAGACAATGGCAAACATGCGTTAACTATTTTATACACCTTTTTTACCAATAGCATAGTCAAGTCCCTGCGGAATAACTTTCTAATAAAAAGGTCCTTTGAATTATAATAAAAAGCAATTACAATTAATAACATTTACATCTCAACATGACTCTAAAAACGACAAAGACCAACAACAAATGACACAACATTACCGGTTATATATATATATATATATATATATATATATATAGTATACAGAAACATCTGTACAGAATATGGACTGGAACACCCAAGATCAAAGTGGGAAACACCCCCAAAGGTGGT
>JAVKLF010000053.1:3109441-3120262 GCA_034783495.1 Millerichthys robustus
AAATCTACAGGTAGTTGCTGGTAACTGTCAGATTTTTTTGTAAGTAACTGCAGAAAATTGACAATGTAAAAGTTTTTACGATAAATATTTGCTTCACCCAATAACATAAAAAATGGTGTATGCAGCATTTTAGCCTTATTGCCACTCAAGTGAACCATTATCTCCTTCATCTGGTCAGAACTAACCTCTTGATGATCTCAATTTGGAAAAATAAACAGCTGTTGTGGGAGGCTGGAAATTGCAAATGATACTAAAGTGTTATTTAGCTTGAAAAATATTTTTAGTACACATGGTCTTAGGAAAAACTTTGCTTATTCAGAATAGCTGCTAATGTTATGAAAACTTGATCTTTTAAGAAGACCATGATGGTTTGAGAGCTCAATTTATTTTATATTTTTACCCTTTTTATCCCCTAGAGTTAATATAAGTATTGTTGATAAGCTGAAATGTATTTTAAAAAGGGACTACAAAAATGTGTGAAACATGTAAAACCATGTTATTGTTCAAACAATCCATCAGCTATCAAATTGATTCATTTGTTTATGAAATAAATACACAATCTGCAATAGGTCAAATATTAGTTGCTTAAAACCTTTCCACACAACTCCTCTTTAAATGATATAAAGTTGTATTATGTGATAGTTGTCCTCGCAAGGGTGATGTATACAAAGTGCTCCAGATTGCATGAATATTGGCTCATTATGTGCTTTGGATTGTAAAAGGGAAACACACATGGGCACTTGCACATACTCGTGAGGATGCACTGAACGATGGAGAAATGCCAAACAGAAATCGAAAAGAAAAAGACATGGAAGAACAAAAGGCGATAATAGAAGTCCCTCAGTGTTGCTAATGGGCAGCTGATTAGAGAGCAGAAGCGCCAAAACAGGTAATTTTTCTTCCTATCGTCAGCTCCAATAGTAGAGCTCACACTTATCTCCATAATGGCTCCAACTATAATTAATGAGCCTTTGGAGAGTACAGTGACTTGAACTGCACACGAGCAGGTGCACATACACAAACATCAATTAGACTCCATCTATTCGCAGGGGAGTGACGGCAGACTGGTTACTGCCGGAGAAACTTCTCTGCTGCTTCAATTCCTTTACTTCTTTTTCAATAGCACAAAATAGTCAATCCAAGGACAGGCAGCAGCTTGGACAGAACAGGCCTCTGACTTCTGATCTGGCAACAGATGGAAGGAGCACATTAGGTCTTCTCAGACGTCACTCAGTCTGAGTGTGGCAGCAGATTTTAAGCAACAGCGTGCTTTAACAATGCCACCATGTTGTGTGAGAAAGGGCAAGACAGTTTCCAAGCATCCTTTGAATTTCCTTCATGGCAGTCATCAAAGGCCAGAGGCATCAAGCATCTCACTATGTAATGACAGGTTTTATGCTAAAAGCTTTAATGAAAGTGAAAGAAGTGGAGGGGAGCTGTGCAACAGGAACAGTTCAGTTCAAGTGTGCTAGACTTGCACAAAAGGCCCACGTGAGAGAATGATTTATTTCAAGGGCATGCTTGATATCCCACAAAGAAAAAGAATACAAGTTCAACTAATGTGCATTTTTAACTAAATTCAGCTCATTTTTATCCTCCGCCACTAAAAATTGAAAACAGGCTTTTGTATGTAAAAGTAACAATTCTTATGAATCACAAAATGGATTTTAATGGAATAAATGATTCACTTTTGAAGTAAACCAAATTCAAGATGGCAACCACAACTAATTTACATTAGTGAACACAAAAAAATAAATAACTTGACAGTCATTTTACAGATACTGAGCTAAAATTTGGTGTGGTAATGGCTTAGAACTCGCAAAACTATTACTGGATGTACATCTTCAGCTGATTAACTTTTGTCCACATCAAGATATCTGCAACAACTAAACTATTTTAGCCAACAGAAAAAGGGCTGTAATTCAGTTCATTGTACAAATGTTAAGCTAAAATTTGATGTATTCCTTCAAAGAATACTAGAACTTTAACTTCAAATCAACTTTTAGAAACTGTACTTTCATGTCATCAGCAGTCTTGATTGGAGGTAAGCATAAACCTAAAAACTCGGGGACAGTGATGATAAAAAAGAGAAGTTTTGCCTTAGAGAGAAAGTTGGCACAGCTAGAGTCAAACTTGACATTACATGTTCAGAACAGAGCCAAATAATTTCAGAAATAAATTTGAAAAGAATCACGCAAATATTATGAGGTGACTGAAACAAATTGCTCCATATAGGAAGGTGCAACAACAGCAGGCCCCCACACATTTCCTCATGTATTTTCAGCTACCAGAACTAATGTAGCATCCCTTCAGATCGAGGGCTCCGCGGGTACGATGATGAGTAAACCTTTGCAACGATGGGTGCACTGCTGTGTGCGAGATTGTTAAGGATAGGGAGGACAGAGTTCTTGTTCAAACATGAAGCCTCATACTGTTACACTTTGTTACACTCACTAGAGCAAACCTGCGGCTTTGACACTTGGCTCAGTGTTTATAGCAGAGACCTCACAGTTCCTCTGTATCCAGCAATGGGAAGTTTGGAAGAGAAAAGGCGACACGTAGGAGGTGATCAAGTCTCCTTTCTGTCTCAAAGTGAAATGGCTTGTGGAGCTCTTTTCCTCTGCAGGTGTAATTGATTGTGTGTGAGTGTGTGTGTGCGCTGTCAATTGAAAAATATGTTGCTGGAAAAAGTTACATCTTTCATAAGTCTGATACAGTTTTCTCTGCATGAAGAACAAGGTTGTTTAGAAAACAAAACTTGCACTTATGTAGAAACAGACTCCATGAAAGCCACTTGGCCAGCACATTTTGGCTACATATTGGACTGTTTTATATGAGCAGAAATATTCATGTCAAAAGATTTTGTTGGATAAACAAGCCAACTCTGAAACATTGCAGATACCTCCAGCCTACAGTTACTCAACAATAGTTATCTCTATATACACAGGCTATCTGCATTGCTATAGTACTTTAGTAGAACTTGTGACACTTGTTTATAGCAGGCATTGCCAATATTTGTATAATGTGTCTCACTAGCGCAGTTTATCAGTAGCATTATCATTATAGATGTTGGTATTTATAATAAATAAAATGTTTTGTTTTTGCACAAAAGCGCAAAAATGTCTTTCAATTTTTGGCAATGTTTTTTGTGTTTCCTGAAAAACTTGAAAAAAGTTGTACCATTATTTTAGAAAGGCGATGATATTGGGGTATATCTAAGCATTCATTCCACAAACAAGGATTGATGTAGGTTTGATTTTGGTCTCCACGGGAAAACAATGTAAGCAGAATACCAGTTGCCATGCTGAGACCTGCCAGAGCAGAGCAAAGAGAGCACCAAACAGAAACTCCTTAAAGGTGGTAGGAGAAAGATCATTGGAAGAATTTTGACAGGAAGATTGTTGTGAACACCACTGATACCCTGTAGCAAGAGCTTATAAAAAGCAAAATACCAACACAAGGAAAATGATAGTTGTGTCATAGCAGCATTCTTAGACTTGTGAAATGCTCCAATTTCTACCACCGTCAAACCACAAACCCATATGTTAATAATATAGATAATGAAAGTGCATTAAGAATGTGAAGTGTTAAAATCTATTAAGAATGGACTTTACATACAGTCTAATGAAAAATGATGAAAGTGTGATAGCAGTGTGTAAACTAAGCTGTTGAAGTTTTCATAACACCTTCACTGCTGTTCTTATTATTAATTTTGTTTTGGCGTAATTATTTGCTTCCCACTGTGTTTTCCAATTGTGGACAATTATTTGACTGTGGCTCTGCTTCACTGTAATGTTTGTTTACTGACTGACCTTTAACGAACTCATGGGCTACTTAGTTAGTCTACAACTAAATTTTGCATTGTACAAAACAACCTCACAGGTCTCTAGTCTGTGTAATTAAAGTTCTTGTAAAAAACAATCAGAGGCTTTAGGGTGTTTTACGCTGCAGTGCATAAAGCCTCAAATATTTAAATTCCCATGACATTATTTATGGCAGGAGTAATGTATTATTCAGGTATTATTGACAAAGCACTGGATCAGTTCTCAAGTAGCAGACTGTGCTTTGGTCCCAGGTGGAGACTGAGAGGTGAGGTGATGATGTGGTGAAAATGACGAGTGAAAATCCATCTATATGTTTGATTTAAACTGGTAAAATGGAAAAAAGCCATTAAGTTAAAGGACCTTCTGAGGGTTAAGTCATATTGTCAGGCAACAAAAAAAAAATCTTTTTTGATCATGATCAAAAGATAAAGGCTAAAGTCCATAACCACCATGCATGAAATCCTCTGTACATCTGTAATCAACCACCTGTCTGATCTTAAAAAGCCAGATGATGGGAATCTTTTTCTTTAGTCTCAGTAGGACTTGGTTGCTGGTTGAAGTAGTCACAGCTCAGGTGGAAAGTGCACCAGATATGAAACAGATGCTTTCACTTTAATTACCTCACAAAGACCTAACTAGAGGAGACACTGCCACAGATGGGTCCTGATGGATGCCAGGGCACAAATAACCTGTCCACAAACATAATCAAATGCCACGATAAATTCAAATGTTTTCAAAGTTAGACCTTTCAAATGTCATGCAAGGTAATGTTCATGATGAAGTTTGTGGCACAAATGACAAAATACTAAATTTGAAACAATATTTATTGTTAGAACTTTTAATTCAACCAGATGGGAATACTTGAATGAGAATAATTGCAAGAAATGTTTCTACCCTCCAGACCATTGCTATGGGAGACCGTATTTAAGCTAATAATAAAATGTATGTAGGCAGTAAAGGAAATGATCAAATAGATGATGTAGAACCTTTCTGATGTTTTCTCATCATTACTGGACTGGAACAACAGACTTCTGGCTGTGGCAGAATCAGAAATAAACTTCATCACATTTTGTCAAATACATCATTATCCTAAATATAATATGTCAAGCAAACAATGCGTGTGCTTGTCTTGTTTCTGTGTCTAACGAGGCCTCTTGTTTTGCAACCAGGAGCTTTCCAAAGCTTCCCCTGTAGATTTGTTGTTTGAGGCCGAGGTTAGGCGAGACAGCTCTGGACTGAATGTTTACATAAATGAGCCAATTTAGCTGTGTTTCAAAGCACCAGTCCGTCTGGCAGGCTGACTGGCTGCTTTTACCACACACTGACATGGGTGGATGCTGACAAAAACAATAAATCCCATAACAAAGTACAGAATCTAACAGTCCAGTGGGCCATGTTGACATATTATCAAGTGACAACAAACTGATTGAGACGCCAAACAAGATAGATTTATGAAAAAGCTCCCAATATTTCCAGATTTTCAAAGAAGTTGAATCCAAGTTTAAAAACATACAGAATTTGTTGGGGTTAAGAAACCCTGGTCATTCTGGTTGTTAGTATCATGGTCAACTCAGCCAGGCATGAAAAAAAAAATTTTTTTTTTAAGTAAAGAAGCAGTATATCAGCAAAGCAAGCCAGACCCTGACAGACCAAAGGCCAACGTAGAAAAAAAGAAGAAATATGACCAAAATATGGAAGCAAAGTGAGATGAACACAAACACCTAGTGACTGTGCCAGTGCAATGCCAGTAAATTGCTGTGTGCTGGAGAGCTTAGGGAGGCATCAGAGAGCCTGGGCAGCATCCTGCTCTGAGCTGCAGATCCAAAGCCGACTCAGTGAGGATGCTTGGACCAAGTCAGCTGGATCAGCTGCTAATACAGAACCTGGGGCCAGGGAATTACTGAATAAGCACTGCGCCCTGTGCAAAACCAAGTGCCATACTCTTATAAATACATGCACAAAAGTGAGACAACAAATCTGCATGCTGGCCCTACGTTTGTTAAAAGCAATCTTATTGTATTACTTAAAAGAATGCATATGATCTGCTGCTTTACATGCCAAAGCTTTAAACAAACTTCTAGCATCATTTGTTAGAAGTCAGAAAAAGTTGGGGATGACTCACAGCTACTACACCAAATTTTAGTTCAATATCTGTAAAACTGAAAAGGTTTCAGCCTTTTTTGTGCTAAGCGTGTGGTAGACATCTTGAATCTGGTTGACAGAAAGATGAATCATACATGCATACATGAAAGGTTTTTAAAAATCTCAATATTTCATTTAAATATTTACATTGGTTCTTCACAGATTTTTTTGGTGCACACACAAACAGAAAATGTATCCACGTTCAAATGGACTTATAGGTGACTAATACCTGAGTTGGCACCATTTTCCAGATTCAAGCCTGATTTTGTCTTTAGCATAAGGGTTACTTGTCAACTTATCAGTTTCATATAAGTACAATAGAGTGGATAAAGATACCCCCCCACCCCTCGAGGCATGATTTCCCAACATGCTCATTTTTGGCAAAAGACAAATTCCCGTAGGGTGCTTTATATTTATAGTCCTTCTCAACCTCTAGCCTTTTACTCCATCTGCCTTTTCATCCATCTATGAGCTGTATGAGCGACTATGTGCAAAAGCTTTTTGATTGTGTTCTCTTTAACCATGGTTTCCGGCCACAAAGGCGCACACAGATCGATAAGATGTTTAACATACTCCCTCAGCTTTTTAAAGCCTGCAGCGAACAAGCCCGTCACCATCGACCCCCTAACCCCACCTGCTGGCGTAGATCAAAAGACTCGCACCCCCTCATCACATGACTTCTTCACAAAAACACTCACAGGAGGTCCTCCTCTCAAAAGGCCGCCACCCACTTCCTGCTCAGCTGCTGCTTGCTGAGGTGAACCATTGCCATGGGCAACGGAGCAAAAGAGGAGGAGGACGACCAGGGAGAAAGGAGGTGAGTCGGAGAAGAGTTGTGAATAGATGTGAGAAGAGGGCATGAAATCGATGAGGCCATGCAACAGCTTTGCGGCTCATGTGCCCACACACTGAGATAAAGATGCAGACGAGAACACACACTCATGCACACAAAGTAGAGAGCGAGACCTGGCATTTACGATTGCCAACAATCTTGTCCACATTACAAGAACGAACGAGAAAGATCCGTACGTTCTTCCCGCACAAGTTAAATGTTTCATCTATTTTTAGACGGCACAAATTAATCTTCTCCACCTCCATTGACATGAATATGAGTTTTAACTTTAATTCTCCTATAATTAAAGCAGAGCTTCAGCATTCTGTACAGGAGATTTCAAGAGTTTCATTTTTCACAGAGGCCGTGTTGCAAAAGGTCTTGTATTTCTTTTAAATGTCACTCTGCTAAAACAGGGCTGCATTTACGCTGCAGGAGAACTAGTGATATTTAACAGGCAGAGAAATTAGAGTGGCTGCGAGAACACGTTGCTTTTCAGCCTCACAGCTAAGGATGTATTTATAAAAGGCCCATCTATGGCGACAGCTAATACCTGACTGAATTAAAATGTCTCGGAAAGTCACTAAACAGGTCCTTGACAGATAAGCTCATCAGACGTTTTGAAAATCAGTCTGCACTAGAGAGAAATTAAAATGGTTAAATCAAGTTTGAACCACTTTGTTTTCCTCTTATTTCTGTGAAAATAGAAAATAAAGTAAAAATTGCTAGTAAAGGAGTTTGGCAACTTTAAATTTGTAAAAATTTATCAAGCAGTTTTTCAAAGATTTCTTAGTTTAACATATAGTCAAACTAAAAAGGCTTGACTTATAAGACATACATATTTTCTATGTTGTGGTATTTTATTGAAGTATTAAGTCTTTAAACCCCATTTTAGATTTTCAACTGCTTTTTCCGTATTTTTTCCAAATATCTGTTTAAAGAAAGTGTTAAATCTAGGGCTGTCAGATCACAAGTATCAAATCAGCAGCCCAGTAGATAATTTATTTTGACTGGTATCACAATTGCAGAGCATACTCTGCTCTCAATCTTTGTTTGCCTACAGTCTATGGTTTTATTAGTTGTGCTGCAAAACAGCAGAAAATCATTGTGTTGTAACTACCAACATGTCTGCAATTATTTTTCTTGATAGTAAATACAACCAATTTAAATGTTTCAAATCCAAAACCAAGGTGGATACATCAAGTTCACCTAACTAACTCAAAGCTAGCTCAGCTAAATATCAACAACATCAACAGCTGAATCAATATCTATACCTCTACCTCAATGATATAAAATGTAAAATATTGTAATGCTATATAAACAAGCTATGTGTTGGTATAAATGCATGTTCCCATGCAATGACAAAATTTGTGCTCTACATTTGAGCCGTCACATATGAGCCAGACTCAAGTGGATCAGCATGCAGCTATGCAAATGCCCTAGGAGCAGTTAAAGATTAGGTGTCTTGCTCAAGGACACAGCAACATGTGGGCATAGTGGGGAAGTGAATCTGAGTCTTTCTGGTCCCAAGACATCTGTCCTACCACTGCACCACAACTGTCTCCCATATAAAGCTGGATGAAATGCAATGTGACCATTTAGACTGCAGTTGCTTTGAAAAGCATCTTGTTCAGACTTTCATGAAAAATAAAAACATTTTTGCCAGAGTTGAGTCTTTTTTTGCCTGCTGTGTTAACTTAGCTAAGTGGGACGGGGTCACATGTGACTTTAACATTTGACCTTGAAGGCAGTAGGTATTATGAATCATCCTTGACCCATAAGGCTCTATAGACTAAAAACTGCATTCAAACAGTCACAGGTGATCACAAAAAACATACCAATGTAAAAAAAAAAACAGACTTTTAACCTCCCGTGATTTTTCTACCCCCTTCAGACTAGTGTTTTAGTCCTGCATACTGTGACCAGCCTGTCAGAACAACAGCTACACTGTGCTTAGAGCACCCCAGCGGCTACTCTGTGGGTGGTGGGGGGTTACCTCTCCAGCCATGCAGTTTCAGCTCAAGCCTCTGCAGTCTGGAGGGGAGATGAACACAACTGCACAAGAGCCTCCATTACGGCTCCAGCACAAGAGGCATGCTCTATTATGGCTTTCACATAAGGGCCTTCATTCAGGCTCTTAGTCATTCTAATGAGCTGTGCTTTGCAGCTCCACAGAGCCTCTGACTTGGTCGGTGCTGCGGCCTCATGTAACAGCTCCCACGCGACTCCCATCAGCCCCTAATGCAGAGGAACGCTCAGTGAGGATTGTGATTTTTTTCCCTGTAATTGTGAAGCTTCAGAGGGCTCTTATGCAGAGATTTAATGGTGTGTAATGGAATCTCTTCACAAAAAAATGACCAAAAGGACATAGGGAAAAACACTGACTAATGTCTTCACATACTTTAGCTTTAATATTTGCCTTTAATTCTGCAAAAGCAATTACTTATTGGAATGATACATTTCAAATGCTAAAATGTGCATATTTGTTTCCATGTGAATATTTTTTTCCTCATTAAAAATGCACATTGTTCATGGATTCAACGTTTTTGTGTGTGTAGCTTTTGTAAGTACTAACTGGATGCAATAAATCAACCTGTGTAGCACTACATCATTTAAAAGTTGTACGGATGCACCAGTTTATAAGCTAGTGACATGAATTTGCCAATTTTAAGCTTAACCAATAACCAGAAGACCAGACCATCAGGATTGTGTTTTTCTCCAGCCAAATTAAGACACATGATGGCTCGGCCTCACAGCAGCACAAATGTTTGCATTTGCATAAGATGTTATGTGAATGCTTTTTTCTTTTAACTGAGAAAAATGCAGTAAGATACTTTTATATTTGTATAAAATAATACACGGCAGCAGAGTGCAATACAATAAAAAATTCAAAACAGATTTTTCTGTGGACTTACAGTACAACTGCCTAGATCCATAGTGTTTGATTCACATCAGTTGACAGCTAAAATGATTTTCAATCCAGATGTTGGCTGAGATTTATATTTCCTTGAAATTATTCACCAAATGTGGAAATAAGTGTGTAAAAAGTGAACTTAATAACCCAATAGAATTGCATGTGAAACCTGTGAAATACAAGTTCTTACATTTAATATAGATTTTAAAACTTGTAATTGTATCAAAAGGCTTCAGGTCGCTTTGTAACTTCATTCTGTCAGAAAACCAATATGGACTTCTCGTAAATATACATAGTCACTACTGAGGATTTTGTTTTAGAGTTAGGTGTTCGGGTTGGTTAATAAACTAAAAAGGGGTTTTGCTAAAAGCTTGAAAAATTACAATGTTGTTTAAGTGTGGCCTGGTATTGTTACTGTCGTGCTGTTAGCGTAATCTGGCATCACCCATATCACAACGCCCTCTTTAATACACCCACTCATACAGGGCTATGAAATATTAGCACTCAATACAACACCTTTTAGAATTTCATTCATACAAAAACAATGGCTTGTCCCAGGAATACTTCAGCAAGCAGCAGTATGAGAAGTCAAACCTTTAGTTTTTCAATTGGTCAATCAAGGTCAATTGAAGTACTTCAATTGGAAGGTTACCACAAACTTGAAGTACTTTATTTTTACATTTACAAATAAAGGTTTTGTAACTTTAAGCAATGTACATTCATTGACATTTTCTCTAAACGTTGCATTAGAAATACTCTCCATAATGTCACATCTTTGCATGCTGTCAGATATACTTCTAAAAAAAACAACATAATTAAAAATTGAAACTGACAGTTAAGAAGATTACAGAATCAGCATAGAAAAATGTAATTCCTGCAACTATATTTGTACAATTACATTTCACTTTACATTATATTGTTTGCATTTTTTCTCCCTGGTGGTTTTGAACTTCTCCCCACACTGTAACTTTTCCTGTTATTGTTTTCTAAAGCCAAAAATCACACCTCTTTATTCTGAAATCCTTTTATCCCCTCTGCAGTCAGCTCATATTCCTCCTGCTTTTGGCCACGCAAAACTGCATCTCTATCACCTAGCACACACACACACA
>JAVKLF010000053.1:3158327-3173250 GCA_034783495.1 Millerichthys robustus
ACACACACACACACACACACACACACACACACACACACACACACACACACACACACACACACACACACACACTTCTCTAACTCTCATCCCTCTTTCCCTGTGCTCGTTTTTTCCCTCTTCTCTTTCACTTTCCATCTCCCTCTTTGGACATCTAAGGCTTGAGCCTCCAAAGCACGCTGACCTCAAAGGTCAAGGGCATGATGGGTAATTGAACCAGCGGTTTGGGGCAGCCAGGATCGGCTCTTTGGATGATACGACACAGACAAGAGAAAATGATGACGGTGGAAGAGAAAAGCCTCATTTGCTTCTGGTCGTTTCTCTTCCTGGCTTGTTTCAACAAACTCTTTAACGGCTGCAGCAGAAACTATCGTCGCTGCTTCAGGTTGAGCCCCCTTTGCTCGAGCCATTCCAACACGTGTCAGTCCAGCAGTAGCCACTTTCCACCGAACAAAGGTCCAACACTTGAGTCTAACACATGCTTGGAATAACTGAGAGTTCCAGTTGAGTGGTGCTCTTGTGTAAACACCCAGAGCTCCTCGGTAACTCTTAAGGCACACGAGTTTCTGTGTGCATTTGGGTGTGGTCTAACAGGTGAGTTTCTTTGTTTTTATAACACAAACATCCATATTGACCAGATTTTAAATGCTAAAAAAACATATTGGGTTGATTTATGTATGTCTGCCCATGTTGTGGTTTTTTATTGAATATTTGAATAAAGATGGCCTCTACTTTAAATCTCAGCTGAGGCCTTCCGTGTGAAGTTTGAATCTTACATCTAGAACTAAACAGGATTTCTCTTACAGCCCTAAAATTTCATCTTAAATTATTTGAAGATTCTCACCCCTGCAGTCAATTTATGTTTCTTTAAAGTCCAAATGTAAAGAAGTGACTGACTGAAAGGCTTCATCATCATTGTGATCCTGAACAGAACTAAACTGGCACAGAAAGAGAACAAACAAATAAAGAAATGCTGGAAAACTGACCATTAAGTTATAAATACCATGAAAAGCAGGTAGGACTCTGTCTGGTAGCAAATTATTTTGTATAACCAGTGGACAGATTTCAATAAACAAATTAACTTTTGGTGTAAAACAATGAACCCTTGCAAACAAAAGAATGGAAATAATTTTTTCAGTCATTCAGATATTGGGCTAAAACATGTAAGGCAGATCCCACAATGTTTGTTTAAAATGTAAACTGGCAAGGTTAGCTTTCAATGCTATCATCTCTCAATCCTGTCCTGTATTGTTTTTAGTATATAAAAGAAAACTTTAAACCTACAACCTAACAGTAAAACTACAAGCTAATATATTTTAAAGTGAAACCGTCTCACCTGCTGCTTATTCATGTTTTGTTAGGCTAAAGTTTATCAGATGATGTTAGACTGATACCTTCTATTTGCTTAAATTGGAGCAACTATTATTAGAAATAAAGAGGTAAGCATCATCTCTTTAACACAGACTTGATGGTGTGAATTCTGTATTTTTTTATTTTCCGGTTGCTGGAGGTGACTGTGTAGGTCACTGGTTTGTCCACTCAGCTGGTTGGGGCAGCGCGTGTGTCTGTGTGTTACGTTACATCCTCGTCTCCTCTCTGTCTGGGCCTCCAACTTGTTTTCATTCCACAGCCAGAGCGCGAGGCTTTATCGTCATGGAGATAAACCGGGGCACACAAACACCCCGCGGGTCACGTCCAGGTGAGGGGGGTGTGGCCGGCCTCTGTGCCTGCCTCCCTTCCTCTTGTCTTTGGGTGTTTGAACGGGTCTCGAGAAGGAGAAGAAAATCAAAAATAGGCCTGAGATGAGGGGAAAAATGGAAACAAAAACGCTGATTCATAAACAAGCCACACAGGGCGCCCGCACAGGTAATCCCAGGCCAAGCGTGAAGTTTTCATCCCTGTGGCGCCAGGATGGAGCTCGCCTCAACTTACATACGCACAAAGCTTCAACAAAAAAACAACCAACCAAACAAAGTATTTTAATTTCAAATTTATTTTCACCTGATCATAATTAAGCTCTAAACTCCTTTATCACCTGTATTCACCTTAGCATTTCTGACTTCTTAAAAAGAAAAAGAAAACCAAAAAAATAATTACTCTGATCTGAAGATCTCAGCTTTCGTCTTTCAAGGTCTTCTTCACATCAGGACAACTTGTTTTGTCTACCAAGTTCATCATCATCTCACATTTCTTAATCTGATTACAAGAAACACAACAAAACTTGTTCAGCTCAGCAGCAAACATGTAAACAAGCCGCGGCTAAAAAAGCTCCAAAGCAGCTGCAGTTTTCCCACTGAACACATGGTGGCACTACGTACTTATAGGAGCCTTGGGGCTTGGCTTCCCTCCATCCCACCTTGAACACAAGAGTTCCACCGAGCAGAAACAGGGGCAAACACACACAAACACACCTAACAGATCCTCCAGATTGGATTGATAATACCGAAAATATTGGCCCATAGAAATAATACAACACACTGATAACGGAACGCTATCTGCTTCCATCATGATACGATGCCAAAACGCAGGCAGAATATCAACTTCCACAAACAAAAAAATAAAAACGTGGAGGCTCACATCACTGAGATGGCAAAATAAAATCAAGTCCTGTCTGACCACAGAAGCTGGAAAAGCTGTCGCCTTGATGAAAATTACGGCTAATTTCTCAAGTGCTGTTTTCAGCCCCTCTCTCTGCGTGAAGCCATGTAAATAGAGCGGTTTTAAGAGGCTTTCAGGGCCCGGGCAAATATGATTTCATTAAACAGGATATGAGCTCTCTTTTCTGATGGCGCCTAATCTAGATTAAGGTTTGTCTGGATATTCACAAATAGATGTCGGAAGAATTGAGCAAATTAAACACACCCGAGTCGTCAAAAATCCATTGAAACAGGGTCAAAATATAGAAGAAATTCAGGCTCATCATTCAAACACCATTATCTCTTTAATTAAATTATTCCCAAATTATTTCTCTGTTAAAATTGTAATCTATATAAAGGAAGAATAATAAAAATAATTTTAATATATTTGTTTTAAATGAGGAGATTTTCCAGCGCGGGATGCACATCAGCGTGTTTTCTTCTCCTTTTGAAAAGTAGATTTACATTTGTTTAATTACGGAGGCTTGCGATCATCGTTGATCTGAGCTTGCAGAGAATTGTGTGGGCCTCAATTAAATCTGATGTTAATTAAATCTGATCTTGTTTTGTGCATTAATCAAGCGGCAATTTTAATCTAGTGAATACACAGACTGTAATAAGAAAATGTGGATACAGAGGGAGAGCAGGAATTATTTTAATTTCATGCTTATGATGAAGACTTTTTTTTATTTTTATTTTTTTTTTGTAGCTGAGTTGCATTAATCTCCCGTTCACCCACTCTAACAAGTTACTTCTGTTTCTCTTTATGCAATCTGAGCATCAGACGTGTGCACACATATAAAGAGTTAATAGGTTCCCATTCAGTGAAGTGTCTTAAAACAACTTGAGTTATTATGTGAAGAAGTCATCTGTTGAAAAGCTGCAAAAATGAATATTTAAAGACTAACATGTCATTCATTTCCTCCCACAAAAACAAGAGTTTTGCAACTTTTTGCCGGTGAACTACAAATTCTTCTCACCTAATCAGGATTTCAGTTTGTGCATCTACCCACAAGTGTCTAACGCATGTGTGCGTCGGGGCTGGTAATTATGTTTACATCAGCAATAAACTGTACCCTTATCAGATGTGCGATTCCTTTTTCAGCAGCGGCTTCTTGGTAGAGTGACACCAGAGATAAGTGGGAAAATTTACTCTGTGGTCAGCAACTCTTTCCACAGATACACACACTTTGTTTCCTCCGGTTATTTTAAGCAGAAACGTTCCTCCTGAACGCAGAGATAGGGAGGGAAAACACAACCTTCTATCCAAACCACATTAGGCTAATTAACAAACTCATTTAAAGCTGGAGAAATATTGATTGCCATACATTTGGAGTGGAATAGGGAGGGGGGCAGTGGAGATGGGGGGAAAGTCAGGGGAAATAAATAAATAAGAGTCTGGCAGGTGTATGTAAATTGTTTGTTGGCAATGGAGAAATTTAAATTACAGTTCAATCAGAGGCGGAGGAGAAGAGGGGAAGGAGAGCGGTGAGCACCCTGTGATTTCCCGTCTCCACGCTTAGTTGATATTTCACTGGGTGAGGATTGAGCGCTACGGGTGCATTTCACACCCCTGAATGAGAAAGGCAATCTCGCTCAGCCGACTAGAACAATAATTAGAATGGAGATTAAATAAAAATAATTAGAAAAAGTTCATCTAGTTTTGATGTATTAATTATTCCGCCCCTGCTTTATTCCAAGTCTAATTATCTGCTTCAGTGAAAATGCCAAGATTTTCTGTGAGTCATAAAAAATTACATTCATGTAATTATGTCAGCAATTTGGGGGGAAGTCAGCTAAGCAGAGCATCGGCTCTCTACTCCCCCCAGTTTAAAGTAAGTAACTTCTAACTACTTATAACTTATAAGTTAATACAGTCCCTTTCAAGCCAGGGGTATAAATAATAGAATGCAATGGGAGATTATTTACTCTTTAAATGAGGAGCTGCTCTCCCAGCTTGCGACACTTCCTGCCTTCACACCCACATGCTCTGAGCGCCACAATGAAAACAAGACAAGTTTTTATCCATTCTTGGTCAGGAGATAATAATTTGCATATAAATGGAAATATTTATTGTGACAAAAAAAAAATAAGGAAAGGGAGATGTCGGAAGTAATATGCTCGTTTTTCAAAAAACTCACGGGGGCCCCAACTGTGATATCTGTATTTTAGGAGTCAAGCAGTTTAAAAAATAAGACGAGCTGAATCCTGGCGAAAAAAAAAATATATATATATATATATAAGAAAAAAGAAAGATTGAGAAAGGAGAAATAAATAAATATGAGAAGAAGAAAGGGAGAGAGGAGCCAAAAGAACCTTTTAAGATGTTTACTACACAAATGGAGTCTCCAGAGAAGACAGCGTCCTGATGAAATTCGAGAGATAGCTGTCGACATTCTGTACTTTTCTCCTGTCTGTATAGATGGAGGCAGGCCGGCTGCAGGACTAAGCTGTAATGACTTTCCTTCCTCTACCTGACTCACCGGGGAAACCAATAAAAGTTACTAAAATAAACTTTACAGATGTGGAAAATGTATTTACTGAGATAGGAAATAGGTGACTAGACTTGAAAAGAAATATTGAAGGTGTGCCCCCACAACAAAAAGGAAAGGAAAATAAATTGTTTTGCAAATATGAATACACTTTATAGGTAAAATAAAGTAGAAAAGCAAGTACTATTTTAGGTTCAAATCTTGTGAAAATGTTTTTTTTGTTTCTGTATAAGTTTTTAGAAATAATCAGCTCACACTGTAATTAGAGAAAATTCAGAATTTCGAATGAAAGTATTTAACATATTCGGTGGGCTCAAACGTGTTAGTTTCATGTCGGCTCTTTTGAAAGTTATTCAAAACAGGAAGGAAAGAGCAAACTTTCTACAGCTATCGTTTCATCTGAATAAATGATGACCAACACGGTGCAGCAGCTGCACGCTCCCCTGTAGAACAAATATGTGCATAAAGAGTGGATGTGCAAAGTGTGGGGATGCATGTTAATAAACAGACTGAAATCGATAGGAAACAGGAAGAGCTTAGGAAGATTTCGTTGACGGCCGGTCTGGTACAGCAGAGACCTTGGCGTGCTTGCTTCCCATGTAATAGCTGCACATGTGCATTAATACACGTGAAGCCCGCCGGTGGTGAGCACCGACAGATAAGAGCAAAACCTCTTTGACTTTCTATTTTGTTTTACAGAAACACAGTCAGAACTTCTAACCCAATGTTGAGTTGGATTTTTGTGTTCCTATTTAGGTGACAACATGAAGTTTTAAGTTTTCACGTGAGTGGCTTCGGCAGAAGTCAGCAGTTTCTGCTTGTAAATAAATGCTTTAAATATGTTAATTTCTCAACTAAATGAGCAAAAGTATTTTTTTTTTTTGAATAAGTAAATTAAAAAGTTGGAAAATTATTTTAAAAAAGGTAAGTTTCAAAAAGACTAATCACAAAGCCACTATAACCATATATAAAGAAATGAAAAAAGTGAAATTTCTTTGATAATTTCTACATTTTGTGAATTTGATGGTAACTGAAAACAATGATTTATTTATGTTGGTAGTTGTAAAGAGCTCCTAAGAAACAAATGCACACTGCTAAGAATTGAATCAATTATGGGCAAATTTGTTACATTTAAAGATATTAAATGAACAACCACCACTTTTGGAATCCGCCATGCAAACGTATTACTAAAACCAGAACGTACCAAAGGACAGCGCAGGCAGATGTGAGAAAACATGATAAAAATCTCAGCTTGACACGTTTCGTTTTTGCATGTGCACAATTTTTGGATTTACGCAATTCTTTTAAACTAAATCACAATCTGCCATGTAGGAAGAAGCATCTCTGAGATGCTTTCCATCCTGTTTAGCCCTATAGTTTCTCATTTGGTTTCTTTCTTTAGTCCTATCTGTTTTTGGTATCTGCTGAGGAGACACCATGTAGTGGTTATCAGCTATGATCAATGCAAGCAGGAAACATACTGATTAGAATATGAACAAACCACATTGAGAGGAGCATATGGCCGCACAGTCACACAGAAACACTCATAAGTTGAGTTTTCAGAGATATTGGGCTTTTCTAACCAAATATAAGCCTGCTGATTAAACTTTACAGCCTAAACTTGTTCAGGAGCTCATTCTATTAATATTTGAGTAGATGTTTTTGCTCCCCTTTTCTTAGCCAGCCAGGATTGGAGTCAATAGAAAGTAACAAGTTTACAAGAAGTCCATTTGTAAAAGCTCACATTTGCTTTTCCATGAGCTGCTTGTGATACTCGGAGTCGCTCCTGTTGCTTTGAGGAGCAGTGGAGTGTACAGGTCTCCCATGCGTTGTGAAATAGCTGTAACCTAGGTTGGGTTTTTAAAGTCTAGAGGCTTAGCTGCATTTCACCCAGCACTGTTAAAGTTCCAAACATTGACTTTGGGCTGGAAACACAATACACGACAGAACAAACTTTGAAAGTGCTACTTGCAATTTATTTTTTTGATGGATTTGAGGAAACATATTCTTGATGAAATGCTATAACTGTGAGTCATTTCATGTCTATTCAAATATGTTTTAGTCATGTTTTTCATTGTATAGTTGCTGTCTGGACTTTTTACATGAACTTTAATTTGTTAGTCAGATTTGTTCAGATTGGTTTTTTTTATTATTTTTGTCTTAGTATGTATTGTAGCCTATAAATTTATACTGACAGATTAAAAAGGGAGTTAATAAAATGAAACAGAACAGATACTGTAAGTAATAGTAGCATACATACACTTTTGTCAATATTGTTTTTTAGCAAATACAAGTAATAAATTGGAATTTTAATAAAAGATAAATAGAGAAACTTATAAAACTTAAATATATGTATTTTACATCAGTTACATCAGTTCTAAGATGAAAAACGAAGCTCTTGAAAGTCTTTTAAATCACCCAAAGAACACCAGTAGATTTGTGTCCACAGCTAATGCTAACGGTTGACTATTAACACATAAGCACGATGAAAAAGACTAAAATGAATCTACTTGTTTTCCACAGCTTTACTCCTTTTCCTTTGCTAAGAAACATTAGTGTTTTCTCCAAAAAATCCATTAAGAACAATCACTGACCCCATAAATTCCCAGCAGAGTGGCCAACAAAAACATTACACACAATCAATCCCAATTTATTTTCCCAAACTATTACTGCTAGAAATTACTGCCAACCATTAATATTATTGTTGTTATTATTATTATTGCCATTACCATTTTGTCTGCTACAAATCAGAAACTAAAGATAGTATCTAAAAGTCAACTTCCTGTTGTTTGACCAGGCTTTTATTTTTTGTTTGTGTTGTTACTGGGCAGCAGTCTTTTCTGTTTTTCCAGATTTGGTTTCTTTTTTTTAGATTTCACTAGAAGGTTTTATGATAGATTTTGTACTTGACAAAGCATCAAGATGGCATCAAGTGTTTGCTTTGGATTGCTTTTTAAGGCCAGTTGTGTTTAACCAACAGAAGGCGCCAAGTAGGAGGGGCAGTAGGAGGGTGGAGGGGTCAAAAAGATGGCCTATCAGTTACTGACCTCAATAGTCAACCTCCTGACTCACTTGAACTCTCATTTTTAATTCACACATACACACAAATGAGCACACAGGTTAAGTCAGGATTTTTTTTAAAGATCCCAGGGTGAACATTAATTTCTTAATGCGTTTTGGGTCCCAGGGGGTCTGTCCTCAAGAGTAGGCCACACAGGACCACTCTACCAAGTCTTATATTAGGATTGAGTGACAGTGTTTTATGTGATGCAAGTGTGTGTACTGATGACTAAATATCTGCTTTTAAAATATTTGGTGCTGAAGAAACACAAGTATAAACATTTATAATATTTCTCCTGGCTTCTCTTTTTAGTTTGTTGCCTTTTATGTCAGCAGGAAACTTGTGTTGTATGTGTTGCTGGTGGTTCATGTCATGTAAAGGAAAATAAAGCCGTCATTAATTAGCAAGGTTGAATTCCTCCTCTTGGAGGTTTGTTATTGCTATGTCTGAAGCACGAACGAGGCAGACGCCTAATTGATTGACAGGCTCTGTGGGACTTGGTAATCATAACCAATATTGACACATTTTCACTAGAAAAACATTTTTAAGCATTCTGTGGCAACATAGGTGTGTATGCCTGCAAGAGCTAAACAAAAACAACCAACATGGTTTTCAAAAGCCCACTGAACACATGAAAAACTGTTCTCTTCTACTACTTTTACAGATAAATATTATCAGCTTGACACATTGCAAAACTGGGTTGAATAAATTCTGCATAAAAAGTAAAAGTTTGGTAAAACTCTGATGTGACAGGCCTGATAAAACATCATTTTAGTATAAAAGAATACAGAACTGAACCAAATATATAACACTTAAAATAATGTGCCATGGTCTCATACTGAACTCCAAACTGAAACTTAAATGGTTCTGATTTTATGTTGAATAAAAAGATGAATAAATGTATACATCATAGTTTTGGTACTAACCATGCAGTATTGCCACATAAAGAGCTATTTATGATTACCTTAACCTAAATGATATTATACCCAAGCAGGGAATATGAAAACATTGGCTAAAATACATACATATTTTAAGAGATATGAAAGATCCCATATTGGACTGGAATTTAAATGCACACCATTAAAATAATATTTTGTTTCTAAATCACTAATTAATTATATTCTGTAATAAAAAATATGCTGTAATATTCTGTTAAAAACACTTTAAGCAGAAAGAAATGTGTCATGGTTTGTTTTAGGTGCAGTTCAATTATAAAATCAATAAGTTTTAGAAGTTTGTCCTTTTATGATTAATTTTACATAACATTTAAAAGGTAGGTTGGATGATTTGCAAAAGTCAAAACTTTGTATGTTCAATTTTTATGGTTTAACCAGTGGCACTATTAGCTAGCTTGGTGAAAAACTACAAACTGCATGCAGGAGAACAGCAGCATAGTATTGTATCAGTTTGAAAAGCAGAAGGTTGGGGTCCCGTTGGCACAAAAGGGGGTGGTGATGGTGAAAAAGAACATTTGGGTCACTGGGCAATTACCTCCACTCTCCATCACAATAAATGGACTCACACATACTTGCTCCTCAATTAATGCATTAGGGGTTCATAGGTTATGTAAGCACGGCGCTCTTTGCCAGAACTGGGTGGAGTATCGTAATCCAGGAAGTGTGATGCTCAACCCCGATTGGCTGTTTTTATATGTTTAGCTTAAATGGCAAAAGAGAGGTGGAGGTGAGGAAAGTGCTGTGCTGTTTAAGCTTTGTGAGTTGTAGAGCTGTTTTTTTTTTTTATTGAAACCTCTGACGGAAAATGTGGCCACATTGAAACATTTAAAGAGGTAGGACATAGAGTTTAGTAACATTCTTCAAAGCAGAAAATTGTAAGTAATTGAAGGTTTCTTTTAATGGAGGCACATTGTGCTAAGGCAACACTAACTCCTGCACTGCAAGACACACAAGGCCTGTCTGTTTATTTATTCAAACAGTGTCATGAATGGTGCATTATGATGCCTTTCATCTGTCAGGTATAGGTGTAACACTTATCTTTTCTTCTCCTTATTTTTCTTTTTTGCATTTCTGTTCAGGGGATTTTAAGTGAGGTCTGACAGTTGTTGTGCCTCGGGCCAAATTCCACAACCGTGCTGAACACACGCGCTCACTCACACACGCTGCATTAGTTAAAGCTTTCTAGGAAACGTGATTTAACCTCTTGTTTCCCTTGTAAGTAGACAAAGTGTGTAGGACCTGAGACACAGTGTGGAAAAACCATAGTTTGTCATGCAACTGTTCTCAGATTTCAACAAATTTATTTTGAGCTGCTTATTACACATTTAGAAACACAAATGGCATATTTTTGCCTAAACTATTCCCAGGGTTTCCATCTTTTTGCACTGACACAAGTCTGTGTTAACCAACACACCACCATGGCTTCATAAGTTCTTTCTCCTTCCAAATTCCGAGCAGACTGTTGTAAAAACAGGCAAATTTACCTTTTTCATGCTAGACTTAAAAAATTCCTTAATTTAAGCATTTCTGACTGATATCAGACTGGTGCTAGACTTTTAGCACCAGTTTGCCTGATTTAACTGATAAGGTTTATGGTATTAACTGTTGCCAGATGGTGTATAAGCAAATACTGAAAACCCAAACAGTCAATTTGCACTTTAGTACTAAAATCTTTTAAAAATTCTGTATTACTGATTGATAAACACTGTATAATTCCAGTGTTCATAACTTCTTGAGAAGTTGCAAGGGTATTGATGACTCCTCCATTAGTCAAATGACATGGCTAATGGTAAAATGTCATAAAACAAAAATCACTTTTATGATAATGCCATACTGATTCTGTATTAATTCATTCAGTTGTGAAAATGTTTTTTAATTAAATGTACCTGAAGAAAGAACCACCTTGAACCAAGCATAACTTTAAGGTAGTTTAACCATTATAAAGTCACCAATCCTTCTTAGTTTGTTGCAATGAAAAACACATTATTTATATTTGTGCTCCATAAAGTTTGATTATACTTTACCCTTGTAATGCAAGTAGGGTGCATTTGATCACAAAGAAATGTTTAGTTAATAAATCTATGAATAAAGGCAGCAGTATTGGAATCTATGACCACCAGTCAATCATTCACCAATAAACCAGTCCAACCAGCCCTAAAGCACTCAGTTTCCTTGTGTGAATGTGTGTGTTGACAAAGGGTAGTTGAAGCATTGCTATATTAAGTTTTCAATGGATGTGTGTGTACAAGCACAGATTTTATTTGGCAACACTTTGAAGTTGGGACGGTTTTCTCTTTGAGGTGGTCTATCCTCGGTACTCAGCTGTATTAATCATGCATGAAGAGAACACACTCGCTCTGTAGTTGACCGGGGCATTGCCACTGTTGCCTTTCCTCAGATTCTGAGTGGTATGGAGAGGTTGGAACCAAGGCGGGAGTGACTGCTTCAATTAGCATGGCCGAGGGCTAACGCTTCGAAAAAAAAGCTCAACAAATAAATACACAGGGCCAACTTATTCAGCTGGAGCTACTAAGGTGGAGGAGTTCAAGGAAACTGAATTTTACAAGTTTGGTTTTTTTTTTTACAAGCCACCAGAAGCACTCTGCAAGGGATAGTAAAATTATGCTGATGAATATTTGAAATTCTTTTGTGGGGTACACAATTGGTCGAGGATTGATTATCATGACTTGGCCCCACAGATCAAATTAGATACATATAAGAGACACTATGGCCCCACATTATATATGTATACTTGGTCGTTTCACACATCTATGGAGAGCTACTTGGCTATCTTAGATCAAAAGAGCAAAGCAGAAATTAATTTCCTAAGTACTGAGTATAGCATTTTGTATCTTGTTCAGATATCTAATCTAACCACAGGAGCTTCAGCTTAATAAGACACAAGACACAAATAGTACAAGGAGTATCCAGAATGTCTCCAAACCTTTGAAGGGTTTTCCCACTTGAGTCACAAAAACAGACTTGCTGTCTTGCTGTTTGATTTTTGAATATGTTTTAAAAAAAACGATGCCTGGACATCTCTGAACACACCAATGATATACAATACTTAAAAAAAAACTTATTCAAACTTGGATATTCTTTGCTTTAAAAAAAACAACGGTACCTCAGTAGATTAAATTACAAATGTAGGAATATCAACATTGGTACAAAATGGTAGAGGATGGGTACAATATGGGCAGAAGTTGAGTTTTGAAAGCTTATTAACATCCACACAAAATTCCAAAACAACTGTTTGTGCAAAATGCAGCTGAACTTTATTTGTGTAATCATAAATGAACTGATTATTTCTTGTGTTACTATTCTAGGTATTCTGTTAATTTGTATTTTAAAATCTAAGTTTATCACACCATCGGGTTTATTGTTGTATAATTTACAGGCCGTTTAGTTTTTTCTATTGGATTGCTGGAAAGATTCCATAAAATGCTGATTTTATGTTCATTTTACTCACTTTATACTAGAGCAGTGGAACTATTTTCGTCTGTTGCATCTAGTTTTTTTTTTTTTAAATGAAAAATCACCTCTAAAAACAGAAAAGCATTTGAAGAACGAAGTATGAACAGGAAATGGGGTGAAGGGGAGTTTCTTTTTTTTTTTAGTTTAGGGAGGCACAGACAGTTGAGTCATATTTCAGTCCTGATTAGAACTGACAAAGTGTTATTGGAGGACTCGGTCCCCACAGCATTGTTTGCTTTAGTAAGTCAGGGCCAGATTTATTATGACTGAAAAACATTAGAGAGATCGGAAGTGGGAACAGCGCAGGGAGCACGGCATGTCTGTCTGCAAACAGAGGGGAAAAAATGCTTAAAGAGCTCATATGGAGCTCTATTAGGCCAGATCAGACATTTTAGCCTTTCATAAAAACATTTTAAGAGTGTGGTGTTGAAATATTAAAGTGCTGAAAGGAAAAATAAAATATTCTCAATAAAACTCTGCCAGGGCTCACAATTTGGAGTTCTCCGTTTACATTGAGAGAAAATGCTGCCATTTGTGATGTTATGGTTATGTTGTGGCTGATGGTCTGAGGACATGAGTAAATGCTCAACATCCAACTCCAAAGTCAACTAAAGAAGCAACCGACCAAACTATGCATTGCTTTGTCTGGTGATTTTAACAGATGTATATTTTAGAGTTTCTTTTTTTCCGTAATAGACTGAAAATCAATTTTTAATCATCTAGATCATACAAAATTCCCCTCCCCTCTCAGTTGATTTTTTTTCTCAAAAGAAAGTAAGAAAAAGTGGTTTCTGAACTTGAATGAGGTCCTGAGTACTTGAATTAAAACCTGTCAGAGAACAAAGCTAATGCATCTCACTTTTTATGCACTGTCTGAACTAAGATAAAGAAGGGAATGTTTACTTAGAATGCAAAGAAAGGTTGGTAGATAGATCCCGGTTTTCTTGTTGTAAAAGTGTTCAAATCCAGTTCTGAAGCAGAATGTGAGTAGAGTTCCTGAGTCCATGTGACCGGGTTTCCTCTCCTAGTCCAAGCACAGCCAAGTTCAAAGTGAAATGCTGTCGTCCTAAAATTTCAAAGTTGTCTTAAAAACAATTTGTGTATTCTTCCATAACTGGATATAATACATTTCTGAGATTAGAGTTGTTTTAAATCAACAGTAATCTCGGCCCTGACACAGTAAGCTTACAAGGTCAGACGTTTTAGGAACTTCATTAGTTTAACTCAAAATTAATACAATCTTTCTGGTGAAAATGTTTGGCTGAACTGATACTTTAGAGATCAAAATAAATGCAGTAAAAGATGTTAACTAAAGTACCAGTGCCTTGGCCTGAAAAGTGACAAACAGCCCAGCTGAAAGTTCCTATTTCTGTGTAAGGACAAGCTGGATTGTGAGTCTGTTATTGGAAAAATGCATGTTGTTTGCTCAAATTCTTCCTGTGTAAATAAAGCTTAGAATAGAAAGTTACCACAGGTATAAAAACAATGGCAGCCGGAGCAGGGCGCTCTTATCCTGCTCAGCACTGAAACATGTGTTTTGATAGTTAATGGACAGTATGGAGAGACTAAGCTCACTGTATTTGACTAACCTCCATCTGACCCTCTCCCCACCAATCCTGTCCTCGCACACTGGGATAGTTAGCAACTAAAAGAAAGGGGGTAAAAGAAGAAATGGAGCAAGAGGAAGAGAGGGGCCTCAGTGGCGCTTTTAGGCTCTAAATGAAAGTGGGCTGTGTTGTGTTTGGCTTGGCAGGGTCTGTTCACACAGTTTTAGCCAGAATCAGCTGACTACACACCGTCTGTTTAATGCCTAATGTTAATTAGTGTAGCCATTAAATTAGAGCTTCTAATCTGAAAAGACGTAAAAATAAATTTGTAACAAAGTCTAATTGAAATAAAAAACTATTTATGTAATGAAAATAAAGACAATGTTGTGTAAAACACTAAAGTCTGAGACCAGGATACAAGCTGAAAACTTCCTTTCAACATTTGCACTTCAAAATATTTTAAAACAAATATACTCCTTAAGTTTTTGGTTTTATCCAAATATTGTTTGGAGATTACACCATCTTTTGTACATTTTCATAGAGAAACAATCGGAGAACAATTTTTACATTTTTACATTTGTCAGTAAATACAAACTGCTTTCCTAAATATATTTTTTTTGGTTTCGTTTTTTACATGTGATGCACCATCAATGAATGCCAAGTGGCTAATCAAAACAGAAAAGCTGTATGTCTAAAGTATTTTTAAACTAATATGTAAAGTGTGCATTTAAAATAAAAACTGTGAGAGGCAGATAAATTC
>JAVKLF010000053.1:3192691-3206237 GCA_034783495.1 Millerichthys robustus
ACACACACACACACACACACACACACACACACACACACACACACACACACACACACACACACACACACACTCCTGCAATGACAAGGATTTTTCACCCCTAATTATGTTGGGTTGTCTAATGTAGCCCTACATTGAATTAAGGCAAGGGAAATCAGCCTGCAGCTGTACAAATGATGTGAATCTTCACCACATGATTTAACTTTAATTTAAAATACTCAGCTGTAACTCTTTCAAAAACAAAAAAAAAGTTTTTCCTGTTGTGATGCGCAGAATTCAGGCTGCCCCTGCGTGAAGTCGCATTAGACCACAAACTGTTATCTCGAGATCGAGCCCCTCATCAGGCTCATCTCTTATCTTCTCATCACTTTCCGCTTACCGAGCCTTCTCACACACTCACTGTATGTCAATTACCAATAATGGTAAGAAAACCACTTAACTCACTGTATTTGAAACTACTTGTGCAAGCAGTTGGCATGAAAGCAAAACAGCAAAAGTAACTTTAAGGAGACTCGTGTTTAAATGATGAATGAGGTTGTTATTTTAATGAGACGTCTAAATTTATAACATTTAAAGGTCTGCTAAATCTTTTTATAATTTAACTGCTCAGCAAACCTCATTTTGTGAATTGTAAAATATATATTATGTCCAAAACATGCACTGCAAAACAATTAGATGCATAGCACCACCACCTACTAACTTAAAGTAGTTGTTTTTTAACCTTTGCAACAACTAAAGACGAACACAAGTGCACAAATTAAGATGTAGTAAATCACGTTCTGCAAGAAACTGGTAGAAAAGAGAAAAAGTCCTGATTAATTTCTGAAAACAGACAAAGCGACAACCCCTGCCACCACACACTGATAAAGCTGAATTACGTGTTTCTTTCTCAGAACCAATGATGTAAATCTGCTGCCGTTCAGGTACAAACACTGTACTCATACAAGGGATGGGGGGGGGGGGAGACGCTGTTGGTTTTCTTTTTTAGGGAAAAAAGTGAATTTTTTAGACCCATTCACTTTGGGACAAGTGCTTCTCTGAGACACAAACTCTCTCAAGTTCCAGCCTTGTCGAGCACAAAGCAGCTGGTGGGAAGCCCCGCATCCTCGAATACGGGAGATAACAAAGTTAGTGTAAGGATAGAGAAGAAGAAGGTGGAGGGTGGGCATTCATCGCACAGGTCAGATGTAATGCTTGACTGGCCAAACGTCAGATACAGATCTACACTCTTTAGTTTCTCTCCAGCTGACTGACAGGCGGCCTTGTGAGTCGAGGTGTGTGTGTGTGTGTGTGTGTGGCAGGTTGGTACTTTTATTTTTCAGAGAGAACATTCAGGGTCAGGTAAAAGAAAAGTTGATAAATACCAGCTAAATATTGGGGGGGATCTTAGCGTTTTTAAATCCTGTCTGAGCTCTTATCACATTTCCATCAGTTATTCTAAAAAGTGTGGGTTTGATGAGCAAAACAAAGGTGTGAAGCACTAACTAACTAACTAACTAACTAACTAACTAACTAACTAACTAACTAACTAACTAACTAACTAACTAACTAACCCCAAGAGGAAGCATTGTTTTAGCAACACGTAAGCGAAATCAACCAGAAAAACTCAAATATTCATTACTTTCTTCCTGTAGTCTGTTCAACATATTGCTTTTGTTGTGACTTTACATGTGTTAAACACACAACACAAAATAACAAAAACTACACAAAAAGAGAAGCGGTTTCTGGTCTGGTTGATGATTTGTGTTTTACAAATTGGCCTGGATGCTGCTGGCCCATGACCTAAAACAGATCTGCGTAGGCAAGCTTATAAATGAAAACTTCAAAGAGGTTTTAATCTCCCATATCAGCTGCGTATGCTACCTTATGTGCTTCATCAGCACTGTTTGTTTGGATTCTATCAAGAATGTGCAAAAAGAATATACCTCCTTCAAACACGTGTGGGCTTTCGTGTTGTTTATTTGAGAAATGACACTATTTACTTCAGTGGGTTAAAATAAAAAGCAAACCAGGCAAGAAAACAAACTACAAAATGTTTTAAATTATAGTGGAACAAATACAAATTCTGTACTTATATAAACATTTCACTTATTCTGTTTTGATTGTTTTTTACTCAGATACAAATTAATTTCAACATTTGTTGACTTAGTATTATTTCCCAAAATATCACTAGAACAATTTTTACAATATTTAATTAAATTCTCATCTTTACGATGTCTTTATATTATTTAAACATGTTTTGGGATTTTTATTTCGAGGCCATCTTTCAGAACAAATACAACTGTCATTAGTTGCTTGTGAAATTATTAATAAACTTGCGTTTAATTTATGATCAATTTGAAGATAAATAAGAAATTGTTATCATTTGAAAGTTTTTATTTGTGCTTCATTTCAGTGAAGCAAAATTGTTCAAATCAGCAGAAATAGTTTGTCCCTGCTTGTGCTTTTTTCTAAATGTGTGCCAGTTGAACCTGTAAAGGATACTTCTGTAATTAAGCACAGCATGAATGACACTGACTTCCTCTTATGTTCTTCATCACTTTCTCTCTTTCTGCTAAAAGTAGGTCACCAGGGATTTCCTGCCATCGTACGTTTTCTTTTTCAGACAACACCTGGCTGTTGTAACACCACTTCAGCTTAAAGAAACCCAGTGACTAGTGCGTCTAAAACATTAAGGATAAGTTAAAGCCGCTTGTTTTTATCAGAGAAATTTAAGACTGCTGTTGACCTTTTTGCAGAGCACCAGGACGTTCAGCTGAAACACAGAAAGACGCACTTCTCATGACTTGGCTGCAGCTTCAGGCAGGGATTTAAAGAAAAATGAGCACAAAACAACAGGGGCATATTTATTCCTCTAATTTTTCTAATTTAAAGTTTTCTCGAGAGATGCAACGTGACACAAAAGCTTCCCATCACTGCTTTTTTTTTCCTCCTCCGATTAAATTATTAACAACCCGAGGCTTACCTTTGCATTTCTAATTACACAATGCAGAAAGATGGCTCTCCAACTCTGCAGGCATCCAGTTCATGTCACTCTGAAGGAGAAATCTGAAGCAGAAAGTCTTCCAGGGAGGCCAATTCCAAAAGTAGGTTATGAAGAAATGCTTCAGCTTCGAATAAGTCCAACTAATTGATCACCTCTAGCCTGAAAATCATGGTTTTGTTTTTGTTTTCAAAACTACTTGAACAATTTGCACTGGAAAACCAAAGTGAGCACTCTGGGAAAACGTTCAGTTTGTGACATTTCTATTGATCATCTAAGAAAATGTGAGTTGACTTAAGGGAAAAATAAACAAATTCAAAATAATTATTCTGACAGTCTCAGTTTGATTACTTGTTATCATCCTTTGTTTCTCAGACTTGTTGCTAATAATTTGGATCAACCACAGTGGGCTGGTGATCAAAAAGACACAGTGTGGTTGAGGGGGAGGGGACTAGGTTTTGTGGCGAGCTAAGCAAAAATAATCATCACCGTCGATTGTGGGATCACAGAAAACTTCTCAGAACAAAAGTGCTAAAGAACACACCAGGGAGAATACTCACCTTTGCCCCAACATTTTCCTCTTCCTCTAACATTTACTCTTCCTCCCTCGCACACACCAACACACTCACCTGCAGAGCATTTTGCCTAGCAGAACACCTTCAACCTGACAGTCATAGTGAAAGAACGATGCTGTAAGTTTCACAGAACGGGCTCCTTTTTTTTTCGGTTGTTTTGTTTTTGTTTCTCAGCCCGATCTTTCTGAATGAATAATTTTCCGTTTCAGATGTTCAAAAGCCTCTCTACGAATTACAAAGTCACCAATACGAAGAAAAATTCAGGAGGGGCTGCCTCGCCGACAGCAAGGTTTTATTTGAAGACAATCAAAGAAATGAGAGAAAGCAGGCTGCATTAGAAACAGAGAGAGAGAACGGCCCACACATTCGTAAGAGTCAGTTGCACCACTTTTCCAACCTCTCAGGATGGAGGAGATGAGGTTGCAGAGCCCCTGCAGAGAGTGAGTTTAACAGCTGGTTGTGGTTTTACCCTCTGTCTCTTTTGTGCCCATTAATGCTGCCTCTGTGGTCATTCCTTCAACTCCCCCTGCTCAGCTTTACAGGAACAACACCTGGCCACCATGACAATAACTTCCTGTATACCTCCTGCTAGTCACACATTTGCACACCTGAAGCAACGACCACACATTTATGCAAACATTCCTCAAATGTGTCACTTTAGTTTGAAGTGGTGTCAGTGCAGAGACACCAGGGTGCTTCTAGGAACGTCCTGGAAGTCCTAGAAGAAACCATTTCTACTCATATTCAACTTTAGGACTTGCTAGAGTTGAGTTTTTCACGGGCTACATGCACCTCATGACTCAGAGCCAGAAAGAAAACCTGAAAAACTGAACTGCCTTAAAGTGCCAAACCACAGGTAGCTTTCAAAACATCTCTGACTCACATGCAAGTTGAAAACTTCATTGAGTTGCTACTTATCTTTTATGAACATTTTTTTTTAGAAAGTAGCGTTCCTGACTGAGTTACAGCTACTTGTGTGCTGCGGTGGCCATCTTCAATCAGGTCCTTAGTGTTTCACTGAGATGCGTGCAGTGGTTCCGGAGACATATTTGATAACAGATTGAAACAGGAACAAATGATTCATTGTTTGCATTAGTGCACGCAAAATCACCAGAGCCTGCCTGCAGAATACAGGAGCTTATAGTCCCACTTTTTGTAAACTTGTTCATACTTAAATAGTGTGATATCGTTCAAGGTTCTTACTCTGTTCTGTTTGGGTTAGAAACACATCCACAGAAACACAGCACAGGTTTAACACTTGAATAAAGGTTTTATTTTCTCATCTCCACAGCTTAATGCTGCATGAATAATGAGTTAGTGACAACCAGCAATGTTGACTTGGATTGAACCAACTCCAAGATGAAAAGGGGCAAAGAACGTAGGGATCTTTTTTTTCTTACTATTATTACTTACTATTATTTTGTAATATTCCTGGTAGTGATATGTTTTAAAAATTTTTAAAAATGAGGCAGCAAAGTCTTAAACTGCACATCTCACTTAAGAATGAAGAAATGATGTGAGGATCTGCTTATGACCCTAAAATGATGAAAAGATTAGCTGTTTTTAGGAAATAAAGGTGGGAAAAACAAAGTCTGTTTTCTCCTAAAAACTCTTTTTTTTACGCAAGAACTTCATCAGAAACATTCAAGGTCAAAGAGACTTTTTCACCCCATTAAATAACCGTATATTCCGATTCTCGTATCCTCGCCATCCTTCTGCCTCTCAATTTCAAATCAGGAGTTTAACCTCCAAGCAGATTTTGCTCACGCTACAGCAGCGGACCTGGCCACGCACCATGGGAGAATTACCTTCTATAATTATACTGCAATTATGACCAAGATAAAATCAGCATTATTCTAAAAAAAAAAGAGGGAAAAAAGTTTAAATGAGTAATGGGAAGAAGGGACGGAGGGGATGTAAGGAGTTGGCGCTTTAGTGTCTCTGAGGGGATTGGTGACAGTCCTGAGAAACAAAAGAAGGCAAATGGACAGAAAAACCTCCCTAATTAAGCACAGAGAAAAGATGGTGTCTCTGCTAATTATAAAAGTAAAAGAGATTCTTAACTGGGTTGAGGGTAATTTGGTTTGAGTTTGGTGAATTTTAAAAGTTTTGCTCAGATAATGAAACTTTCTGTGGTAAAATGGGCGTAATGATTAAACATATTTCTGTTAAAATCATAACAATACTGAGGGATTTGATAAAGTTGAACATTGTGCTTTCCTAGCTGACCACTAGGGGCTCTAAGAGTTCTCTCATAGCAGGAAAGCAGACCCTGCAAACAAAAAACCCTACATTCAAATCTCTTCCAGCCTCTTGCAAAAAGCCTAGAAGCCTTTTTTTTGGTGTGTGTGTGGGGGGTTCCTCATTCCAGGTAGTCATCTTCACTGTTGTTTGTGCAGCTCTCAGTCTGGAGCTGGATAGTAACAGACAGGACATCTGCTCTTCATATCCGTCTGGTGTGTTGCACAAAGTGGACTCTCTTAGCTCCAGCCATGGGCCCAGCGGCTGCACGGCGGGCACAGTTCCCTCTCCAAACACAATTCGGAAAAGGGGACTTGTTTATCCAACCGTCCGGGGGCTTGGATTGGAGGCCGATAATGTCTGGATGGGTTTGCGTCTGCTTTCAGTGTAGCCGCCGCACACATCTGTCTCTGAGTTTGCCCCGTTTAAAAAATAACAAAAGCAAAAAAAAAAAAAAAAAGCCGACAAAGTGGTTTAAACTTACAAATACATGCCGCAGGAGGACTTCACAAACATAAACCCAGGTAGGTGAAGAGACCGTGCAGTGCTGAGCCATTAAAACACTGGTGGTCTAAAACTGAGTGGTCCTGAATGACAAGCTTTGACCTTCTATAAGAAAGTAGGAGTCACAACTATAAACTCTTCTTTAAAGTGTTTCATCTACATATTAAAAGAAATCCTTGGATCCACTCAAAATGCATTTGGAGAAACGTTTTTGATAACTTTCTACTTTGAAACGTACAATTTGTCCTTGTAAGGTCAGTTCAAGAAAAAGAATCCACTTAAAAACAGCAAAAATGATATATAACCTTTATATTTCAGATATGTAATGGCTCCAGAGTATCTCCCAGCATTGCCATTACTTATTTTTGAAAGCCCACCTGATTGCAGTCAAACACACTCCCCTAAAAACACATAAAACAGCTCAATAAAGCACCTTGAGCCCCGATTGGAATCTCACTCATATTTGCTCGTCACAAAGATGAATGCATTTGCAGAAGAAGGATGAACGAGAGGCCGGGGGTTTTAATAAATTCTACGTCTTGCCTCTGCCACGGCGCTCAGAAGTCAGTGACAACAGCATTTTGTTTGAAGACAGTTTGATAAATTAATTTTTTCTTCATGATTATTATTATTATCTGGAGGAATGCATTTGCAGCGAAACAATGCTGACTGGAAAAATGGAACTGTTAAAGAGAAAATAGTTTTAAAAAAAAAGGCTTGATGAGTGGAAGAAGTTGTAAGTAAAAACAAAAACTGAGTTTTGCTCATTTAATACTTTAGGTCCCAAGAGTCAAACAGAAGGCCCATGGGCCAGATGTGGCCATTGTTTCAATCCTATGTGGTCATTTATATATCTTTTTAAATATTTATTTTACAGACACCGAGTTGAAACTTAGTGTGGTAGTAGATGAAAGTTATCCTCAACACATACGTTGAGCTCTAACAAATCACATGGTTCTGCAAGATCCCTCATAATTCTCTTTTTATGATTTGACCAAAATGGTTATAATGCTGTAATTTCTTAACATGTTATGATCCTATTTAAACTCAAATTTGTTTTCTCTAGTTTATGTTAATTCTAAATGATATATAATTGACCTTAAGAAAAGGGCATTCAATTCTGTATTAATAGGTCATTTTCTGGAACCTGTGTAACAGAGTTTGACACCCCTGCTTTAGATGTTTCAGAATTAATTTCATTTCTTCTCTCTTTTAGCTTCCTTTTCTTTGGGCAGTTTTTTTTTTGTCATTCTTGTGATGTAAATGCTAAGAAACCAACTAAAGATAAGGGAGAATTTTGCAACAGGAAAGGCGGATCAGATTATTGGCCGGAGGTCTCACACATCGAAACACCTCAA
This sequence comes from Millerichthys robustus, assembly GCA_034783495.1. Classification (NCBI taxonomy): domain Eukaryota; kingdom Metazoa; phylum Chordata; class Actinopteri; order Cyprinodontiformes; family Rivulidae; genus Millerichthys; species Millerichthys robustus. The sequence goes on from JAVKLF010000053.1 coordinate 3,200,350, forward strand.
ACAAATTCACCAAAGCTGTCTAAAAGACATTCATCTTGAAATTGGAATCTTTTTTTAAAGCTCACCACAGTGAAAAACAAGCAAACCGTTCATAACGCCGGTATCTGCAGCATCTGCACACATTTCAGGCTGGCCTGCAATATCCTTCAGAGGACAAAGTGTGCAAAATGAATCAATAAACTCGAAAGCCCCAGAAATCTCAAATCCATTAGGGGCACAACGAAGCACATATTACTTCAAAATGGAGTTGCATTAAGTGTCAGATGTCTGTGATAAGGCTGCCTTCATTTGGGTTTTGCTGTTATTTTTTTTTTCCCCTGATGGGACGCATGAGTGGTGTCTCCTTATCACTCATGCCATAAAGTGCTATCTGTGTCGCTTATCGCCCGTCTCTGCACGAAAGAGGAAAAGAGAGTAAGACTATGACAGCGAGGGAGAGAATGAAGGACAGAAAGCGGTGGATGATAAAAATCGCTGTTCCTGCTGCTGTGGCCACATGCATGTACACCTGTGAGTGGACACAGGCGCTGCGTCGCTACCTTAACAGGCGCGTTTCAAACAAGGCCACGGCTCTGACATGCTCTTATCTCCCTGCAGCCTTTCGCCATGAACAAATGTGCAGCGCAGCCTCACTGAAGTATAGAGGAAATCAAACTGCTGAAGAGAATCTGAAGGTTTTTCTTTTTTTTTCCCTTTCCTCTCTCTTCTCCTCCGATGGCCTGCTGTGCCTCTGATAAACTCCGTCGCCTTCAACTTTCGCTCGCCTAATTTTGCTCCAAATGTGGAGAATTAAAACGTTTTGTACTGCCTCATCACTTTCAGCGTGAGGATTGAAACGATCCTATCAGCGTTAAGGAGAAATGTAAATCCAGGCCTCACCGCTCTGAAGAGTGTCATGGCTTGCAGATTGTGTGTGATACGACACGTTGACCCCGCTTGATTTGGCGTCACGATACATTCCTCTGAATCCCTTTCGCTATGCAAAGCACAACCCTAATCTCACTGCCTTTACCCTCTCCACTTCCCCTTTCTCCCCCTTCTCCCTGCACGATTGTTTACCCAGCACTCTCTCCGCCTCTCTGATGAGCGTTTTATCTTGCAGCCCACCTTTTCACATCGCCGCGCTCACAATCACGAGTATCACCCGTAATTATCTTGCCGTATTCCCCCGTCCCGTCTCTATCGCCTGCATTCATCTTGGCGCTGGAATTATATGTGTTTCAGCTGGGTGCCATCACCCCGAGAGGAAGGGAGGAGGAGGCAAGGTTCAGAGGGGGAAGGAGTAGGCCCAGGTTGGGTGAAGAAAAATCTAGTGGAGATTGTAAATCCGGGCATCCTGCAGACCCACATCTCAGGTGTAATTACTTTAGTTTGCAGCTTCTTTTGTCTCCCATCAACTTCGCGTCAGCCTCCTCTCATACTCCAGCTCTCCCGCGCATGATACAGTTGTGGTTCCAGTCAAAGTCTCCTTGACCTCTTTCCTTTTTCTGCCATTGTGCCAATAAGAAAACCAATTAATGACTTATCCGTCCATCTCAATGTCAAGTCTTTCTCTGAAGTGTAGTATTATGTCTGCTTTTCCGGCGCAGTGTTAATTAACTAAACGCTCCTCTCCATCCGAGCACTCCCACTGCTCACTCACCCCAACACGCTGTTATTCAAGGCCGGCATAATGGTTCTGCAGGTGTGCGGCGATCAGCAGGGCTCTCACACACACACACAAAAGCTGAAACTTCTGAAAGCAGACAAATGTGGAGAGGGACAGTGGAGTAGAACAAGGTGGGTGGGAAAGGGTTTAATGAATAAGATGTCTGAAAGAGGGTTCAAGAGAGAGGCCTAATAAAACTCTGAAGTCAATAAACTCTTTTGCTGGTAGGTTTTTAAAGGCACTGACTACTTTTAGTTTATTTATTATAATTATTCATATTGCTTTATGCTTGCATAATTGTGGTCAAGCCTGGCATTCACTTGGCTAATGATTTGTACTTGGACAATGAAAAATGTACTCTTGCTTTCATCTAAATGGGGCCCCCAAAAAAGAGAACTCTGTACATTATACCTGAGGCGACACATTCAGCCGAACATGATGTCTATCTGTTTCACTTGTCCTTATTTCCATTTTTATTTTAATAGGAATTTGGAATAGTGTTGTCCTACGGGGGTAACTATCGTAAAAATGTTATTTTTTTCTTTTTGTGAACTTTTTTTATAATAATTCACACACTCATACAGCCAGAGAGAGGAGCCAGCCATATCTTTTTAATTTTCTAAATGCAATTCATTGCTCCAAACTTGGATTCAAAACGCTAATTAATTTGTATTTGATAATTTGCCCACTTTCACGGCATGACATGAGTGCATCTTCCCCCCACCACACCCCCCATTTTTAAACTTTGCACTGCATGCACAAGTTTAATTAAGTGAGAACTCTTCACATTATCAACATTGTAAATTGTATGATTTTTTTGCAAAGCGAGAAGAATAAAATAAGTGTAGGTCTGCAAGGCCCTTCTCTGTTCCTCATCTCCACACCCACAATTTCCTGCATAAAAGGGTTTTTTTTTTTAAATTGAGAGGAGTGATTGCTAGAGGAGGTATGCATTTCAAGTTAATTTTGCATTGACCTTGTAGACAGGATTGTAAAAGGAGCATGAATAAAGAGTAATGGAAAAACGTGTTAATGCACCATCATCTGTCTACACCAAACCATCTCAATAACGGACCTTCCACTGCTCCTCCTCTCAGCTTTCGTGCAATCAGGCTGCACAGGCGTCTTTCATGGACTGAAACCCAACCTACATTTGGGCTAAATTGTACTTTAAACAAGATTAATGAGATTTTGGTTCCAGGGGTTGAATTTTTAGCTAGTCAGTTGCAAGGCAGCTGGTAAGAATCGTCATTGTCATTTTTAAAGTTATGAATGATTATGTAGCTTAAACCTTCATCCTAATAACTTCATTATCACAAACTGAAGCAGTTTGACTCAAAGGGGTGAGGTGAAAAAGAACATGTGTAAACTTAAATGTTGTGGTTTCAGAGTCATTTAATCATAAATGTTTCAATTTCAACCTATTTTTCTCACTCAAACTAAGTACAAGAACTTCAGTTAGAATACTTGTCAATACCTACTACTGATTCAAAGTACTTACTAAGTTAAAACCTAAACAATAGACAAAGACTTTAAAATATGCCAGAAAAAAATATGGCCCTGTTAACCAATTAGACAAGCTTGGAGCAGAAAAAAGCCCACCTAAAAATGTACAATTTAGAAATTTTGCAGGTTTGGTTTCTGGTTTAGGTCTTTGTTTTTAATACCTTTTAAAATATCTGACAATACTGCCACAGGTATCGCATCTACACTGGATGTTTTCCAATTCTGCTTCAATATCAATAATCAAGTCATACCAGTGTACATGGACCACACACCTCGATATGCATACGTGCACCACTGACCTTCATGCTCCACCTGGAATCCTAACACACTGCCACCATGATGAGAAACCTTCACAACCTTGTTACAGAGAGTTTGTGCATGCTCAAAACACTTAAGCCCTATGTTCTTAAAATGCCCTTTAAGACTTCTCTGATACTGTGCTAAGGCAATCCTCCTCCTGGCTGATTTTTATGGTGTATTTTGGTTGCCATCCAGTGTGAAGGAGGCTTGGGATGCAACCATTGCACTCCTTTGGAGACTTAAAAATTAAAGAAGAAATTCCTGGCTGATGTGCCTTTGTATAGCAGTACCAGGAGTGCTTGGAGAAAGGAACTATACAACTATCAAAAATCACACATATTGCAGTAGCAGTACAAAATGTGCAGTGTACAGTGCAAAATATTTTTTAGGCCAAAGGATCAGCAACATTTATATTTAAAATTTCATTTCATCAGGTTGTTGCAATGAAAGTAACTCCTAGTTGTAACACTAACATTTTGCAAAGTAGCCCTGCTTGTTCCCTTGTTCAGTTTTTAAATTTCTCTCTTTTTCTTGAAATGGCAAAAAAGGTCCATTGAGTTACTTGAACATCAATCTTTCCTCCTGGTCTTTTTACTGACTGTAAATATCCTTACTGAGGACAGGCCAACCCTGTTGATGTCGTATCGCAAATCCGTATCAACCTCCAACCTGTCCATTTCCCCTTTCATTAGCTCTTCTATCTGGACAGCACTTCCTCTTTACTTGTTTTGTTCATCTGTCACGAGACAAAAAACTTGACAAAGTCTCGCCTGGGCCCCGAGCCCAGAAAATCATTTAACAAGTCAATCAGAACAGAAGCCGATCCCAGCGCAGCCATTAGAGAAACCTGAGCTCCCACCTCGAACCCTCATCTCTCACGGCCTCTTTCACATGTTAGATGCTCTACAAATTGAGCATCATCCTCCAACCCTCAGCAGCCATTTTGTACATGACGGATCCGGGAAAGAAAAGAGAGTGGGAACAGACGTAAAAATGATGTCCATCAGGTTTATGGAAGAGATGTGGAGAAAGAGACAGAAATTAAATATCAACGTTGACAAAAAAAGGGGGACTTTTAATTCCCCCTCTCCTTTCTGAACCCCAACCTTTAGTTCATCAACTTAAAACTGTGATAAAATCCTATTTCTCTGCTTTCATTCTTTCACTTGTCCTCTTTTCCTTTTCGATCCTGCCACAAGGGAACACTCGGGCCTTTGTTTGCTGAATTGGTTTTCAGATGTTATTTTTTCTCAAACCTTTCCTTGCTTAAGTCTATGTGATTAAAATCATCTCAGTCATTTAGCATTGATGCCTTTTGTCTCTCTGGTCCCATTCTGCTGGGAGTCAGGGAGCTTACTACTCTACATCTCACAGGTAGGGTATAATAGGATTTTCTTCTTGACTTTCCCAACACCGTCCGTCTGCATATTTAAAGCTTAAATACATGCATATGTATAAATTAAGGCTCAAGGCAATAATCACAGATTTTAATAAGAAGCGGTGTATAATTTCAACTTTTAAGTCTGGGCGGAGACCAAAAACTGACAGGAATGTGAATGTCTCTGCGTGTCCAAACGTGACTCTGTTTGGCCAATTTATAGACTAAAAATTTGCAAAAGTTGTAGCTCTGCACTAAAGATCAAACAAAATTTATTCAGGAACAGGTGTTAGTGCCTAAGCTCTGGTAAACATGGGGAAAAAAATGAGTCAACAAATAACTTCAATTTTAAAGAACACATTAAAGATTCTGAGTTTAATTGTAATGAATACGGCAAAATATATAACTTTAAACAGCTTTTCTTCTTTATATTTAAGTACGCATAAGTCTTTCTAGATTTTAAATTCAAAATAAATTCCTTTGAGAGCAAATTGTTTCATGTAACTGTAAACTTTTTGTATTAGTCCCTGGTTTGTTTAAATTTCCATTGCTATTTAGCCAACTTCAGGTACATAAATTAGACAAATAAAATCATTTTATTAAAAGTACGACAAGTTTTATTGCCTTGTCCTAAAATGAAACCATTTAAACTTTCATCAGAAGTTTAACATCGATTTGTTGTTGTTGCTTATTGGTTGAGTAGCCTAAGTCGTTATATGCAAAGAGTACAAATTTGTTGCAAAAATTAAACCCAAGACAAGCCATGATGTTTAGTGCTCAAACCCAATACAATAACAAGTGAACTGAATGTGAAAAAAGTGTGAAAAAAAAGGAAAAATTCGATGTGGGCATCTTAAGAAAACATTTAAAACTCTAAAACTCTTGAAAATGTCTGCGTTTAATGTTCATATTCAGATGTGTACCTTTAGTGAACAGATGTGTTTGTGATGGTGGAAGCGTTCCATTACACACATTGGCCCAAACAGCCACGAGCAACCCACAAAACAACCTCATGACCCATTCAGCCAAACTTTCCTTCCTCTCCAAAGCACCTTA
>JAVKLF010000053.1:3224720-3236357 GCA_034783495.1 Millerichthys robustus
TCAAATTGAGAGCAGTCAGGTACAGTCCCAGTCTTTACTGGTGCTCTGGGGCAGCTGGTGGTTGACTTTCTGCTTTGTTGCTCCCTACCTTTTTGATTTCCTTTGAACCACTATTATTAGAACTTTTCCCCACATTGGGTACTTTGCTGATACTGAGTGAAATCTTTGCATTTAACAATCTGAATTTCCAGACGAGGCCCTCTTGCGTTCATCCTCACTGCGAATGTTTTACTCCCATCATTTCTCCTGTCTGCACCTGGAAACAGAAAGGAGGGACTGATGCCGCAAACACGCCACAGTAGTTTTCCATTTACCAAAACCAAACATCAGCCGGCATATCTCAGACACCAAAGGGTCTGCCTGGGTGCCCTCTCTCCCTGATTCTTATTCCTTCTTTCCTCCCCTCCTCTCCCCCTCCTTTCCACCATCTGCTTTTAATATAGAAGCTGGAGATGAAAAATGGTGTGCTTTTGTTTATTTGCCACCGATGCAAATGCGACCACGGCAGGATTAGTGAGTTCTCCATCTCTTTGCTGATAGCGATGGGAAGAAAGAGGGGATTTTTATGCAAAAAAGATCTCTCCCACCCTTGCTATGACAATTGCAATGCATCACTTCATAGACAGTTTTTAATCTGTTTCAAACCAACCACACTTTGAACTGCTGGGAATGTGAGATATACAACTGTGGGTATGTGCCTGTGTGAGTGTGTGCCTGTTTGTGTGTGTGTGTGTGTGCTGTATGTGTTTTCCTGTGATTAATCTTTGGAGTTGGTTTAAGCACACTGCTGACACAGCACAGATCTCCTCCTCTCTCCAGCTAACTTTGTCTTACTGACTAAATGCCCTTGGATTTAGAGCTGAATAACAAAAACTTTATTTCCTAATTCACAGTTGGTCCACTGTGCCGTAACTTTTCTTATTCTGTGAAGCTAAACTAACTAGAAGCCTGCAAATATATTGATATAGGCACAGCATAAACTACTTAGATTGATATCAGGCTCACACGTTTGTATTGACTGTTCTGATCTCAAACCTTTCTGAATTTTAAACTAGACAACTTTTCCCTGTATACATATATTCTTCTTAATGTAAATAAAAGTAATTTCGAGGCAAAGCAATACAACCAATCTAGAACCAGTTTTAATTTAATGTGACATTTATTGACAGAAATGTTATTTTTAATAAAAGTTAAAAGTTCAGCATAATTGCAATTGTGGAATGGTCAAGGTGGGCCAAATGAACACAAATGGCATGTTTTGATGTGTTTTACCCATTTAGTACAAACCCCATCACTTGTTCCTTAGATTATAATTTGAATCCTTAGCAGAAAAGGTTTGGGAACCGCTAGCTTAGACAATCCTTTAGATTTGATGCACTGAAATGGTTATGACATGATGGAAAACAGAGCATTTCTTTCTTTTCTTTTCTTTTTTTTACTATTGGCATAAACCATATTAGCAATACGTGGATTTCCAAATATGGCCTAAATATTTAGGAATGTAAGCTTTAAAGATAAAAATCTGATTTCATACATTCCCTCAACAGCATCAACGAATGAAAGGAATGGATGTGTTTTGCTGGAGTCCATTTACTGATATATAAATCCCGTCTGTTTACTTCCTTTGCATGTTGCTTTGATTTCACATATTCAGACACCAAGTGTCAGATCAAACCTTCAAACATCCATCATCTAACCCTCAGAAGAAAAGGAGGAAATGCCAAAATCCAAAACAATCATCAGAACACGCTTTACTCTTGTCACTCTTACAAACATACACAAAATTCTGAGTTTCTGCTGAGGATTTCTGACTGACTGCACCATTATCAAGGACATATGAGCACAAATCACAAAATGGGGACAGGAAAGAGGGTGAAACGAGGAAAACATGGCCTGTTTATCTTTGCTGTTGCCTTTGGAGTCGCGAAGAGAGCGCCTGGCTCTACGTAGATACCAACGGGACGACACAAAGGCAAGATAAACCGTTAAGACATTTTTTACTCATCAAATTTAATAAGCCTCATCTCAGACACACAGGTATTCAACCTGGGTAAACACATCCATTTTGTAAGCTCTTATGAAAACCCCCCCCCCCCCCCCCCCCACCCCAAAAAGGCTCAAATCAGTGGCTGACATGCATTCTAAGTGTGTCAGAGTGACAATAAGATACACTTTGTATAATAGAATAAACAGATACATATTATCCCTTCTGCCTCTCGCTCCTTCTTCAGTTGACACCTCGGCTGCATGATAAAACTCTCCCATCAAAAATGCTTTACTTTTAGGCTCCACCTTTCCTTCCATCCACTCGTTCTTTGCAGCGGAGCGGCTTTACCTGTGCCCTGCTCGACTGACACCCAGAATTCAAAAACGGCAAGCGAGGATTTAATCATTCATCATTAAGACGAAGAAGAAAGAGGCAGTGGCACAATGCTGACACAAAGACAGTCTAAGGGGATCTTTGTGCTGTAAATGTGCCTCTCACAGTGGCTGCGTGACAGCTGACGTTGAGTGGATGAAACACTGATCCACTGTTTCCTTGTAGAGACATCAGGGTGAATACAGCGGTGCGGCGGCGTGCACTGAAAGCCGCCTCAAAGACCTGAATGCTGCGTAACACCTGCATGGCTGTTGTGGCGGATTAGGGTGTCAACACAGACAATGGCTGGTGGAACTCAATGCCCTTTGATTCCCCCACCTCCCCCAACCAATCCAATATGCTCTCTGACATCCACCATTGTCAACCACTCCGTTTTATTTATCACTAGAACAGCTCATTGAGGAATTAACATGGAAGAAAATTGTGACAGGTTATTGAAAAAAAAAATTTAAATAAACACTTTTCAGTTAAAGTTAATTTCCGACCGGGATTATCCAGAGAGTTGGTTGTTTATAAACACAGAAACGAAAGGGGATTGAATTATTTTTTCGGGGGACTTTGGCGACACTCGCCTCTGGTGCTGCCCTCTGCTCAGCTCAGAGAACAAAACGCAGGAAGAAAAATGAAGACTCGGGTCCCTTCCAGCGCAACAGATGGAGCAGAGCGCTGGTGTGGAGAAGGAAGAGCTGGGGGGGGGGGTTGAAAGCTTGGGAATCTTCGACAGGAGAACTTGGCTGGACGGCAAAGAGTGTCGGGGCCTGGCAGCGCCACAAAGAGCTTAGGCTCTCCATCCAGCTCGGGCTCCACACCTCTCTGGCAGACATGCCATCAAAGGCTTTGTTTACACGGGCCCGTGCACTACCGGGAACCTTCCTGTAGATGTATGATCAACAGCTGCCCTATTATGCTATTCGGCTGGCACCGCTTTATGCTGCATGGAATTGGCAAAAGTTGCAACATGACTGGGTTTTCTCTCAATATTTGGTGCTGAGCAGTCATTACTGTGGTGGTTTGACTCTCTGCCAGCAACTAAACACTTAAATGAAAGTGTTGCCTTGACAAAGCATTCTGTCAGTGTGTTTTACTTTATACGGAGCAATGCATAAAGTGTGCTGAAAGATTTGATTTGAAAGGAAACTCTTGAATCCTCCGAGAAAGCTTGTGGTTGAAAAGTATTCCTCCTCAAAAAAGGGACACATTTGTTTCAGTTAAATGATGCAACAAACTTTTTGATTAGGACTCATTTTGTTATCACTTTTCCTTTCAAAACAAGTTTTGGATTAAAGGTTGTCAAGTTGTTGTGAAAAAAAAGATCTTCCTGACAGTTTGGATCAGAACTCAAACAGGTTTAATCTTTAAAAAAAAGTGCTAAGATAGAAAACGGGAAAGTAAAAAAGGCAAAATATCTTAATAAAATATGCAAATAATTTATGATGTGTGTGACATTTCATATGAAATACGATGGCAATCTGATTAAAATGCTAAATAAATACTCTTACAATGTACAATAGAATATTGTGTAAAACTGAAATAAACTACAATAAATGGAATACAGAACCCTCGTTTATCGTGGAGGTTACGTTCCAAAAAGAACCAGCGACAGGCGAAATCCACAAAGTAATCAGCTGTATTTTTGTTTTACAGTTTTTTACAGTACTATAGAACAAAACCAAAGATCAAAACCTGTTTTCAGTCCCAAGCATTTGTTTAAGAAATAAAAAGAGAAACATTTTCTTACAAATAACTATGATAGTTTTTAGAAAAACTGTAGAATAATAATTTTAATAATCAACCTACGCGGTTGGACACATTGTGACTTACACATATTTCACAGTTCCTCTGACTGTGCGTCTTTCTGCTGACTCGGCTCCACTGTAGTGTCTTTTTCTAACTAAGGCTGTGGTTCAGGTGTCTTTCTGAGAGAAGAACATAGTTGTGGGTTGTTGTTGGCTTTCTTGTTTCTTCTGGGCAAGAATATTCTTATATATGTGCAAAGCAATGCAAACTTAAGAATTTATTTATATGAGAATCAGACAGGTCAATATTAAATAGTAATATAAATCTCTATTTGCACATTTAAATAAATATATTTTAGAAAACCTCATTTAAAAAAGTATCCCAAATACTATTTTGTTTGTTATTGCATGCATATCATTAGCAATGTTCACTTTGGCCTAAATGTTTTGCATGCTTTGATATATTTTAATGGTTTTTTTTTGTTTGTTCCTTTCTTTATTTGTTTGCATTTTGCTTTTGCATGTCTGAACACAGTTTTAGAACATTTGTATTACAAAACAGCAACATATTTTGGGGCAAAAAGTCTTTTAGAAAATTTGGATGTCTTCTTAAATTACCAGCCTTTAGTAAGAATTTGATTTGATGCTTTTATTTTTCATCTAACAAACGGCAGCAAAATGATTAATATTAATGTTCTTTATGACAGTTGTATACGTTTCATATTTCAACTTGAACTTGACTTCAATTTTTTTAAAGCTTTTTTAAAAATCTTACATGGCTGAACCTTACACACACCTTAAAACAATAAACTAATAAAGTATAATAAAAAGTTGTCGTAATTAAAAAAACTAATCAAAAGTAACCCGCAAACAGTCTTACTCATTGGTTTAAAACATGTTTTGAGTAAATCTCCAACACTGCAGTATGCTTCCTGCAGCTCTCAGCTTTGTCAGCCTGCCTGGCTGCTGTTGATGAATGTCTTGAAAAACTAAATGTTTGTGTCCTCTGCAGTCCAGAGAACTGCTGCTGTAACGTTGGTATCCCCTCTGAAATGTCACAATGGATATCTGAGAACACGAGTGTGTGTGTGTGCGTGCGTGCGTGTGTGTGTGTGTGTGTGTGTGTGTGTGTGTGTCCTGCTTGAATGAACTTGGGAGGGTTGAAGGCTCTTAGGGTGGAATGTGAGGGATGTTATATAAACACATTACCAACAGTACCACCGTACAGCCATACACACCGCTGGCGCCACTCCACACTGCATTAGCTGACATTTTATACAAAAATGGTGAAAATGGACGGTCTGAGGGAGTGAATGACGGTTGTTCTGGTTCTCACCAGACTCTGTTTGGGTTCAAGTTGTGCTCTTTTTTTTTTTTAGCCTCCTTTGACTTTTGATTGTTGAGTCTGCCTCCCAACACGTGGGGGTGACCGTCATGAGGTGCTGTGCTCACGCTGTCTGCTCTATGTGTCCTGACAATTTAAATGGGAATATAGATGTTGGTGATTTACATCAAATACAAGATCATGAAATTAGCTTAAGCACCAAATGTGATGTTGTTACATGACAAGCAATGCCTCCAGCACTAAAAAAAAAGACATTTCCATTAACCATAAATGGTAAACAAATGGTAAAAATGGTACACACTGAAAATCAAATGTTCTCTTGTGCACACCAGAATGAACACACTGACTTTGAAAAAGTAATTAATTCCAGATAGCATGAACATGAAAGGCAGTGGGATGCTGTGAACATTAAAAGGCACAAAAGCCCGAGCGTTGCTTTCCTACGTTTCTTTAAGGCGTTCTCAATCCGGGCCATTCTAAATGGGATTCAATAATGTCCAGGTTGCTTGTTTGAAACTTCAAAGATTTCCTCACCAAACGGCTTAAATCCAACATGGAGAGAAGGAAAACACTGACAACTCGTTGAATGTCATTGTTCACTTCATCACGTTGTACTCTGCTTTCCCTGCAGCTCCAAAGTGGCTTCAGTCATGATGAAGAGTTGAAGAAAACTATCGGATACTCATAAAATCAGACATCAGAAGACAAATGACCACTGACTGAGGAGAGAGGACAGAGTCTGGTTAAAACCTTTGAAATTTCTTCTGCTGACCACAGAGAACTCAAGAGGAATGTCAGACATGCAGTAAAATAATGTGTTTGTATTTGTTATGTCTTTGGGTGAAATTAAAGAACTAACACATAAAGGTAAGTCAAAAACAATATATTCTTTTTCTCTCATATCAACATGTTGACTCTTCTTTGCACAAAAAAAGGAGCATTTCTGTTTGAAAACTTGATCTTGTACTTACAATGAAGTCTCAGATTTTCTCTTCCAGTTCTCCCACAACCAAAATACCACACAAGTCAGTCAGGTCAGAAACACACACATCTCCCGGCTTGAAAAGACAGAAGTATTTTATAACAGCTGAAACTGTTTTAAATAACAAGGAAGTATAGCTGCCTTATACTTTTACTCTGCCTTAAATCAGCGGCAGGACGTGGTCTTTGTGCACAACAGATATTTGTTCCGTTCCAGATGATGAACTGAGAAGACGCAGACATGGTTCAACTGTCAGTAATGCATTTAAAATGCTTAGTAATGAATGCCTAAACCCTGATTTTGTGTTGAGTCAAAGTTTAATTATAAAAAATACAAAACAAAACGGCAGTTTAAAAAAAGTCCAAATAAGCGTGTGCTGTGTTGAATTCAGAGAGAAAGAGTTAGGTCCTTTTGTTTCTCTGGAGTTAATTGTCAGTTTCATCCTGCACTGAACCGTTATCAGATGCTCTGCAGTAATTCTCCTGAGTTTGATGTTGCAAAAACAGATCAGAACTCAGATTAGCAGGACAAGTTATCAAGTGGGGGAAAAACTGAATTGGGTTACAGGTAATCAACCCAAAACAAAATAAAAACCTAAAACAAAGTGATGGCAAACCTGTATGGTTTGCACAAATTTGTGTAACAGCTTGTGAACAGATCGCCTCCCTCTTCCTCTTTATATTCCCCCTTTCCTGCGCATCCTGTGTCCGTTAACCCCCTCATAAAGAAACAAATGTTTCATCACCAGGAGATGAGCACACAGGGATGTTAAACCAGTCAAATGGAGTGCCTCCTCTTTCTCCTGGGCCGCCAACAAACCGCTGGCTGGGAGAGCGGCCAGGACGAGAGGCAAGAAAGCCAGTCTGAATGTCAGCTGGCTGGGCTCCGGCTGCCGCAGTGCCGTTCTCCCTGCGCGCTGAGAAGCACACACAAAAACGCGCACATCCAAGCATGCGTGCTCATCAGCATGCAAATACGTGCAGGACTACAAGCAAGCGTGCGCACATGTTCCTCGCTGCCGCGCTGCTCATGCTTTGAGTGAGAACCACGGCTGCACCCAAACACACACCCGAACACCACACGTGCACAGTCCCCTGGCAGCGCGTCTTTCCACAGCGCCGGCCTGTGATACTGAGGCTGAAGGAATTTGCTGTGGATTACTTCTGGACTGAGGCGGGCAGCTTTGGCAAGGAGCGGCCGGGCCACTTTGAGGATTTAACCAGCAGCAGCCGCTGCCTCCCCACAACCCTGTGCTGCCCATACACTAACATCTTACACAAACACACACCTCGTACACACACTCTACCTCGGGAAGCTGAATGTCAAGGATTCGTTGAAGATATTCTGAGAACCACAGAGATTGAGGTCACTCAAGAAGAACTAAAAAAATATCCTTACACACATTTCATGGTTTTGTTTAGAGTTGAGATAACAGGTTGTGGGTAGATTTTAAATGTGAGCGTGTAATTCCTTCCTTCCCCAACCGTGTTGGAAGCCAGGTCTCAGTGATTATTATCCAGGGAATGTCAACACTTCTCTAACAAGGATTAGCCCTGGTCATCTCAGGAAACATCATGACTGTATGTGTCAGAGTGAAAAAAAGAATTGTGAACACAACATCCATTTATCTTCTCTGTTCACTGTGAACTTTATAAGAAACTCCTCAAATCCCACATTTAATCTCAACACTTTCAGAGTTTGCTCCAGTTTGTTTTTCTTTTTTTATGCACAAATCTCCATCTTAATCATCTTAACACCCATGATGAGAAAACAACTCAATGGAGCTGAGAACCAAGAAGGTAGGGATGCAAAGGAGTGAAGAGAGAAGCAGAGAGTGGATGAAGGAGTCAGGTTTCAGTAGGGGGCAATGCTAGGCTACACAGAGAGAGGGCTGAGGCTGACTGCACCCAGCAGAACACAGATCATCTCTAATATCGCTCATACCACTGTTCTTACACGGCTTCTTAGTGCAGCTGCATCACCCATGTTTGGACCGACACCGCCGCCAACATCGTTGGACTTTTATAACAAATATTTCACAATAAAAGAGAAAAATATGCACTAAACAAATGACAAATATGTAGTTTATAAATATTTGAGTGTTCAAATCCAGCTGTTCTTTTTCTAACATTCACCCATCAGTCAAGAGAATCCAACACTGACCTTTTTACCTCTCCATTCTGTCGCTCCTCATCTACTCTCATCAGCAGTGTTTTATTCTTCCCAACATTAGCATACTCAAATGATTTTTGTAATGAATTTTATCTGGAAAAACAAAAGAAGTCATTTCATACTGGAGGGTGGGTACCTTTCAACTTTGAGGTGGGAAAGACCAAACGAAGCACAGAGGGCCGATGATGCCTCCTTTTCATTGTCGGTGCAATCTGTGAGCCACAAATATATAAATAATAAATAATAAATGCTGCCCTCATGCACGCATGCAGTTGGGGGTGTGGGGACGTGGGCATTAAGTCGCATATCATCAACTAATTCCACTGTGGGTATGGGAGGATATAAAGTACGAGACCACTTTTGGGTGGAGAAGGCACTTCAAAAAAAAAAAAACATAAATAAAAAAAGGGCACAAAAAAAAACCTCTTGAAATTTTTATTCTCTAGCACAAAAAAAGCAAAACAATTAGGAGCCCTTCTTGGGCTTTGATGTTTAACATTGCCCTGCAGGTCAGGAGAGAAAGTGTGTCTTTATCTTAATTGAAAAATTTAAATCATTAACCTGATGCCACTGTTTCTGAATGACAAGTATGTTGCTTTTTTTCTTTTCTTTTACTGTTACACAGCTAACCCCTAACCACCACGCAGAGAGAACAAACTTGATAGGAGGGTAGGGGAATTAAAAAAAAGTGCCAATTTCAATAATGCAAGAAAGTTTAGAGGATGTAATTTGATTAATAATGCTTAACGGAGGCTGGAGGGGTGAGGGGGGGTTGCGATAGGACAGAAGGAGCAAATTAGCCAACACAGCTGGGGAAGGACTTTGTTCGGCTGGGGTATCAAAGACTCAGCACTCTGGCTTTCTCCTCCACGCCTCCACAAGCTCAAATTAAAATTTGATATCTTGTTGTAAAAGCTTTAAAAGTGTCCTCCTTTATTGGATTTCTTGTTTTTGTGTTGTTGTTGTTGAAGGATTTTTATTTTCCTCGCAACGAAAGTAACATCCATGCTCTGCAAACTTATTTCTGATCAAAGCAAAATCCCTTCCCTAAAGAACCCGAGTCCTCATTTTTCGTTCACGTAAAAAACACGTTAGATGGGAAAGATCATAAGAAGCTTAAATTTACCCAAAAAATGATCAATGTGTGTGTATGCAGTTTTGAGTGAAAACACAATAGAATTTCTGCTAGGCATGTCTTGATTTTCTAAAATTCCAATGATGTGCTCACATTTACAGATAACACCTCAGCCTATAGTGAGATGGCGGATAAGTGTGTGATTTAGTGTGTGTGTGTCGGGTGGGAGTGGGAGTTAGCTTGTCATAACACATCTAGCATTTAGCGGGCTAATCGTGGGAGACGACCATGTTGTTTTGATCACCTGTAGTATTACGGCTAAAATAAATAAAGGCTTTGCACAGGAGGCCTGTCACTCTGTCTGTCTGAGGGCTTGCGAGGGAGGGGAGAACGGTGCTCGGGGAGTGGGGGTGTGTGTGGGGGGGAGGAGTCGGGTGGGTGGCAGTGACCACGGTAAGAAAAATCACTTCTTCTTATCTGCTTTCCTTTGACCTGAAACAGTCAAACTGCAGTGCTTGAAGTCAAAGCCAAAAAGAGCAGGTGGCAGGGAAAACACACACAGATGAAATTGCAACGGTGAAAGCTGTTAGAGCTCGTTGTGATGATACATTGCTGTTAAATAGCAGTGTGTAAATGCTGCAAGCCTGAAAAATCCATGACCATAATCATATATGACTTTGGTATAATGCAAGAATGTCATCAGAAGTCTTGTTGCTATAATTTTACACCATTATTTGGAAAATTATTGAAGTGAATTTGTGTAATTAACAAAATGAATATCAAATTAAGATAATATAAGATATCATTACCTACATTAATTACATCAGTCACTGATGTGATTTATCTAAGCAACTTGACTTTGTTACTTTTACATTAGGAACAGGCATAAAATCTTGATTTAAAATGCTGCTCAAAAACAGTCATACAAGTGTAAAAACAAAAAATCTTAAAGGAAGATTGTGAAAGTAGAATGCATGTGAAATTCTGAAGTAAGTGTGATTTACTGAGCATAATACTTTGGTAAATATGTGACTTAGAACAAGTCTATCTATTTAATAAGAGAAGTTGAACAGGGATTAAAGCTGTTGCCTCAGAACAAAGCTGCAGGTTTGTCTCCTGTCCTGAGGTCTTTTTTTGTAGAGTTCACATGTTCTCCCTGTGCATGCATGTTTTTTGTATGGGTACTCTGGTGATAAATAATCAATTATTAAAAAAAGAAAGTCTGCACCACTTTAGAGTAAGACATCCTTTAAAAGGATTATTAAAAAAATGTATAATTGTTAAGTAAGCTATAAACACTTGTTGAATCACGTTTCAACAACCATGAGGATGCAGTTATTGTGCATAAGATGGAGGGTAAGAGCAGCCAAATGGTAAGCTGTACTTATTAGTACTTTTCAGTCTTCCAACCATGAATACCTCATCTTCTTAATCAGCTACATTTTCTACATCAAATATTTGTCAATCAAGTCAGTCTTTTTAAAAATGCAACTCATTCTTACCGAACCTCAGTGGGTTTGTGTTTATTTTGTGTGCTAAATTATTAAAATGTTGAACTGCTTCCTAATTTTTATCAAATGTATTTTTTTTTGTTTTGCTTTTTGAGAAATTTTGGTTGAAAAAAAACTAATAAATGTTACATTCAAAGCCTCATCTAGCTGTTCGACGTGTGAAAAAATAGGTCATTGTCGTCTGTTAATCCTGTAACCGCCTCATGTGTTTGCACCAACCGCTCTTATGTCTCAGAGGTTGATGTAGTGTTGATTTTATTGATGGCAAAACACAAGCTGGGTTTAAGAAGCAGCAAAGAGGTTCCAGGTTCATTGACTTTTGCCCTGCACCTGCGTTTTCACACACTGTTTCATCTGAGGTTTTACACACACACACACACACACACACACACACACACACACACACACACACACACACACACACACACACACACAC
>JAVKLF010000053.1:3237108-3247413 GCA_034783495.1 Millerichthys robustus
ACACACACACACACACACACACACACACACACACACACACACACACACACACACACACACACACACACACACAGTACAGTATGTTGCAACAGTCACCTAAAAAGACCAGCAGAAAACCTTTTAAGTCTGCATCTATTTTCCCACCACACGTGTAACCATCTACCATCTGGGCAAAAATCCTTCTGTGGAACTTCCAACACAGCTTTTTTTTCCACCTCATGGAATATTTATGCAACAAGAAGGTGAAAACACAAAAAATGCCAACGTAATAGCAAATGTTTATGTTTTTTATTTCTTTTGCTCTTATTACAATTGACTGAATATGATTAAACTTGAACAACATTCCCAAGAATTTTACCAACAAATGAGCCATTGTCGCACCGTCTGAACATGTAGTTCATCTCAGTGCTGTGAAGATGTTTTACAATCCTGCACTCGGTTCTGCAGTGGTTCAAGCAGACTGCGCCCACATTAACAGACTAATATAATGATTTTAGATTCAGATGAACTCTGTGCAGTACAGTCAGATTATGCTTATTTGTCCTAATACATAAATATGCCAACTTTGGGCAAAAGCTCTCAATTGTGTCTTGAATGAGGCAACAGGATCCCAGGGCACAATAATCTCTGTCCATGAGTCTTTCAGAAGTTGAAGGATTTCATACAACACTTTTCACTGCCGCCTTATTTTCCCTCTTTGAAAAGGGAAGGAGTTGATGTCCCCCTCCCCTTCACTTCTTCCTCCCCGTATGGGTTTAACTTGAGCTATTTCAACCCAGCAGAAAAAAAAGAAAGTAAATGTGTTTCTTTGGTTGCTTTCAGCCTGAGCTTCACAACTTATCTCCCTCTTCCTCTTTGTTATTAAATGCAGTGAGTGAACGATCGGCGTTTCTCTAAGGGATGGAGAGTCAAAAATCTAAATGGGGAGGCGCACTCCCCAAATTACCATAAAAAAGGAGGGGGGGAAAAAAGGTGTGTGTGTTTGTGTGGTGAAAGAGGGGTGGTCCTGAAGCCCTTATCGGTTCACCAACAGGAGAACGAAACTGATTAACATCTAATTTAACCCAATCTCACAGTCAATACTCAGCTATTCAAAGGGCTGCATCTATATGTATTTAAGAGGTAATCACTGGTCGGACTCCCGAGCTCTCCCTCCCCTTTTGTGTGGTGGGATGACACACAAACATATTTCCATCTGAAAGGTGGGCCTTGGTGGCTATAGATTTCTGAAGGAGAATTGCCGGTGTTATTGTCAGCTTGTTTGTGTGGATACTCGCTGTACTTGCATCATGTGGGTTTGTGAGCGCAAATGCATCTGTGTATGCTAATGCCGGCAGAGAATACGATGGAGTGCAGTTAGAAATGTCTCTTCATAGTATAATTCCCCCCACTGAAAAGAAAAGTATTGGGCCACTGCTTTTTAGTGGCAAGAGTTGAACCCATCTTTTCAGCGATGCAGCCGAGCCTCAAGATTTTAGTGTGTGACAGTTTTGACAAAATGGCTCAAACTTATAGTACTGCTAGCATCTATAAGATTGCAATATGGTCATGATATAAACTGTTAAATACATTTATAAAAGTACTGCGCAGTTTCTCACCGAGTTAAATGTTTTTAGATGAAGGTCTGGTTGTTAGTCATGTTTTCTTACATGTAGCTAACTAACCTTTACTTTATGTATCTTAATTTTTTAAGGTACAGGTTTTATTTTGCTGTAGAGCTGGTGCTTTTTTACCTCAATATGGATTTTCAAGAGATGTGGTCAATACATTTACATACTACTGGCCAAGATGCATGTTCTTTCAGTATCTACAGTAATAAAACATTATTATTAATTATTATTATTTATGTTGCTAAAGTAAAAGTTATTTAACTGATGCTGTTGTAAGCTATGACGTGCTTTTCTTTCCTTTGTAACTCATATACCGGTAGACTGTTGTGTGACTTGAGTCTTGGCTCGTATGACTCTTTTAACATGTTTGTAGCGCCCTTTCAAACGCCACTTCAAAAATGAAACCAAAGACCCACAACATACAGCTCCAACTATGGAGTCCTCTATAGTTGTTGGTGACTGTCACGTGCATAAGTGCCTAACCGCACTGACCATCTGTGGAGGCTTGTTTCAGTCACAGTTTTACTGGTGGTGTGAAATGAAAGGTTCTGTTAACTGTTCCTTTGTAGGATTAACAATTTTTATAAACTCTAATTGTCCTTAGAACACTTGAAAATGTTTTCTGAGGTGTCTTATTAATTACAGGGGGCAATGTCTTGTCCATGTACATGAAGAGGGTGGGAGTGTGTGTGTGTGTGTGTGTGTGTGTGTGTGTGTGTGTGTGTGTGTGTGTGTGTGGGGGGGCGGGGGGGGAACTTAAAACTTGAGCTGGTCTCATGCAGCTTCTACTTCTGGGTTTTCATCAGACTGTTGTGACAGCAGAAAAAGAAAATAAAAAAAGAGTTTATTGGGTCTGATAGATACAGTAAAATATCAAAATGTATTGCAATTACATAAATATAAACATTTTATGACTTTAGTGGAAAATTCATGACATTGCAACACATAATTTGTGACACAAGTCTATGTTGTAATATGATTTTAAGGTCTTAATGTTTGAGAACAACAAAGAAAAGACCTTTGTAAGATTTGGAACTGTAAACTATATGCGTTATGAAATTAACTACTTTACGTTCCATAACCTAAAAACAAAACCTGGAATGTGTTTGTCTTGCAACAACTTACGGAGTTACTATTGGCTCACCGTTATTGCAGTTGTTTGAACTTGTAGAAAGTAAAAACAAAAATTGCAGTTTATTCTTTGTAGTGAACATTAATCATTTCCTTCGTATTGCAGGAAAACTACAGTGTTTAAATTTACATCTTGTCTGTGTTTGACAGATGTTAAAGCCAACTCTTTCATCTTTATGACATTCACATCTACTAGGAGCGGACTTTCAGATTAGAAAAATGATTTTTTTTCTCCACAAATATTACCTGGACATAAAGCAAGGGCAAGTGAGAATGGAGTGTGAAGACGAATTCGGGCCTCCTTTGAATGGAGATGAGAGGTCTGTGTGGCTGGTGGGGTTTCCGCACGTCAAGCTAACTCTGGGCAAAGCCTGGCGGAGGCAGTTCTTCATCAGGGGTGAGCGTGAAGATCCCAGCAGAGCTTTCTATCAACACAGATTACATGCATGTAGACGAGGCCCGAGAAAAGAAAAGGAAGAAAGGTAAGTGTAAAATAAAGAAGGTGGAATCAAAAGGGTCATGTTTAATCTCAGCCATGGGGGTGATGACAGACTTGCCTCACACCTGAGCTGTATTATGCATTCCATAATCGACCGAAGCCAGCCTACACACACACACACACACACACACACACACACTCACACACTCTCACACAGTGACCGACGGCAGCAGGGTTGTGTAGGGTTTCTCTGACAAGGTGAACTTCATGCATCGTGTACATGATATATAACTCTGGACTGGCGAACAAAAGCAGGCCAGACAGAGCAGGAATGAAGAAGAACAAGTAAAAAAAAAAAGAGTGCTTCTCCTCTTTCTTTCTTTGCTGCAGCCGTTTTTGTCTCTCTCTGGGCGAGTGACAAAGGCAGAGAGAGGTACAGTAAGTGACCTTCGCCTCCGTCCCTTCCTTTATGGTGGCACAAAAACAGAGGGTGAAGTTCATTCATCTGCCACTTCAGCCTCTCCTCTTTTATATCCTGCTTCTGGAATGGTTAAAGCAGGAAAAGAATTCAGTGCCAACATTCTGTCACAAGGGTCAGCGATGAATAAAATTAAACTGTGCCCAAAAACGGAGATTTTTTTTTTTTAAAAGTCAATGGAGTAAGTTAAAAAGAGAGAAAAAGAAAGGCAAAAAGTGTCTATTAACCAAAAGAAAAAGCAATTTCTGCTGGGGTGCGCCTGGCTGCTCCAAGGTTTCTGGCCACTCTAATAGCCTTTCATTACAAGTTTCCTCCTCAGCCAATTAGAGACAGGTCTGTGGCCGTCCAGCCCTCCAGCCCACAGACACGCACACTTTGATCAGCTCTCTGTTCACTGACACATGTCTAATGGCCAGGGGAGAGCTGAGAGGGTGGCCTGTGTTCACACATAACACAACTGAGACTACACACACCAACATCCCTCCACCCAGTGCAGCCATAATGTCTGAGAAATGAATGACAAAAACAGTTATCCTCGCATGAATTAAAGTTTTATATATCGATGCACTAAAAAGAGTTGATAGATTTATCCACAGCATAGAATAAAATAACTCCATCTTAATCTAAGTAGGGAAAGACCTTTCGCCGGTCAATGTGTGAAATTTTCATCCACTGATGCTCTAGATTACGTCTAGGTCTCCTTAAATGGTGGTGAACCTAAATGAAGTCTTGTTTGGATTTCAACACAATAAACAGATTTTCACCTCCACAAGATTTCTTGCTTTTACAGTCATTTCTGCTTTAGACTGGTCTGTGGCTTTTTTCTGCTTGTACAAGATGTCAAGAATACAGCGAGCAACTAAATATGGCTGTCACTAAAAACTGAGGGGAAAATAATGATTTTAACGCAGACTGGATGGACTCTTGGGTGATCTTTCTTTTATGGAAGCAGTGTTGGTACAAAGTGAAATCCAAATGATCTGAGCAATCAGAACCGCTTTAACAGATCTACCAGAATTCAGACATATTTGCTGACTGTCCACTGACACGTACAAATTTGGAAAAAATCTGCTGAAAATTGGTTAAATGTCACATCTCTAAAAACCTGATTTAAGCGTTAAACTAATATGTAGTAAATTAGACTGAATTTCAGACCAAAGACAAAAGCACTGGACCCCCAAACAACTAAACAAGTCTGTAATTAGCAAATTATAGCAAACTCCAGCTTTAATACAGCTCGTCTTTTCTACTACTCCAGTAAAAACTAAAACACAAACTTCTTCACACATGCCTGCTGCCATTGATCAAATAAAAACGTGTGCTTGAGGTGGATCGGGGCACTGAGGGACTCAGGTGAATTTCTTGTGTTTCTCTCATTCCTTTAATTATTTACAGTTTTTATTGCCTTGCCTTTGACCCTGTAGTTAACTTACAATGCCACCAGGCAAACAGGAGGCCAAGTTTTTTTTATGATGCATGACTGTACAGAATCATTTGGCTGTGAATTAGAAAAGTTTTGTTTTGTGAAAAAATATTCAGTGCTTAGTTACAACTTATATAGTGTCAGATTTCCCTCATTTTACAAGCTTTGTTATTTTAAGAATAGTAGAACCTACTTTTATAGTGCTGACATTAAAAAATATTTTATTTCCCTATTTTGAATTGTTAAATTTATAGATATTTTCACTGCCCATTAGTTAGTTTTAACATTGGAGAAAATAGGAATATACTGTTATGAGGTGGATTGGACAACCCAAAATACAGAACTCAATGGAGGAAGTTCAACAGAAAACCAAGACTTTAATTAACAAATAAATGTGCTACATGGTTCCTATTCAAAACTGAAAACAATTCAAGGCAGACAAAACTATATAAAAAATCAGAGTGGGGAAAAATATCTTACAAAACCCTATCAGGAGAAGATTCAGAGAGAAACAGAAAACAGTTTTAACCCATGCTGTCAACTATTTTTGTTTTGTGAAAATTACTTCAGTTACAAAACATATTTGGCTCTAGCAGACTCTTGGCAAGGTCTTCAGGTCTATATTTAAAACGCGGTGGGCTCCTCTTCAAATATACAGTAATAGATGTGGTTTGGTCTGGTAGTGGCAGGATTATCATTTTCGCACATAGTTCACAAGACACACTGTTCTTTGCTCACTGGATTTGTTCAAGAACAAAGAAAACATCTAAAAGACCTGTGTACATGTGGGTGAGGTCTAAAATACATCTTAATTAGCTTTTAGCAGTAGTTTTGGATATGAGGAACAACATGTTGCATCAGAGCATATCCAGTTAATTTGGAATATATTTACACAACCACAGCACAGGTGGAAACAAACGTTTGTTGTTTCTACAGCATTAAAGCAGCCAGCAGATGACTACACTGGCTAAAAATACTATTGTGTTTTGGACACAAATACTGAGACAATGATGGAAACAGAAAAGAGGTTGCATTACTTTGATTTGCACACACAAGAGGAAAAAGTTGGGTTTCCGACTGAAACATGAGGACCTTAAGCTGTATTGGTTAATAACAAGACCTGAAATGGCAAACTGTGACTGGAATGTGTGATCGCAGTAGAAAGGAGCAGTATTAAATTACAGCTCAAAATTTGCTTATTTTATTCCATTTATTATGTTTTTAATTTATATAAATTATATTATGTTTTATTAGATGGATGGTATGTGAAAAGAGGAATAACT
The DNA here is from genome assembly GCA_034783495.1 of Millerichthys robustus. Taxonomy (NCBI): domain Eukaryota; kingdom Metazoa; phylum Chordata; class Actinopteri; order Cyprinodontiformes; family Rivulidae; genus Millerichthys; species Millerichthys robustus. Next base: position 3,243,473 of record JAVKLF010000053.1, read on the forward strand.
AAAAAGATTTAGGGAAGACGTTTTTATGCACTTAACATGTTTCTAACTAAAAAGGAAGAGGGCTTTAGATGTGTTAAAACAGACACACAAAGACACAGACAAATATGAGATCATTAACTACTAATGAAGAGAAACTCTGACAGAAAAAGAGAATAAAAACGCATTTCATCAAAAGTTAGTGTCACAGCAGGTTTAAAGCTGTACCAGGATATAAAATTGACAGCAATTTTAACAGTTAAACCTCTACTTCTGATAAAGAAAAAAAATACAGGGAGATTTATTTACTTCATCAGGTAGTCTGTTTAACACCTGATAGCTTATTGTGAAACAACTACACTGTTGCATCACCAAGTTCGAAGGTTTTAATGAAGTCTAAATCTAGACATGAACAAGGAAACTCTTTAAGTACCCCGCTAACGTCTTATTATCTTTAAGTCTTTTTGAGTGAGGTTACAGCTTATTTATGTATAAGATTTGATCCATTTTTTAATAAGATATGGCTCACAAGTTACCAGTTGATGATCACCACTTTAAAAGTTCAGCTTGAAACTAAATGCTTTTCCATCTTAAAAAAACCTGCATGAGTAAAATTATTTAGTTGTTAGTTTACAGATGTTGCAGTCATAATGTGGTAAAATCTTTCAAAAAAAAAAACCTTGGGAATGTCAGTTAAAGCGGATTGTTTATGTTCATACCCAGCTCAGCTCTACAGATATGTCTCAGCCAACAACATTACCTCCAGCTGAACCCCTAACAGCCAAGTAAAAAAAAAGCAGTCAGATGCCCCTAAAACCACACACTGTTAAACAACAAGTCAAAGTACCAACATTAACCTGAACTTGGACACAGAAGTAAAATTACCGCTTCTCAAGACCAATGACGCGTAGCAGTGACGTTTCTGCCCCACTGACAGATATGAAGGGAATATGGGGGAATGATATGGTGAATGAATTGACAAAAGGTGGAAAATTAAACGAGGTGACCCAAAGAGAAAAGATGTTGAAGAAAAAAATGGCTGAAACAAAATCAGTTTCTATGGAATTCATGAAGAAGCTGTGGCTAAACAACTTAACCTTTGTTTTTGTTTTTTTATGTCGTTTTGATTTATCACATTGCATGTGTGAGTTCATAGCAGAACAGCACACACACCTTTCAGCTTGCGCACACACATGCTAACACACAGCAATGATTACCATATTCTGTATTACTGGTGTACAGATAGCTGCTTGGCTCCCACAGGCCTGCCAATCCACTGTAATCCCTCAAACACTCCGAATGTTCATTTCAAACAAAGACTAAACTGCCAGGGAAACAAGGAAGCATTCTCTTTCCTTCAGTTTTTTTTTACTCTTTTCCAGCCTCATTTTTGTCTTTCCATGAGTATATTTCCTTACGCTCCAACCGCTCTCCCCTCCACCCTTTTTTTGTTATCTGTATTTATGAAATTCAATATCAGAATGATGAATTATGCTCTCACTAGACAGAAAAAAGCTCTTATTCAACTAAATGAATCTGGAGTTGTATCATAAATCCAACATTTGGCATTCTAATAGACTCATTCCAATATCAGACCCTTGAAATGAAAAGGAAAAATAAACTAAGGTGGGCAACAAAGGTGATCAAAGAGAAAGAGGAGGCATTCTTTAAATTCCTGACTTGTAGTATAGAAATTCTATGACTTCCAAATAACTTTGGAATTAGACTTTGCCAGAAGTTATTAATAATGTGTAACATTTCTTTATTTCCGAGGTCTATTGCTTTCATTCCATTTCAGGATCATTGTTTAGAGGGGACTTTCATTACCTTAATTCATCCCAGAACGTTCACCAACATCACAAAGCACGTGCATAAATTTTGTTGTTAATCTCATTGAGTTGTGATTGACCTTTAGATTCTATGTGTAATTTATAAGAAATAAAGAGAATTTTATAAAACGGATGGGCAGTGATTTTCAAACATTTGAAGTTTAATTGGAACAAGAAAATTGTAAGAATTAGTGTGACCTTCACAACAATCAGCAGCATTGCCTGGTAGTGAAACATCAAGTTGTTTTCTAACAGTGTTTTTTCAATCATTGTGCTTTCTTCAATAACACCTACAAACCACTGTTACAGAAAACGCCAACTAAAGTTTGGGAAACTCTAATTTAAGCAGTTTTCTTCAACGGTGGCATTCTTTGTTATAAAATTAGACTGGTGAAGAACCCAAGTAACAGCTGTTCTATCTGCAGTCTTTCTCATCTTGCCTGCTGAGGCAACAAATCAATCAAAGCATAAAATATCCAGGCGGTGAATACTTATATTATTTTTTAAAATATATACCACTTTGTTGCCACAACAGTATTGTGCTACACAATTTAGCCATGGCTGTTAAAACATTGTAAATATACTTTTAAGAATTTAGACTAAACACAAACACACATAAATCAGCAACAAAACTGACTTCCAGTTAATTATAAAACCTGACCATATGAATCACTGAGGACGAGGCTGAGGCTTTTATTCTTCTTATAAGCACGATTGTAGATCTTAAGATGTAATGTCCTGTCACATAAGGTATAATCCATGTGTGCCTCCCCTCGAGACAAAGCTTCTCATGTGCAGTGTTCAGTCAAGCTTCTATTTCCACAGTGACAGACAGGTTCACCAATAATAGTGATAACAAAAGACAAGAACCATTACAGGAAGGTTGGCGAGATAAGCTAATTGAAATTAGATATTACAGTTATCTGACATGAAAAAAGATGGGAAGGAAAGGGGTGATACTATTACAAAGATTTGAGAGGATTTAATGGGGTAAATATGCAGTGCAGTCACTCTTTTGCCTTAAATGAGACTTTTAAGCATAGACCCTAGAGAAAAAAATCTAGTTGGTGATGGACCCGAGCATCCTCATGTTGTTGCATTCCTGTGTTAACCCTTTTAGTTAACATATGCACGTCTCTGCCATTTAACTTTCAGTCTAGGTATTCTGCTACTGAACAGACAAAAGTTTTCTTACCAAATGTAACAATGTATGTGCATTCAAGCTGCACTTCAACAGATCTTTTCCTCCTAAATTCACCCGAACCTGACAGGACAAAGGCCTTTTACCTGCATTTCTGCTGCCAGAGAGAAAGAATGACTCAAGACTTGAGTGATGAATTTCTGTAGGTCATGAAATGTCAGCTCAGATGGATTCCTGAAAGATCCCCTTCTATGATCTGTTTACATTATGGCTGTCAAGCAGAATTCTTGCTGTCACAAACAGAAATCAATTTAAGTAACTTAAACCAGTGTCATTCCAAAGAGAATCTGTGTTTTCGTGTTTAGGCTTGCAAGTTTATGTTTTTTGTTCACATTTACTGTTCTCATTAGGTCTGATTTTTAAAGGAAAATTATTTTTGATTATCAGGATTGCTATCAGGAGGTGCTGACAAAGAGTGCTATGTATAAAATATGTGTTGGCTATCTCTCAATCTAAATCCAGCATCTGGCTATTTGTCCAAACTATCACCACAACAAACATTACATTTCTAATTTGCATTGATATGCAGTAGATTAGACATTTCAGCTCTTTTACAGGCACCCTTAGTGGCTCAGAGGCTTTATTTCACTCAGTCTACATAAATCATACCAAGACATACAATAACGTTTTCAAACAAGAATTGATCTAAGGTCCGGTTGCCTCTGATTCAAGCCTGTTTGCTGTTGCGATGATCGGGATAACAGAGAATTTGCACACGTATGAACACTGTATTCTTGTTCTATAAATCAAATTACACATCCACAAATGAATAAATAACGTCATAAATAACTCAGCTTACGTTAAATTATGAAAATCTTTATAGTTGTGTAAAAACACATTCTTTTCAACAAAATGTCCTTGTTAGGTTTCCCGTGAAGCATTATGTCTGTCATCACAGGCATTCACAGCAACTTCCTCCCTGATCTTTCTACCCA
>JAVKLF010000053.1:3251248-3262070 GCA_034783495.1 Millerichthys robustus
AGGTTACCTGAGTCCCTGCGAAAAGCGGGGAAAAAGAAATCATGGTAGCCACTTTGGCAGGCAAATATACCCCCCCCCCACACACACACACACACACACACACACACACACACACACACACACGTCCTTCTATACTTGTGTGGATTTTGCATTGACTCCCATTAAGTTTTACAGCCTAACCTTGACCCCTTACACTCTACTCTAACCCTAAATCTAACCCCTGATCCAAAAAGGCTTTTTTACATTGTGTGGACCAGGCAAATGTCCACACAACGACAAAATGTCCTCCTAAGCATAGTATAATGTCGAATTTTGTCCATACACTGAAACAAGGACTCGTTTACACACACACACAGACCGAGGGGTTCAGTTACCACTCTACACAGCCCGTCTGGTAGCACCAGGGGAGGTGGAGGGAGGTGCAGGAGTTTGAGTTGGAAGTATTGTCTCTGAAGCCGTGTAGGTTTCCCGGCTTTTCTGACAGCGTGACACGAGTAGCTCTGCATACCTGTGCATGGAGGACAGAAAGAGCCACCTCATGGCCTGCTGCTGCCACTTGTCCAGTTAAAAATAGCCTCAGTTATTTCATTCAGCAGGGCATTATTTTACATATGACCACAAAGCAAAAGGAGGCAGAATAAAAAGAGGACAGAGACAGGGTGGGGTGGGGGGAGTGAGGACTGTGTGAATGCGTGTTGATGCCGTAGCCCGAGGCAGCGAGGTGGGATTTGTAAGCCCTTTGTAAGTAACAGGCAGCACTCTTAGTAGGCTGAAGGTATGTTTTTGTGTGAGTAATCCGTGATGGATGTTTTAATTGAAAGCACAAGGCTTTTAGGGTTGTTTTCAGAGACCGCAGCCAACATCTGACACCTCGGCTCAGACCAACCCCCCCACCGCCCATACTGGCCCTCTGTACAGTCAGTTTTACAGTCCTTGCATCTTTAAGAAAGCGCAATGAAAGGATGTAAAAAAAATTTTTGTTTTCTGGTTGAAATTATTTTGTGTAAAAAGATTCTTTTTATTCTTGTAACTAGTTTTTGTTAAAAAAAAATAGTTGGTTTTCTGCTTTTAGTGACTGTTTATCAAAGCGTGTAAAGGTTTTTATTTTACTGTCAGGCTGTTTTAGTTCATTGACTTCCAAACTGTGAAACCCAATACAACACAAACTACAGCCCTGTCTGAAATATTTTAATATTGTTGACATTGTTTTCTGACTACAAATTTGTTAATGCCATACTAGATCACATGCACTTGGAAGGTGGGATGGGCTGGTGATGGGGATGTGAAAATTCATCAATTCATACCAATGTGCAGGTGCACAATGCAGCTACATCTATAAAACAGTCAAGGGATGCAATTTAGGGACTAAATCCAGATGCATCTGTCTATTATGTCCTTTAAACTTGTACAGAAATCAGGGTTCAGTTACTATTGAGACAAACTCAACATAAGTTAGGAGGATGAGAAGGGTTGGCATGAAACAGACAGTTTATTAATTCTACCAACCACAAACACCTGAATCAAAAATGACCTTTATTGTTTGATTTATTTTTTCCTTTTAACATTATAGCTTTACATTTGCACTTTAATAACTATGCATTATTTAAAGTTTTTGTTTAAGAAGTTCTAAAATGTACCTGAAATGTGAAAGTTGATGCATGTTTTATGACAGACTGATTAGTTTCTCAGTTTTCTATAATTAAAATCATCTAATATTTTGGTACCTGTGTTTTCTGTCTGATAAGAAGGTGAACAAGGAAAGCCAGAGGGTAAATGAGTCATTCTTACAGTAGCCCGGGTGGGGTTAGGGTCTAAAGAAGGGGGCCATAAATTTACAACATTATGAGCCGAGTTCAACAAGGATTAACTCTGACTGACCTGAAAAGGTGAAACCCAGCGCTTGCTTGGATGTCAGTCTTCTTTTATACACCTTCTGATTGCCTACAGTATCCAAAAATTCCTCGCTGCACTCCTGCATACCAACAATCTTTTCTTCCCCCAAAAAGTGCAGCTCCCATTTTTTAACGGTGAGCAAAACGTGAGCAAGTACAAGGAGGAGAAGGAAATTCAGAGGGGATGAAACTTCACAGGCATTTCTTCTTTTCTCTTCTCTCACTAGCCAACCATTTACCCCCCAAACAGAATCAAAACTTAATTAAAATTTTGAATAAATAAAAACAACGTAAAAAAAAAAAAACGAAGTTATTGAATTCTGAACCCTTTGATAGATTTATCCCCCCCAAACCCAGAATAATGCAAAATAAGATTTAATAACACCTTTCATATGGAGAGTACAAAGCTGGCTATTTGCATTAAAGTATAAATCGTCAAGGAAAGGCAGCGTGCCTTTAAGCTTATTGATGTTCAGTTCTGAGCAGCCGGGCGGCATTGTTTCATGCTGAAGCTTGACGGATGTCAAGGTGATTATAGTTTAGATCACCCGTAAGAAGACAGCGTTTTGAAATGGTAAAATACAGACAGGCAGCACAAATGCCTTCAAATGTTTGTTTTACTGGGAGGGGAAGAATAGGAACGAGTGGAAAAACTCCCACTGAGTTTTAGTGTTGGTTCAGAATTTACACAGGGGATGGATGACTACAACACTGTTCAAACAATCCGGCGATTTGTAGAATTCCTCGCATGGGCATTAAGTCCTTCAGTGTGAAACCATCGCTGAATGGCATGACAATGAGCGAGGAGCAGGTACATTGTTGTGTTGGCCTTATCCACCACCCAAATTACCTGTGTTTGATATTCAGCCACAAGGTGAAGAAGAACTGGAAAATTTCATGTAAATCTTACAGACTTTTCGGAAGATACAGTTCAAGCTTATTGATCAATTAATTCAGTTTAGTACACGCTTTAAATAAAAGTTTAAAACCAATAGTAAGACTAAGGACACTCCTCAAATCATTTGCTACAAAAGGAACAACGTAAAAGTCTATTTTGTGCCCTAGAAACCAACAGTGAAGCTGTTTTACCATTTGTACCATCTTTAAACTTTATGGAAATCCAGTCACATTCAACTGTAACTCTGTACTGATGCTGGTTCCATTCTGAGGTCCAGCACTTCAACATTCAGTCCTTTAACGAAGTGAGGTTTTTCTTTGTCTGTATTTCATTTATGTACTCATGGCCTCATGGGTATTTCAGCAAAAAAAATTGTATGTGAACTTAGAAAAAAATGTACGTTTAAAAAATAATTGGTGTAGAATATTATTCAAATGATTCAAATTTAAACTCTTCTCATGCTGCTACAATCCAGCAGAGACGACCTAAGTTTTTGTACGAGTATATGACTTCATTCTGTCTGACTGCAGGCTGGAGGTGTACCTCACTGTTCTGACACACTTCAGGCTAAATTCACCACAAACACACACACTACCACATACTATGTCTAATTAATTCTTATCTGACTGCTGATAGGACAGCTAAGTGAGGTGACACACCCTGCTTATGCAGGTGACAGTGTGTGCAGGCATCTGAACAATGTGGCTGCTTGAATGGAGCCTCGGGGCCATTTGACAAAAAGGTTTTACAATTTACAGCCATGATGATGAAATTAGATTTAGGAGTCAATTAGAGCCCTTATGCAAAGATGATGCATGTTTAGGCACATGAAGAAATTATTAGACGTGCTGCATCTGACCAAAAAGACCAACAGGAAATCAAAAAAGTATAAATATTTTTATTTTGTGAACCTGAAATTTTTGTTTTACTTATCTGAGAGTTCACATTAACTTTAAAGTAAACGTTTAATGTAATTATTTGCTTTTGAAGTCAATCTTTACTTTCTACTGGTGTCATTTAAAACCATAAAAATATCTTACAGTGCAGTTGGATCCATGACAGCCACAACATGCTGACCTCATCCTGAGGTTATGCCTTGTTCAGACCCCTGCATGTACATAGACATAGTTTACATAGACTTTTCTTTCTTTTTTTATATGTATTATCATTTTACTGCAGGGAAGAGTAAGTTCCTTTTTAAACTCAGTAAAATGTACGAAAAATATCAAAATCATTGATTTTAGCCACAAATATTTTCAGATTTTCACCCCACCATTCTGCTTTCCATTTTTTCCTTTGTAATAAAAAAACTTTTTAGAGGATAGGCAAGAGATGGAATAAAAGTTCAAATAGAATATTTAAAGAGAAATCAGCAAGTAGAGAAAGTGAGGAGAGGGAGGTCAGGTTATGGGTCATAGTGTGCAAAATAAATTCTCCATTTTTCTGTTTTGATTGACAGATCATGGGGTAACTCAGCAAAGCCCCCAAGACAAACAATTCACTCGATGACTCCTCCTTGCAGCTATCATACCATTTCCTTTCCATCAAACTTTCCATTGTTTCTTTCTCCGTCACCTGCCTGCTTCTATACACACTTGCATGTTTTTTAAAGTGTTTTTCATTTGACCCTTATTTCCTATTATTCTTTTATTTTCTACAGGAGTATGTCATAGATGGTTGCAGAGATATCATTATTATACTGTTTGTCATTTGGAACCCTGTGCAACCCAGAGCTAATTTTCTGCGAATACATATTTACCACAGAAATCCGTTATAGCTGCTTCAAGCTGACAAACAGAAATTTGTTCTACAACTTACCAAAGTGAATAAACAAGCAAGAAATGCTTGTTTTAATTTTTCATAATTAATCAATGGTTGCTGCACATTTAAAGATCTCCGCACGGTTTAGTTTTCATGAGGAACTTGACCCATAACCCCAAAAAATTAATTGAAGTCATCAGTTTTTGTCTTTTTATAGCCCCAGCAAGAAGGAGATAAATGCAAGAGGAGAAAGATGCGAACAAAAGCTTGAGCAGTGTTCCAACAAGCATTATCTTTGTTTTTTAGCAGCAAACAATGCATGACAATGCACCACGACAACAGGAGCCTTTATGAAGAGCGGCAGAATAGAGTTGGGGCTGTTGTGAGAAGTGGGAGAGGAGACGAGACAAAGCAGGATGAGAAGGACGATCTTCATTGTAGCGTCTTTTTTCGTTCTGCCATGAAAAACACTGGCGAGGAGTCCTCAGGGCCGCTGCCAGCTGCAGAACAATCACGACTGTACGCCGCAACCACGCCACCCATCTAAACACATTAGGAGAGCATTGTGAAAGCTGTAGCTCTCCATATTCATCGGCATGCGATTGAACAGCAGCTCAGTGCTCGATCAGAACATCTCTTCATTATCAGAAACATCTTACATTTACATAACCCTCCCATTCACACGCCCACAAGTATTTTCCCCCACCTTTTTAAGGCTTCATTTAATTTTTCCTTCCTAAAGGAATCATTCAAAATAGACTTTAATCAGAGTAGATTAGATGCCATTTCAGATGTTGCAGATGAATTTGACTTTTAAAGGTTTTTCTTGGTTGAATCGCATCAATAAAACACATGCTGAATAAAGGGAGAATATAATCTATGCATCGCTGGTTCCACAGGATTAAAGCAAAAAAAAAGGGTGAGGAAAGAGTGGAAGGAAATGGTGAGTAAGGGAGATTGACGGAGAGGGGGAAGGAGGATGTCAGGTTCCTCTCTCCATATAAAACACCAGACGCAGCAGAGGAGGGGATTGGACTCACTTTTTAAAATGTCACCCAACATCTGTTTCATATTTATGATGGTGGCGCTGCCTCTCCGATGCCCCCTTCAACACTCGGGCGATTGTATCTCTGCCTCGGATTACCCCCACTACCCACCAATGCATAATTTATAAGGCTAATCTTTCAATGAAAGACTGCAGACAGAGAGGAAAGGAAGTGTGGGAGAGAAAAAATGGATTATACAGGGGGGAGGAAAAACTGCCACAGATTTTTTGCTGATATGTAAAGTGAATGGCTGATTTTGGCAATGATACCTTAAGTATCTCATGTAGTAATTAACAGGATTAAGTGAGTGGGCCTCTGATAAGGTGGGAAAACAATTCAGTATTGGGCACATCTTGTCCTCTTTAACCCAAGCAGAGACATATCAGTGTATGTGGCCCATGTTTTTCTTTCTTCTGTAATTTGTGATGCCTTCAGATTCACTTGATAAGCTCTGGATGTCATTAATATCACTAATGATAGCACTGTAGCTATCTCCCCCATTGTGGTTGTATTACAAATAATCTTGGAAGGGGTGGAACTCCTCCAGATTAGGGTAGAAGATGCTGCCATTGGCTTTTTCTTTGTCCCTATATGCACAGAGAGCAGTCACATAGGTTGCGATCCACCTAACAGTCCTGTCCTCCTGTCGTTTTCCTGCCATCTTTCCTTCCACAATTTCTTAAATGATTTTCTTTCCTTCCTTTGCCCTGCGCCAGTCCCTCCTGCACCCATTTTTCATCAGCTTTATTATGAAAAGTACACAGTTTCGATAGAGTGCCCTCCTGACATTTTCGACTTATTAGTTAGTTTTCGTGCCGTCTTCAATCAACCCCCTTAATCCTCACAGGGTGAAGCGCTTTTAATTCACAGATGGACCGATAAGGGCCGCCTAGCAAAGCACCAAAGAAGCAGCGGCAACGCTAGCAAAGCAGGCCTCGGATGAGCAGAAGAGAAAAAAAAATAGTAAAAAAAAAAAAAAACGATTTACACGTAGATGAATCGTGCTTACAAGATGGAACCCTGGGCATTAGGAGCGGATCTGAATTTCCTATCTGTCATTTTTTTTCACCTCCCCTCCCCTTCTTTCCCCAGTCGCAGCATTCGCTCAGTATTTGCCTTTCTTTCCCTCCCTCTCTTTCCCCTCCTTCTTCTCCGCCATTACCCTTGCTGATTGCAATCTTTAAGCGCCATTGGGCCCACTGCTTCTGCAGTTTTTAATCTGTCTTTAATCCCATAGATTTTAAATATTCCCCAGCTCCCGGAGACTGGAGGCAATTAACTGCCCTTCTGATGCTCTCCTTATCAGTTGCCTCCTTGTATCTCTCTGAAGCAGCCTCAAGACACTGCCAGAGCTGACAAATAATACCGCCATTTACTGCCGAGCATCCTCGGGGACTAGAAGGGAGAGCGCGGCACAGCCACCGCCGCATTCTAAACAGGTATTTGGTAAACATATCATACAGAGGAGAGTGAGGAAGGAGAGATCCTGCAACAACAATCCCAAAAGCAAAGCGTGTTTGTCTGGTTGCCATTTTGCAAGTATGTACGTGTGTTCCTGCTCACATCGAAGACAAAAGATTGTCCTCTAGCCCTGGGCTGATGAAGCCACGCTACATGGGGTGAGGTGTTGATTTGAACAAAGTCTACGCTTTGCAGTGTTCATGCTGATAAAATTAAACAAATGTGACTACTTTATGCATATAAAGCCATATGTCTCTGTTTATGTTTAGTTTTGAGTGAAGACCAATTCATCTTTCAATTAATAGTTTTGTTTCTACTGAGGATTTTTATTCTGATTTGTGTCCAAGCTTATTTTTTCTTCTATCTTTAATCACTATTCATTAATGCTTGATAACTTAATTGTGGTTTAAAGAGCTAAACTGACGGACATAAAATAGTTTAGATGATAAGCACAATACCAAACTGATGTCTCCACATATGTGAACAAAAATGCATACCATGCACGAGTTTGAGTTTTAAAAGATTGAAGAGAAAGAATAGAGAAAAAGTAGAGATGGATCAAAACGATTTCAATCTATTGCAGTAATTTTGTTGTCCTGTCCGCACTTGGTTTAGGTTTTCCCTTGTATAAAGAAGAAATTTTGCAATACCTCAAATTGCAACTTTAAAGACTTGTGTTTTACACTTAAGCCACAATTTAACTTGATTTTTGCAGCATATGGTCTTTTTTTGGAAGACCTTGGATTGTTTAGCTCAGTCATGACCTTTGCCAAATGGTTTAGGTCCACAAATGATGGCTAGGGTTTCCTTTTCACTATCTGTCCAATCACTCTTCTGGATAATGCATCCTATGGCAGTGCTATGAATGCAATCACCAGCCCATGCACCACAAGTCTAACAACACCACAAGACACTGCGGCTAAGCCAGACCCGTCGGGCTCAGCCAAACTGACAGATAACCATCAGCTAAGAGCTTTGTGACATCATCAGACAGAGACGGCAGCTGACTCCATGCCAGGTTAGAGAGCTGCTAATCCAAACCACAGACTACAATAATACAGGCAGAGACAAAAGCAGGGAATGTGCATCATTACAAACACTCTTAAACTCTTAAGCTCTTTTTTGACCTGAACAACACAATTGCTGTAATAGAACTTGTACCATTTATTGTGGGTTGAAAAAAAAATGGAGATGAAGATAATTTAGTGAACATTATTTTCTGTGTGGATTCCTGAAAACTTTATATTCCACCCATCTGTGTCCTTCTGACGTTCATCACTAACTCCTGTGCTTGACAGCTGCTGCTGTTATCTCCTCGTCTTGAGTGTTGGATTACAAATTTTTTGCCGTCAAAAATCCCATTTACTTGCAAAGATGCTGGGAAGACCGGTGAGACAGGAGTTCTGTTATTGGGGAGGGTTGACAGATTATGATTGCAAATGTACTACAGATGGTGGCTTGTATGATTTATTTACAAAAGGATAATTTTTGGAAATCTATGTCTCTGATTTACTGAAACATATTTCAGTTTTCACATATTCTGCCACTTCTCTGCTGTTAATTTCTCACAGGAGGAGGAAATTGGAGATATTTTTGAAATATTTTACTGTATTGTGGCTAAAGTTTCAATGCATCATGGAATCATGTATATGTCTAGATTCTCCTGTGGGTTAAGCTAATTTGTTTGCTATTGTATCTATTGAGCCATTGAGAATTTACAAAGTCACAACATCCCAATTTAGTCCTTCATGTGCATTCTATTCAATCCACTACCACATTTTTACACTTCATATTTTGTTTTTAATGTATTGTGTTTTGTGTGGTTTTGGAGGGTTAAGCTGGCGCTGCTGTATGGTCGATACCGATCCAGAAAACCATGGGTCTGGGGGTGATGGGGGTGGGGGGGCAAGGGTCTGCAGCTCAGCCTGCAATGAGGAAGCTGTGCCAGGCAAGACTTGCAGGCCAAGAGTGGAAAGAGGGGAGCAGAGAGAGGGAGGGGAGGCAACCACTCTCATCCTTTTTAAAACCTCGGCTCTCGGGTCACACTAGGGGGGCCACCCAATTTCACACTACAGAATGGCTCCCTTAAAGACAAATAGAAATACTGGAACTCAAGCAAGCCTGGAAAAACAACATCCTATAATGTTCTGCAGCTTTTGCAATGTTTTTATTTCTTTAACTTCAAAAGAATTCAGAAAGTAAGGTCTTTTAGTGTTGTGTTTTGTAGTCAACGTTTTCATTCTGCAAAATAAAACACAAATCAATCTTTGTTATCAGCTCCCATCTCATCAAGGATGTCTGCTGATGGAAGCTGGTGAGGTTAAAGGGGACTAAGCCGACCCCCCACCCCTCCAAACCACTCACCCCAACGCACATACACACACCGGGTCCGCCCCACCACCGCCCTACACCCTCCTCCCTCCTCTGGTTTCCGTGGCGACTGCTAAGCCCGAAGTTACGGTAAAGCTGGTGTGCCGCTGAGCCCTGGGCAGGATTTGTGACAGAGAAATCACATCAGCCTATGCTGATTAACAATTCCATTCCACCCTGAGATTTATATAAAAAAAAAACTATCTTACATTTGGCTTTTTAATAGGAACGATCGCTATCTCAAATTGAGTCCCTGCAAACTTTAATAAAGGCTACAGGGTTGAGTGGCATTTTGCATGCTGATTTAGGCCCGATTGGCGGCTTTTGATGAGAGGGAGGCTGCTATGTAAAGCGGTGCTCCTAGCGCTTTTCCACATCGCCGGTTCAAATGCGGAAGGATAAGAACATGAAGAAAAAAATACCACTTCCATCTGCAATCTCCGGATTTCTCTCTGCTTGCTTCCCTTGCTCTCACTCTCCTTTTTTTCTGAAAATGATTGACTGTTGAATATGAATAAAATGGAATGAAGCAGAAAAAGAGAGACTGAGCTCGGCAGACAGAAGAGAGATGGAGGAAGAGAGACAGAGAGGTAAGGGGAAATAAAAGAAACCCTCTCATGGACTTTTTTTTTCCCTCTGGAGGTGAAAAATAAAATCATAAAGCCAAGGTTTTTATGCTCTTCGATTCTGACATTTGGAGAATGGTATTAGTGTAGAATATTCACAGAAAGGCCCACGAGCGCAAGAGAGAGCTTGTGAGTGGAAGGAGGGAGGAAGGGGCATTGAATAATAATAATAAAAAAACATAGCTGGAAACACTTATCCCCTTCACCCCTTTGCTTCGACCCCACAAATCTACATCAGTATTAAAATACTATTTATAGTAAGAGTTCAGCTTAATGGGATAATCAGCTCTATTTGTAAAGATATTGGATAATCCCAAATACGTTTATGGGCATTGAGATTTAGATTTTGGGGACATTTCGGATGACTCTCAGTTCACTGTAAATGAAGAGACAACAAAACTGAGCTGGTGTAAAATCTAAAATGATGACCAAACGGGACACTTTGGTGAACCTACAAAACACAATGTTTTTATTCTGCAAAATATCACATTAGGGAATGTCCAAATACTAGATTAAAATGATGAATATAATTTCATGAAATCAGATGCAGAAGTCCTTCTTGCCTTTACTAGAAATAAAAACAAAAAGAGATGAAAAAGAACAGAGGGACAGAGGGTGGAATCGGGGAGTTAAGGGGAAGAAGGCCAATGGAAGGCATCCAATGGGATCAGTGAATAAGGCATGCTGCCAATGCCTGACACACACACACACACACACACACACACACACACACACACACACACACACACACACACACACACACACACA
>JAVKLF010000053.1:3288557-3306674 GCA_034783495.1 Millerichthys robustus
TGCCTCAACAAACAGCATGGTACAGGTGTCAGTACATCTATAAATATTTTTGATTACGACTTTTCTGATAATGATTGAAATAAAACGACTGCAGTTAAAAATAATGAGTTGAAGTTTGAAGTATAAATTGTGCAACAAGTGCCTGGTTGTGTTTGGAATCTTGCTCAAGTGTAAATGAAACCGTGACAAGAAGGCCTAATAACAGACCAAAACGTAAAGCAAAAAAACCCCAAAACAAGTATTTCTACTTGCTGTGCCAACAATGGCGTTGCATCTAAGAATATGTTTGCGTGAGTGGAGGTTGGGGGAACTCCCACATGCTTATCAATGACATGCTTTTAATTTCTTCATGGAAGCAGGTGTGTAGAAAACAGAGAGGAACTGCTCGTTTCCTTCTAGGGGCAGAGACCTTCTTCGGAACACAATTAAAACAAAAAGTAGGGAAACAAACTGAAGTTTTATGAGCAGCCATGCATTTACACAACTCATCAGAACACTATGCTAAATGACGACTTCTTTAAATTACAGCTTGTCGAACACAGTTTACAAGTTTCCAGGACCTAGAACTTCAGTCAGTATCATATAAAACGATTATTGTGTACGCAATTAATTGTTCTTAAATGCCATAGAAATGTTCTTTCAAATTATTTATAATCTGTAACTTGTATTTTTTTTTTAATCATTTCAAATTAGATTGAATACGTATGTGTATGTATAAATGATAATAAAAATGTGTAGGTAAGCCATAAATTAAATGAACAAATCCCACTGTTTGGAACTGAACTGAATTTAAAAATACCCGTACTTCTAAAATTGTGCTTTTTGCTAAAAACTGAGTTGATGATGCTGCGTTGGTTGACAATAAGGAAATAACTAACATGGCTAGAACTATTGCAATTGGTTGCCACAAGGGCGACGCTGTGCTTTGGCTGAATTTATATGACTTTTGTTTTCACACAACATATTAGGAAGACTTTTTTTCAAATGAAAAAAGTGTTTTTAGATTCTTACTGGATTGTAAAAGTAAAATGCTTTAAATTTTTTCCTACACCCACTCCACTCGTGCTTCAGCAGCACACCGTCTGCATTCCTCAGTATTTAAAGTGGAATATTCAAGACAGCACGCCTGTTTCTGTATGAATGAAGTGACCTCTCACCCCTGCCCTTAAAGAAATAACTCTGTCCAGTTATAAAGACACACACACACGCAGCCTCCACGTGCACTGCCTTAAAACAACAAAAAGAAGACATTAACATCTGACCTCCTGTCTAATCCTGGGACCTACTGTTCCTCACATTGTTTCCTAATTGTGTCTCATCTTAATGGCTTCTTCTGTGTCCAGTGTGGATTCTGAGGCTTTTTTTAGACAAAATGGTCTTAAAAACTAAGCTGAAAAATATTTGGAAAACAAAATTAGGCAGATTAGGCCTAAAATTACATTTTAATGTTCATTTTTAAACATCTTTATTAGCCCACCAGTGGTAGTAGTTTAATAAAAAAAAGAAAATTAATAAAACAAAAAGAAAATTTGTTTCTCCTTGTCTTTAAGGCTTTATATTCTTTATATTACAATTCTAAGGAACAAGTGTTCTTTTGTAAACAAAAGTTTAGTCTTTGAACAATTGTTCCTTAGAATTGTATTAAAACTTTAAGCTTCTACCATTTGATTTTAATCTAAAAACACATGTTCAAAATATGCAGTTGAGAGAATATTGTAACATACACTTTAATTATCCAGGTGATGTTTTGTTTTGTTGGTTCTTACAAAAAAATATTCCAAGGGTCAAATGGTGCAGACGTTCCTTAATAACAACTGTCTGGGTAATGCATTCAAACTGAATTTATATTTGGTGTTATTTTAGACCCTGTTTACATGAGACTGGTCTCTGGAAATGTTGGTGTTTTTTCAATGTTTATTGGGATGAATAAATAAAAATATACACACACACACACAAGAAAAAATTACACCGTTGTAGTTACATGCCAGGCAGGGTTGCCAGATGGGACATGGTAGATTGTTGTACTGTCGCTTTAAAATTTTGTATTTTGACCCAAAATCTCATAATGTGCTGAGTGAGGCTGTTGGAGGATAAGGGGTGTATTTGGTGAAAATGTGCAAAGAAATAGAGATGCAAAAATAACAATTTTATCTGGCAACCTGGTTTCATGCCCTCACTGATCATTTAGTGGCTGCTTGATCACATTTACATCCAAACTAGTGAATAAACTAACAGTCCTTTGGACTTAGGCGCGTGTTGGTTTTTGTTACTTCATGCTGCAGTGGGTGAGTAGCACAAAAACACTCTGCTGTCTGCAATATATTGCGATTGTTGATCATTTAGAAGAAACTTTTGCCTGTATTCACCTGATTGCACATGTGTGCCTTCACACCTGCAGAGTCCTTCGCACCTCCAGGGGGGGGGGGGGGGTGTTCCTGAAAAAGTTCCACTCTGAGACCTGGTTTCAAAAAGTGCTGGTGTCAGAGACTCCCATCACTGGTGACGTGTAAATGAGTGGCTGAATTACCAAAAATGTTACAGTTTCACTGAAAAACCAGTTCCATGGAAACGGACCCTCATTCAAAAAGTTTAGAAATGGATGAGTGAGACAGAAGAATGTCTTTGATAAACACACTTGTGGCCCCTGGGCTAAATGGGTTTCTTATTAGGCAAGCAGGAACACATGCACACGCACACGCACACACACACTGCCGTGAGGTCAGCTGATTATAGGGGTACATTAGCCCCCTGGGGCTGGTCCATTCAGAGGAGACTCACACAAGTTTATGGTACTTACATCCATTTGCATTGCTGAGGCCCAACTGAGGCGTTTGTTTGGTCCTGCTGGGGGCTACAAGTCCTTAACGTGTACCTAAAGAGCCAACCGAGCTCGACTTCACTCTGAATTTTACTGTGTGTGTCACATGTCCATTTACCTGAGTGTTGTTTGAAGCAGAGTCCTGTGCAAAGTTAAGACCAATTTAATATTGTTTTTGTAATTGCACTCTCCACTCTTTACATCACTGCTGCTCTCTCACAAGTATACCTGGATGTTCGTACAAACAACATTGCTTCAACGCACAAATCATTCCATTTATCTTAACAGAAAATGTTCCTGTCGTAAAGTTGGAAACAGTGATATCTACAACAGGTAAGAGTATAACCTCACCTCACTTTAAAATGGCCAAATACCCCTTTTTATCAAATAATAGTAATTGACTGTCGAATTAAAAAAAGGGTATCTTTCTGTAATAACTTGAACACGTGTGTTCTGTTTTTTTAGCTCTGGGGAATTTTTGAAGCCCATAATGCCAAGCCCTTTTATCAAAAGGAAACATTGGTAAAGTTATTGCAAGGCACCAATCATGACAGAAAAACTGTATGCTGATTGGTCGAATAGAAAACTGTCGAGCCCTAAACCCCTGTTTAAAAAAACACCATACTTTAGCATTTAAAAAGCAAATAAATAAATAAAACAGAAAGTAAAGGAACTACCAGTGAACTTTTACGGCTTGTGATGGGGAAGTAAAACATATTTTCACTTGTTTATTTTTTTCCAACCTGCTTTTAGCCCCATCTGCATTCTTGTAAGTGATGCAAATGAAAACATTGTTGAAACTATGTTGTTTTATAACAAGCTTTATTGTGACTACCGGGATATTTCTGTATAAAAAAACAACCAACTAAAGCTTACTTGTTCTTAAGGAAAATGCTATTACTCTTTTATTTTTTTAATTGAGCTAAGACGCTTAACTGTATTTATTTTGACTTGTGAAAAACACGTAACAAAGTGTAAGATCTGCCTAAAAATACACGTAAAGATCAAAATATCAACAAAACTGTTCTTATTTGTTATTTAAATGAGCTTCTTTCCTGATAGGAAAGTTTTATTCACCCTCAGGTTGAAATCTGCCTTTTTAGAGCAAAACCAATAAATACAGTATTGTGAAAGGGTCATTCTTAAATTATTTATGTTTTGCTTTTAATGAACTTTTATTAAAGTGGCCGTGATCAATAGTTGTCCATGTTTTCTTAGGTCTTTTTAGGTTTTTATTTAGACTTGCCTCTTTTCTGAATTGCAGTCCAGTACTAGACCATTTATTTGTTTGTTTATTTAGTTTTTATCCTTTGCCAGAGTTGGAGTTCACCCTAGAAAGGTCATAAATCCATTATAGGTTCACATAGAGACAAAACAAACAAACCATTCACACTTATGGACAATAAATAATTACTAATTAACCTAATGTGTAAGTTTTTAGTCTGTGGGAGGACACCAAAAAACCCAGCAAAAACCCATGTGTGCACGTGGAAAACATGCAAAATTTCACACACAAATGTAACGTGAGGTAACAGCTCTAACCACTACACTGCTTTTCTTTTTTTCTGCCATTTTATTTCTGCACATTCATAAAATTTCTCATGCCAACTTGTTTCTGTTATCTTTCATCGGTTTACAGAAATGAAGTTGCGACACTGATTTTTAAAATTGATGTTTAACTTCCTTCTTGAACGAGAATAAAACCCAAGTCTTTCTACTCACAACAAATTTCTGAAATATGTTTTAACAATGCAACAAGTCAAATTACAATAGAGCAGGAATAAAACCACAGGGACCAAATGAACTATAAGAGGGTGCGTTTAGCCTCCCTCTGCTCTGTATGGGTTCTGTATGAGCCAACAGTTGGCGTCAGAACGACCCTCCTCCTCAACCAGAGCTGCAGAAAACAAATAGCTAATTTGGCTGTATTGTGCTGCTAAAGGTCCACTTAACATCAGAAGCAGATGAAAGAACAACAAACCTTAGAAACACTGGAGGAAGCAAACATGAGTCATTTCAGTCAACACACATGGCCAAAAGAACTACAAAAAAGGCAAACTGCAGGGAAGCCCTTAGAAGTTTACACTGGTGCTTTAAACATCACATAGAGCTGATTTTTGTGATCTATTGTGATCAGTTTTTTTTTTTATGCTTGTGTGTACATTCATTTGTTGCCATGTTAGAACTAAGGCAGCCACGTGGATTTTAATGAAGTTCTCAGTAATTAATTAAGAAAAGTGTAGCTCTGTCAGTTTTACAGATACTGACCCAACATTTGCTGTGCTAGTGGTTGAGTTATCGGCAGCACGTGCTAGTGCTACACGATGCGACACATTGCACAACATCTTTGCTTAAATCTCTTTGCAAGTCAACTCAAATTGGAAAGGCCATCACAGGCAACTGAATTAGAAAACACACAAAAAAGCTAGATTTCTGTCACTTTTACATATTTTGTTAAACCTTGTTGTGGTAGTAGCTGGGAGTCATTGCCAACTCATACTCTGAGAACTAAGTATTGTGAGAAAATCTGGCCTAAAACTGTTGGAGTCAACCATTTTCTTTGTATCTGTTAGCAAAATATCTCATGAACCACTGAACAACTTTAATTAAATTTTCAAAACAATTTTCATTGGACAGACATATAATATAAAAATACTTTCCATCCAAATGGTGTTTAAATAAATAAACAAATATCTGCTTCTCCGCATGTCAGCAAACCATTTATTGCTTTTTTTTCCCTGTTAAATAAACGCTGGTACAATGTGATAAACGCCTCAACAGGAAACACACACTTACACAACAGTACACATGTAAGGTCATAAACATTGGTCAACAGGCGTGCTGTGCTGTCTGCCATGACAGCCGTTAGCATTAGCCATAAAGGAACCTGTCAGCGTGACCTCTACAGTACAGCACCAAGCTGAATGAAGGGGCTGTAAAAAACCCTGCTCACCTCTGCAGGGCAACAAGAATTGGCCCCATAAACAACTTGAGGGGTCCCTATCAGTCTTATTGGAGCTGGCTGGGACAGATGGGGTTAGGTAGGAACAAACGTGTGTGTGCGTGTGTGTGTGTGATTAAAAGTAGAAGTCAGGACTCTGAGGAGACCAACAGATGGAGAGGAGGAACCTCCCCTCCCATCCCAATTCCACAGAGGGGCTGAGGCTGGCAAGCGCAGGAACGCCAAACGCAGAGAGTGAGTGGGTGTGATAAGCACATGTTCCCCTGGGTGACTGCTTGAGTGATCTAACAGGGGCAATTAATTTGTTTTATATACAATTTAACTCCTCTGAGCTCTGACAAAGGAGGCAGTCCTGTGGGAGCTCTGAATGCTCTCTGATACAAACCGGGACCACAGGGGAGATGCACTATCATCTCATGACGAGAATGCCCATTTATGCCCAAGCTTTCATGTGTGCTGATGAGGGTTGAAGTTGAGTGGGGGGGGGGGGTGTTCCACATGTAAACTCATTTTCCTCCATGAATATGTAACGGAAACTGATGAGGCTAATGACTTGTAGAGGTGACCTACTTATTTACACCAAGGAAAATGGGATCTGAAGCTTTTATCTGTCGCACATAAGAGAAATCACAGATTATTTATCTACAAGTGATGGTTGTGATATCCCCGAGGAAGCTATCCTTCCCCTGACTGTGTCCTTCCAATCCAAATCATGCCTCTTTATTTCTGATTCATCACTTAACCTGCAGAGGACGTGGCAATGTGACACTTCTTATCACTCTTCATCGAGAAATTAGCATCCGATTGCTAAAAAGAGCATTTTAATAATGAAGCTGCAAATTTAAAAATAAAATACGTGCATTTGTTGTTTAGACAGATTAGAGGAGGCATTTGTTTTATTCTTGACATTGCTTTGGTCATTTGTTTTGACAAAAATGATCTGTTCAAACGAGAATTTCCCAAAAATACTGAGAAAGCAGGATAGGCCTGGGAGTAATTTAAACATGGACAATGCAACAATATTCAAGGGAAGAACATATTGAGCACAGCTAATGATTCTCCTCAAAAGACAGTAATTTGAAGTTTATTGCTGACTGTTTTGATAAGACAGAAGAAAAACTAACATAGATTCTTTGTGTAGATGAAAACATTTGTAAAAAGAATGACTATTTTTGACTCAGTCTTACTTGTTATATGTTTGGCTCCACCTTTTGAGCAGGAGTTTTGTCGCACATGCATTTTCACACAGTCCAAAGTGCAATCACAAATATCTGAGCTGGATGCACTTCTCTCCTGGATCCTGGTATACATGTAAAGATATTGAAATGTATAACAACGGTTTTGCAGACACAGAACATCAGCATTTGATTAAGAACTAAAGAGCCGCAGATAAAAGCTATACACATGTCTTTGAAATCAATTTTGCTCAGATAAAGTTTTGTCTCAAGGACTAACGACCTTCTGTGACACTACTCATCTAAACTAACCGTGGACAAGATTAAAAAAAAAAAGGTTTTTCTAACTGGTAAAACCATGCTTTATCATTAATTACCTTTAGATAAAATATTTTAAACAGGGGATTTCCAAGTGTCATTTTCCTAAAACGCTGCAGAAGCTGCACAGTCTGTTTTTGGCAGCTTGTCTGAATTGATTTTCTTTTATACTTACTGATTTAAATTCCTGGCAACAGGTCTTTATACGCTTTAAATTTGGCTGTAAAACTGCAACGTCCCCTCCCTCTGAGTGGCTTTGGTTTCCTGGCCTTTGCTGAATAACTGACAATTCTGTGTCAAGGTTACCAAGGAGAGGTCAGCCTGGATGGTTAAACACCAGCCGATTAGATCACTTCTCCCAAAAACATCCTTCATCAAATCTCTTTCACACCCCTTTACTCTCCTCTAGCCATCATTTAGTCTCATTAACTCCCCTGCCCTCCCCTCCTTCTCTCCTGCAGAAGAGCAGTTATGCTATCTGTCCATCGGTTCATATTGGTCTCCTGAGAGAGCCCAAAGCGCTGGGAACCAGGACCCCCAAACAGTTCTCTGGAGAAACAGGAGAGTTGGACAACAGGATCAGTGATGAAGGGAATGACCAGTTTTAAAAAGCAGCTGGATGCAAATAGGTGGGCATCACAGATAGTAACAGCCCTTTTGTGTTTCCATCTCCCCTAATTAGTGTCTAAAAACAACCTGAACCTGATGATAAGGACCACAGCGGGGTCATCAGTTACAGATTTGGAAAAAACTCCCCATGCTGCCATTTTGTTTTCCAACCATTTTTTTTTTAAACATTAGATCTCCAATTTACAATAATAAAAAAGAAATCTTGAAAAAAATGAGTCTAGTCAGTTACTCTAATTTATTTTCATTTTTATTTTTGTTACTGCCTCTAGAATAGATAAATTGCAGAAACAGTTTTGTAAGATCTCTTTCACCTAAGACTTTTATCATGTAAGGAAGAAAAATCTGATCAGATAAGAAAAAGTAATCTGGATCCATCCCAATACAGATGCTGAGTAAGCCTCAGCTATGAGGAAGTTCATGTATTTGGATAAGAAAACAAAACAAAACAAAAAAACAGATATTTCTGATGCAGGCAAGTCACTTCAGTACTGTAAGAGTATCTCATCCTCAAATCACCGCTTGACCTTACTGAAATCTAACAATCGTCATGAATCTGTTACAGTAATCTCAATAATAAATCAAGTAACACAATTATAAGTTAAACAATGAACATTTACGTGTTTTGAGAGTAGGGAAAAGAGTCCGAACAGGAAAAACTGTCAGCTGCAGATACAACTTGAAGGAAATGGGAATCCAGCCATAAACCATTTTGCTCATGTCCTAATGAGGTGAAAACGCTTTGCTGATCCGAGTGCAGACGCACAAGTTAATAACACCTTCAGGAATGTTTGGAAATTACCAAAGCACATTTCAGCCTGAATCATTAATACATAATTATACAGAGAAACAGACTGACAGGATCTGTCAGAGAGGGAGCCCACCCATAATCAAGCCAAAAACAAAACTTAATAAAAAGGAACTTCCAGATAAATGCTTTGACCTTTGGAGAATTTGGTGCTGTGAGACACTAAATTGTCCAGAAATATTTGGCATAACAGCTCAAAGAGACTGAAGTTATGGAAAAGAAGAAAATGAGACTTAAGAGAGGAAGAGCAACAAATTAACTCTGCTTTCATGCTTTGATTTACAGCTGTCACATTAGATGAAGGAATTTAATATAAAGTGATCTATGTATCTTGGCAATAATCTGATGTGACAAAAGACTTGATCTGAGCAGATAGAATTTTTTTATTTAATCACAGCTCACCATTTCACTGTGTAAAATATTATGCACTGTATTGTAACCAATTCATACATTTTAATATTTGTAATTATTAGAGCTACTTGAAATACATTTTAAATGTTATTTAGGTTAACATGGTGTGAGGTGAGCTTGAAAACATACGTAAAATGAATTCTTTCTGAACCTAAATGTCATGAACATCTGCACGAGACTAAAACAATAAAATAACATATGACGTCTGAACAAATCACATACTTGAACATTGCTTAAACTGAACTCTGATTCAAGATTTATTTTTGCTCACACACCACAGCTGTTGCCTTCAGTCAAATAGAGACTGTACAGATGCTTCGACCTGCTGTTCTCTGTTCAATAACCCACTGTTCAACGCTGTTCTCCAATCGCGGCCATCTTCCTTTGTTCCCTCTGAAACTCTTTTTGGTCTTCTTTACTTGGCGCAGGTCATCTTCTTGCTTCCTCCACTTTCGTACCATCAATTCGTTAATGTTGAATTCTCTCGCAGATGCTCTATTCCCATGTTCTACTGAGTAACTGATAGCTTTGAGTTTGAAATCTGCTTCGTAAGCATGTTTCTTAACGGGCGCCATTATAGGCTCTTAATACACGCGATAATAATACCGGAATGCTGAAGCACGGCACGTGTTACTCCGCGAGGCCTCTCGACTACGATAGCCGTAATGCTCCAAAAACCAATCAAGCGGTGGTGCGGCTTCGTAGTTTATAATACTCATTCGAAAACATTTTGACCGATTTGTAAACGCCGTGCACCACATACAATCTGTTCTAGGTAAGTGAGCACAACCAGAATCATTATATAAGTCGTATCGGATTATAAGGCGCAGTGCCAATTTTTAAAAAATAATAATAATTTTACGTGACCTGCAATGTTTGTAAGTATTTCTGCTTGTGTTAATTGTTAAGTAAGAATTCAACTTGCTTGCTTTAGCATGTAGTTATATAGACAGAAAATTGTTTTATTTGTACCATTAGTATGCCAAATAAAATTACAGATGCTATTCTTCACAACTTTGTTTCAGAGAATGAATGATGGCACTGTTGGTTAGTACTGTTACATGACACGGAGTGAAATCGGAGCTGGGGTCTTTCTTTGTGGAATTTGTTCTCCCTGTACATGCATGAATTTTCCCAGTCCAAAAACGTGCATGACATCACACACACACAGACCTAGAGCCATTTGCGAAAGGTGTGTATCACTTGTCTCTAAGTGGACATGTGATGGACTGGTGACCAGTTAAGGGTGCGCCCCACCTGTCCCACAATGACCAGTGGGGATGGGCAGCTGCTCCTCGTGACCTCACACAGAATCAAACAGATATCACTCCCTGCCTTTCATGCCAGAATTTTAAACTAACACTATTTTATGATGAGACGAGACAGAGTTATAACCATTTAGGTCAGACTTTCTAAAAGCTATATGAGACAAAGCATATCACTTACTAGCACACTGGAGGTACGCTCAGTATCTGTAAAACTGACTGAGTTAGAGTCATTTCTGTGTTGGCGAAGGTAAGTCTATGAATGCAACAATGGCTTTGTTTTGGTGTGCAAAAAGGTATAAATGATGCAAACATTAGCTTAGCTTTTCTATCACACTGCAAAGCTCTTGAGCATATGATGGGGCCACAATGCACAGCAGCCTCACAAACAAAGACAAATCCACACAGTCATACAAACAAACACAGAGAGATTTAATCTGGGCCAGCTATTGCTGGCCTCTCACTTTGATGAGCCAAGGAGCCAGGAGTCTGGGTGCTGGATTAAGATGGCGAGTCTACAATCACACACCTCACTACAGCTCTCCTTGGAGGGGTTAACCCCAATTCCGCATTCATTTACATAGAGTAGCCTTTTTTTCCTTAAAGTGAACACAATGACTACTTCCACAATGGGTAAAGTCTACCTTAGAGATTAGCTAGCATAAACAAACACTTTGTCATCTGAGAGGAGACCTTTCCCTTTTTTCTCCATCATGCACAAGTGTCTATAGGGTTTCTTTAGTCCTGGCCTGTTAATAAATTATATGTAAGCACCAAAGGAATGATCCATATTGTTCAAGCTGGTGGAGGCTAGTATGACTGGGCTGTGTTGTGTTACCTTGTGGAAAGCCTTCTTGATTCTTAAAGCCAGGTATTGTTTATGGAAGCTGACACCACAGGTCAAAGAGTGGACTGATGCAGATTGATTCATGGCTCAAGCAGTGAGCTTAGAAGCCAAGCTATGTCGATCACAAGATTGCTTTGAATAGACACCGTTTTCCATTTCCAGTCACTTTGCAATTACCTTGCATCTGTTTCAATCCAAAAGGCCGGCACAAACTGAATTCGAGCCATAGAGACAGGACCAGATCTGTCAGACTTTGTCCAGTGTGCACAATTAACAGGAGGAATGCCTGAGGTGCATTTGACTGTAACTGAGCATCCACGCCAGACATTAAGATACTACAGGATCCTCAAAGAGTATGGGTGAAAGGCAACAAGAGCGCTTAAGTGTCAGGCTGATCTCCCTCGCTTATAAGTACTCAGGGAGAAACACACACCAATCACTTAAATATCCACACCTGTAATTAGCCATTCTGGCATCAGGCTGTGAATGCCAAGTACCATGCATGTGTGTGCTTGAGAGTGTGTGTGCTTGTAGGCATGTTTAAATTTAATCACTTAAAAACCAGACTAAAGATATTAGGTATTTAGAATAGCAGTTGCCTAAAGGAATACCTGTTGTTTTTTTAGCTTTGCTGAGTCACTAAAATTAGATCAGAACTTTGACATTATACTTATCTTCAAAATTTCCGTACAAGCTTAGCTTAGCACAACACAGAGAAAATAGAAACAAACTCATGTAACAATAGATAGTTTGTGTAGTATCAGGCAGCGAGGAAAAGGATGAAAGACCTGACGACTTCACTAACTACAACCACTCTAATTTCATTCACTGACCTTAATTATTTAAAAACCACACAAAAGTCCTCATTGGTATAAAAGCCAAGAACAGCTTGCTGCCATTAGCTTCATGTGATTTTTCTAAAGATCACATGTTGAATATTTTATCAGAGACAGCCAAGTTAGTTCTAGACCGTTAATGAGATTATTTCGTGAAGACATTGCAAGATAGTTGCATTCAGCTATATTTGCTGCCATGACACTGGGAGTTGATCTATAACAATAATGTAAAAAGTACTTCTGCTAAACTGTGAATCCAAAACCATTTAGAATTATCATAAAAATGTGTTAATATATGCATCTAAATACTGTGTATATAAGTCGTTATATTCTCATATTTTTGCGATCACAATAAGATATAAAACATTTACTGATAATGTCTTCACGAATAAGCATGTTTTCATTACATTGACCGTCTCCAGGTTTCCCTGGAACACTGTGGCATTGGACGACCAAAACATTGCTCTTTAAACTAACTAGCGCTTTAGTTTGATTTTATTTAATTTATTTATTAAATGGTAAAGATTTTAACCTTTGCAACTGGGCAGTGCAGAAAGGTGACACTTTACTGATTTGGTATTAACAAAAAATTGTATTTCATGATTTGTGCTAAGCGTCATGGTGTATAGAATGCAATATATTTTAAAGGTTTTCTTAAGTCAAAATCATGGTAATAGAGTTTCAAAAGGAGTTGTTAGATAAAGTAACATTAAAAGTCTCTGAATATTTTCTCGTTCTGTCCATTTGAGTGCCTTTTACTTTAGATGAGATACTTTAGAGGAAAAGAAAAGTCAGAAGAGGTGAGGTGAATTAGGCAGCTGACAACATATGCACAAACGCTTGCAAACTTTTCTAGTGTGCTTACTCTCCATCTCACTTTTAGAAGAGGGTTAGGTTCTGCGTTCAGGCTCATCTATCACTCTGACTACATATGAAGAGAGGAAAGAAGTGAGAAAGATGAGACATGAGGAGAGTCTGCCAAGCACTCCGCACCTCCTCATTGCCCCCAAGCAAAGATTTAGACATCCTTTATTGTGCAAGCATTTCACATGTTTATTGTCCCGCTCAGAAACCTTTCATTCATTTTTCAGGCATTAGTCAAGAGATTTCTTCATTAGCGTAGTTTACCATTAAATGAGATGCACACAAAATTGGGACTACATAGAATTGGAATCAGACTCCAAATAATACGGTTACCAGCAACATGTTACAGCCGATTGTGAGACTGTCCAGTTTAAATGTGGTTTAAGAACTGAATTTCTGCTGTATAATTCCAGTAAATTTCGCTTGGCCCTAAAAGTAAAAACAAGAGAATTTCCGGTAAGAAGCATCCCATTTTCTAGTGTTACCTAACTTTTGACCTTAATTCAAATCTACAAAGCACAAACCAAGGATGCGTATATACTTTATGTGTGCAGACACATAAAAATAGTATCACTGATAACTACTAGATACTTGTTTCAAATATCAACTCTACTTTGTATTCCTTTGAGTCGGTTTGTGGTTATTAGACTCAGTCCTTCTGATTTCCGGGCAGACTGACTTTCTGCAGAAACAATACGGCAGCGATCTCATAATTAGATAATAATTCTTTAAGATAAAAAGTTTTGTCAAGTTTCCAACTCCAGTTTCTTATCCAAATATAGAAGCAAAACAACCAAAGGTAGAGGCTTGAATATAAAAAATTATATTATAACGGTATAAAAGTATTCTTGATGCCACTGACATTATATGACCTTTTTAAAAGAGAAGTTTTCATCTCCTTTGCCCTATCTTGAAAACGAAGTCATCATCACCAAACTTCCTTTCAACTGATGGAAAAAGAAAAGATTACAATTTAGACTTTGGCCTCTTTAAAAAGATGTAATGACTGTCATCTCCCTTGTGTCTTTACCCATCATACAAGTCTAAATCATCAACAGTTTGAGAAATGTATTATTCTTAATACAATAATCTTTATAAATTGCTATTTGGGTGTTAATGATGTCTTTTGTTTGACTTTTCTGTTCTTAAATCCCATTTTTTACATTTCAGTCAGATATTGACTCCTGTTTCCGCACACTTGTTACTCATTCTTCTTTTTATAACCATCCCATTTTATTCTTTGTATTTGGTCCAGCTTTTAGACACAGCTGATCTTTTGCAACATTTTGTAATGAAAAAGTTTCATAATCCTCTCCATTGTTTGAACTGGCATCGTTTGTGTTG
Organism: Millerichthys robustus; assembly: GCA_034783495.1. Taxonomy (NCBI): domain Eukaryota; kingdom Metazoa; phylum Chordata; class Actinopteri; order Cyprinodontiformes; family Rivulidae; genus Millerichthys; species Millerichthys robustus. Next base: position 3,302,833 of record JAVKLF010000053.1, read on the forward strand.
GAGCCACTATTCATGTCAATCAGATTTGTGCAACAGCTCTCCGAGGTGTGAGCTCTCAACACATTAGCAGAATTAGTTTGATGAAGGTCTTTAAGAAATTCTGAATTTTTTTTTGTTTTAAAACTGCAAATCACAGAGTGATTCCATTGTTTTTGCCTCAAATTTGTGTGATTCCATATTTTCCCTTAACTTGATTTAAGAAAACAGCTGTGCATGACTATTGACTATCAACTATTTGACAAAGTGCAACTGTGTCAAAGAAGCTTCTGCAACATTGCTCATAAAGTGAGATTATTTTAACTATGGTAAGTTTAGACCAACGCTTAATGTTCAGCATGACTTCACACCTATGGTTCCGCTTCTTCACTTGCATATTTGTCTTCTTTCCTTTTTTTTGGCTGGTGGTAATATTTCAACATCACCAGAACATTTAGGCAGCGCAAAAAAATAAATAAATATAGGCCTGAGCTTGTTTCTCCAGTTAGTTTTAATTCATACTAATTTATTTGGATTTCTATTTAAATACACCACATAAGTTGCAGACTGTCACGTTTACAACCATTGTCGCGGTGGTAAGAGATGACTTTCAACTCTAAAAGATGAGGTTTGAGGCTGAGAGAGAAAAAAAAAGCACAACTCCTACAAAAGCAAAAGAGTGAAAGTGAAGTGAAGTTTTTGCAAAAATCTAAATCATAACCCAGTTTGAATAAGATGATCCCGTCATCCTGAGACGGTAATCTTAAGGACAGGATGACAGGCAGATCAAAGTCATTTCAAAGACAGTGTTTGTAGAAAATGAGGGGCAACAGACAGATTGTAGCTTGTAACTCAACAATAATTTGTCAGTGGAAGCTGTTCTCTCTGGAGCCATGCCAAGTCTGAGTACTTTACAATCACAGGAGGACTATCATAATATCTTTAATAATCCTAATGAAAACTGCCAAAGTCAGATTGGATGAGTCAGGCCTCCCACACTTACAGCCAGACACATCCTCTCATATTTCAAATGAAAGTCAATCAAATTAGGAACAACTGATTGGGCGGATTGTTAGAGTGAGTTGTTGGTAGGATCTTGGGTGTGTCAGTTTGTTCTTACTTGTCATATAGAGTTCCACTCTACATAATGTAAAATTCATATCAAGTATTTGAATCATTTCAAATGTATACCCAAATCCAATAAAGAAAATCAGCTTTTTAAAAGGAACTTTGAGAGAAGAATTAGAATTAACCTGCCATAACATTTAACTTCTACGTCACAACTTCTAATTTCCTGTCTTTAACACCCACACTGATGTCAGGCTATCTAGCTTTACAATCAGAAAGCATGTACTAAATATAAACTAAGCTAGTTCTTACATCAGACTAAAACATTTTTTCTCACACCGATTATATTAATATATTATTATATAATTTGTGTTGTTATACTTGTATAAATCCTTTTTTTACCAATTAAAACCTGTATGTTACAAAATTGTAATAAAGTCTGTGGAATTTTTCTTAATGAATTAGTTACCTAAACCACTAAAATATATCTATTCTCAACATTTGAAGAGATCATTTGAAGTTGTTTTTTGATGATAAAGGTCAAGTTGGAGGTTACCTTCTTTGACATTTATGTCAGTAAACACTACGCCCAATGAAATGTGTCATTTGGAAAGCTACTTTTGCTAACCACAATCTAAAAATAGCCATCAGTGACTACGAGCTCCTAGAGTTTTTTGCAGTGTGAATGAAGTAATAGTTTCCTTACTATCAAAATAACTCCTTCAATAAAACAGCAGTTGTCACCTTTAGAAAGACTGAACAGTAGCTTTCCCCCCATGATTATTATGTTTTCATATTTGACAAAAGTCCTGAGTGAAATACCGAGAATAAGTAAAAAAAATAATAAAGTGTCAAAACAGGATGATACAAAACAGTAATTATTTTGCCTACCTTTTGTGAAAATCCATCATTAACATGGTGTACAGAAGAAGAGTCCAACTATCTGGGAGTCATGCTCATGAGTGACGGCAGAATGCAGTGAGATGGCCAACGGCTCAGGGCCTCATATCCTGTAATAAAAGCATTGCTCTGGTCTGTCATGGTAGAAAAAGAGTCAAACTGAAATGCAAAGCTTTTCATTTATTTCTCAAATGTGAAGAATAAATTGTATTAAATTACTACATGAACTGAAGTCTTTCAAATATAATTCCTTTAAATGAAATAAAGTTAGTTAAATGCAGAAATCTGTCAGCCTGCCCCAAAAAATGGAAGTTTTAAGTTATTTTCTACTATGCAAAGGAGTACAAGCATAGTCCTTTTAATTATAACTGTTATATAAAAACAAAAACACTTTTTCAGTGTCAAGTTTTAGGAGTTATATCACTGTTCACATTTTAACAAGTGAACATTCAAATTATGAGACTTATGCTTGAAAAGCACGCAAACATTCTAAAACCAAAAATAAACAAATCTGTTTTTTTAAACCAAATGTTTTTGCTTTGTTAATAAAAGCAAAAAGCCACTAGAAAGAACTAGTTTATACTGATGCTATCTCAAGCTTGCATCCATCAGTAGATGTGTGTGTCCTTGCATGCCCGTAACACAGTCTAGGTTGGGCTTTATTGGTTCTGATCCGTGCATGGCCCACATTCTCATCCAGGGCTTCTCGATTCCTCCCGGTCTCTGTGTCTGTGTGTGCTAGTAGAAGGCTGGCATCTGGTATACCCATGACTGGCATCAAGCCACAACCCCCTTACACATCCCCATCCCTCTCCCCTCTCTGTCTGAGAGCACAATGGGCGATCCGGTAAAACAATACAGGACCAGGAACAAGGCCCTTTGGAGAGCAAGCGACACAGTATCCCTGAAAGAGAAACACTCCAAAACGAAGGACATTTAAAGCAGGAACACTCCATCCTTTGCTTTAGTGGTTACTACACTCAAAGTTAATTTCAATGGTGAAGATGGATGCAGAGTTTATTATTCTTTAGACCCATTAATTGTATATCAGATCATTCTTCCATTGTGCAATCAGGAAATCAAACATTTTATCACTTTTGCTATTGCCTTTATGCTAAAAAGCCCCTGCCACAAAAAACTCTTTATCAAGGCCTGAGTTGTCTTAATCCTGTCTTGATGTGATTTATGTAAAGACCAAGATAAAATGAAGCCAACTTGCTGCTATTACACATCTGAGCTATCAAGGGAGGTAGTATACTGAGCCAAAACAGTTGAAAGTTTAAGGTGACATCATGTGTAAATGACAGATTTATTAATTGTATGTATTTAAATTGAGTTAAAGAATTAATAACTACTAACCACAATCATTATTGTTAGAGTTTATCAGATCAGCTCTGTTGAACTTCTTTTATAATGCAGACAAGTAACAGGTTCAACAGCTTTGAGCCGGTTCTAAAAAGGATGGCTCTTTAAAGAGATGTTTGGGAGCTTTGAGAACAGCTTTTCAGAAGAAGAGCACTGAAAGAGTGTGCTGATGCTGAGGACTAATATTATTATAGAAGTAAAATTCAGTAAAGAGTGGCTTGAGAGTCAAAAGAACCATCTCTTTTTGGTGAGCTGAGTCAAATAAGCCAGATCCCAGAAAAGAGCCTTAAGTCCCATCACTAGAGATTATGTTTCTTTCTGAAAGATAAAAGAAAGCAGTCACACAGCAGTAATGGGAAAAATAACCATAAATATAATAGGAGAAAGGCTGTGAACAAACAAAAAGGAACAAGTGGCAACCACACAATGACAAATTTGAAAAAAGGAAAGCAAGCTCTGTGATGGACTTGCGACCTGTCCAGGTTAGCCCCGCCCCTCACACTGTGACTGCTGGATATGGGCACCAGTGACCC
>JAVKLF010000053.1:3306909-3318170 GCA_034783495.1 Millerichthys robustus
GATGGATGGATGGATGGATGGATGGATGGATGGATGGATGGATGGATGGATGGATGGATGGATGGATGGATGGAAAGCAAGCTGAATATATGCTGAGCGAGGAAACAGCTCAACAAAAAGCAGGTGTGTAAACTAGGATCAGGTGTGCAAGGAAGCAGAAAGAGAAAAAAAACTAGGAAACAAACTAAGGCTAAACAAAGTAAATATGGAAAATAAAATGAGTAAAAACACAAAAAGGTAAAAAAAAATCCCCAGACTATGATTATTGTCATATCCAGGTATTAAATTTAGGCTCTTTTTGTGACACATATGAAGTACCGTGCATTTGTGCCTTGACTCATGAGACACAATAGGAAAAATACTAATGCAAAGCACTTTTAGCTGAAGATCAGTGGCATCTGCTGCAAACATTCCATCTCAATAAACAGTTAAATAGATGCTGACATGTAAAAATAATAAATGTCTTTGCATATAATGACCAAATATGGCAATAACATTGAGACATGTGATAAAAGTAAAACTACATTCTTTTATATACTTTTTATAATGCTGCTGCAAAAAAGCAATTTTACAGAGCATAAATGTGTTTGTTAGCTAGTTCAAGCATTTGTTACTAATTTTTGTTTATTTTACAAACACACCTCCCCAGAATTCAAAGATAATCCTAATACACTGCATCGATGACAACACCTTGGAAGTGTTAAAAAAGTTAAACTCACACACACATTAACGACATGTAGTTAATCTAAAAACGCCAACCGTTCACATGATCAATCTGACTCCTTGAACAGAGCTATCTCTAGAGAGCGTTAGTGTTGGTTGCTGATGCAACATATTGAATAAACAAACAGTGGCATGCTGTGTTTCTCAATAACAGCTCAGTAACTGACAAAGGAGCTCATCCAGAGCAGAAAAACGAACACAAATACTCACACACTTACAGTAAACAGAAGAAGCCCCTTAAAGCAAACACACACAGGCCTAATGAGACACACAAACCAGACTGTGACCTGGCCCTGCGGGTTTGACAGGTAGTGAAGAACTGTGCAACCTGTCGTTGCAGGTAGAAAGACATTCCATGTAGTCCCCCCCCCCACACACACACACACACACACACTCACGCAAACAGTGCTCTCATGTCACGTAGTTAGAATCTGCATCCACGCTTGTGCTTGTGAATCCTAGTGTAGTTTATCAAGATCTCCCTCTCGTTCACTAATACCAGTTATAAAACCAACATCCTATTCTCGCTGCTATCTCTGCTTCTCTTCAGACGTGTCACTGAGCAGAAATCGTGAATCTCAGTCCTCCAAAGCCAGAGCAGCCATCAGACATAATCAGAAATCTAACATTTTCCTTGTTTGCAGATGGAATCTCGCTCATATTTATCAAACGAAGACCATCTACTTTTTTTTTTTTGCCGCCTTTTCCCCCAGGCTACAGCGCACAGCAGAGATGATTGGCACATCAGCACAATTATCACACCTATCAACGTCACTGTCGGGCCACACAACTCAAGCAGACAGACACAACACCAACCTTAGTTACATTACAACTTATTACAAAACTGATAAGATCCTGTGTGCCGATAGTGTCACCTTGGCCCAGAAAAAGGTCGACAAAATGTGTTGGGAAAAACTATCAAAGCACGGAGTCTTTTTAAAACATACCAACACATCATACAAGACTGTCAGAGGGATGTGGCCTCATTGGTTTTCTACAGCAATGCTGTTAATAAATATTGCTAAACTGTCCTTTATCTCAAAAAACTATATTATTTTTATAAAGCCATGGAGTTGAGACACTTTATATTTTACAAACAAGGGATGACATGTTGTATGAAAACATTTTTTACATAAATTAACATGTTCTGCTTATTTTCTTCAGTATGAACTTCAATTATCATTCTGCAAAACAACAAATTTTGAGTTGTAATTATTTTCTCTTGGTGTGTAACAACTAAAAGGTAAGTCTGGGAACACAGATTTTTTTTTAATTTTAATTGCAGTAAAGGTGAGAATTTTTATCCCCAAAGGCAAAATAATCTTTGGCTGAGGTTAAGAAAAATCTAAATAATCTCAGGATGGGCAAGTTGAAATAAGCCAATGTTTTTGGAAAAGTCTCAGAACTGTACTGAGGTTAAGGTGACAAGTTATTAGTCACAGGTTGATTCAATAAAATAAGCAACCTGTTTTGACCTGTTTTTGATGAAAAAATAAATACCTTTCTTACAGTGCTGTACCTTATGTCTTCGCATCATTATTACAAAATTATAAAATTATTATAATAAAAATGATTGTAGCTGATGATGCATTCTGTGACATTTAAAATAAGAATTAAGATTTAGGTTCCATTACAGCAGCTACGTGATAAAACATTTGATCTTAAGAGTTCATCTTTAGATATTAAACTTGGGGTCCACATGTTAAATCTCTGTGTTTTCCCACTTTTCAGTGTTAAAAATTTGTAAAAGGTTTTGAGTATTCAATAACAATTTATAAAACTTAAAACCTTTCAATCTACTTTAAATCTGGTAGGTATTGATAAAACTTTAACAACACAAAGTTATTAAAACAATTTTAATTATTTTACAAATGTGAAAAAATAGAGAAATAATGAAAGATGTTTTAACAACTGTGGCTACAATTATAACTGATGTGTTCATTACAAAATAAAATTAAAGATGAACAACAATGGTGTCAATGGAAAGACAGCATTTGTTTAAAAACATGGTAGAGGGAGCCTCATGGTTTGTAGCTATACTTCATTCTTTAGTGCTAGTACTCAATAATGTAGCAACTCAAATTAGTTAGAATATCACCGTCTCACTTCTCCAATCACACCTGAAATGTTCATTTTTGAGACATAAATGTGAGTAAATAAAAAGGTCTGTAATGGACAATGAACTACTTGTCAGAAAAAGATTTGAAAGAAGAAAACAACAAGAAAGCTAAAGGCTCTCCAGAGGGCAGTAGTTTATGTTTGAAGAAACAAAACAGACAAAAGTTCAGCCGTTCTAGGTAAAGGCTCACTTTTAGTCTTGCTGTCTTACATGTCAAATCTTGCCTCATATGTCTCACCACTTCAGGAATGTGGAGTGTCAAATTGTTTAATTCTATTAAGTTCCAAATGAAACTTAACAGTTTAACTGGAACATTTTCTTATTTTGTTCCTTTAAAGCCATATTCAGTCCAAAAAAGAAGCAACGCTCCATCTGATTTTTGTAAAAAGTCATTTGTAATGTACAGACACATTCTCACATTACCTTCACTAACCATAAATCTTTCTCCATGTACTTGATTTCACCTTTCTGTGTGAATTATAACCAGAGTCTCCTCTTTCAGGTACTCTAAACACACATGCTCAAGATGCAAATGGAGTCATATTTGTGTGTATGTGTGTATTGCAATGTAACTCCAAAGGGTTAGCTACACATACACAAACTTGCCTTTAGCCTTCCCAGGTGTTCTTGACTTCCTGTTGCTCTTTAAAAAGGGTCATAACACAGCATAGCTAATTTCCTTATTCTTGTTCAGCTGAATGCATCGGCCCTTAAATTTAATAATGTTTGCTCAGGATTTGAAATGAACATAGCTGCTGGTTACCATTGTTGTGCGGGTAACCTGAATCAAGCTCACACACCTGCACCGCAGGTGCCCTACTCTTTACACCTGTTGCCACGGCAGCAGAAGGCAGGTAATGGTATTAGTCAACAGTGGCGATCATGTTTTAACTACTGCCTGTGGTCAGAGCTGTGTGAATCTCACCATAACCCCTTCTGACCCCTTTCATTGCTGTTCACAGCTCCTCAGAGCCGACTCCGGTCTCATCGTGAATGGGGCTTTAAATGAAGCCCATTATCCAGTTGTAAACCTTCCAAACTGAAGTCCCAGAGGGGCTCCTCTAAAGGGCTGGCGGGGGCGTCCATTATGGGTCTTCAGCCAGTAGATAGAGGGAGGAGAAGGGCATCCATTACGGCTCAGGGGATGTAATGTCCAGATGGCCAGGTGCTACGGAGGAACCTGTCCCACCCTGCAACAATCCCAGCTTTCATTCCAGATTCACCTCAGGCCTCCACAGACCTGGATGTTCTAGTCACACTAGGTTGGTCAAGCAGAAAGGAAGGGAGGTAGAGGAGTGGTGGACAGCGAGATGTTTATTAACAAGATTAAACTTCCCTTTTATGCCAATTGTTCCACATATCTTCATAAGACATTCACTCAGTTTAAAAGGAAAGTCCTAAATTCACAACAAAATCAATGACCTGTAAAAAGATGTTTCAATCTGTTTGCAAGTCATAGTGAGGTAATACTGTTACGCAGTAGAATAAACACAGCTGAACCTGTGGCATCATCTTGAACAGTCATTCTGCTTCTCGTTCTTTATCCCAAAACTGGAAATATCCAAAGCAGAGATAGAAGATGAAATGGTTTTGCCTTTTAAATTCAGTGTTGCTTAACAGCTTGGCAACTCCAGAGTATGCTATATCTCTTTCCAGCCTTTTACTACTCACACATACATACATTCTTAAATTCACACACTCCTCACCCACACATGTACAAATCCCACCCCAATACACACAGGCCCATTGTGAAGCCACAAATCAGAAACAACAAGCCGCTCAAAAAACACCCAAGGGACAAGCAATTCACTGCTCAATCAATTCAAACCCCGTGCAAGCAGACACACACACACACACACACACTCAGTCACTCACACACACACGGCACAAATTTAAATGCAGCAAATATGTTTTATGACAAAATGAATGAAAAATGCACAGCAGAGCACGACATCACATTGCCCTCGAGGGACAGGCCACCAAGTGCAGATATAGGATTACTAGAATTGATGCTTTAGTCTTTCCATTGTGAATGTGAAAATCCAATGAGGGGTCTTTAAGTGGATGCACTCGCACAGAGAAACCTGTTCTAAAGCCACTAATTAAATCTAAACATGTGCTTGACACTGATTTGAGAGACCATTACTTCCTGTTTATGGACATAGAAGCCTCAAATGTTTTACAAGTGGGGTTTGTGAGGTAATTTAGGACACCACTGAGTTATAGATTGAAACGCAGATAAAGTTATTGATCGTTAGAGAGCATTTATTTCTTTAAAAAGCAACCGCAAATGGTTAAAATAAAGCACAAAACGTGAACTGCTAACTCTAAAACTGGTATTTGAACATTCTTTTTTAAAAAAAAAGCGCTCTTAACGAGGTGACATCTTTCATCACATCGAATGCAAACCATCAGGTTTCACCTCGGTGTGTACAGAGCAGTTAGACAGTAAAAACACTGAGGTTATTCATTAGACCAAGAGTGAGTAAGGCTTCCAATGAAAGAAACGCTTTAGCAACTGCCATTCACCTGAGGGAGGAACAGGTGACAGATAGCTCAATGCAAGGATGGAAGTTTTTCTTTCACATTGACACAAACACTAACATGAACCAGCACCACAACAGTTAACTCTTAATATAGAGTAAATAAATAAATACAATTAGAAAAGTGATCAGTGACAACACAAAAGTAATGGGAACACTGCAGGGATTGCAATTCAGGAGAAATCTTTCAGAAACAAATTGAAATGTAAACTTAATAGATGTTTACATCTAGCTGATTTGACTAGTTTGTTCTCCAGACTTCCAACAGTGTTTATCATATTGTCCTTTTCCAGCCACATTTTACTTTCTAAGTGTAGGAATGAGGAAGGAAAGGGGGAGGGGATATGAGCAGAAAGTACAGGAAAAGCATCATTTAGAGTTTTTTGTGGCCACTCCTGTAATTACCCTAACTTCTGACTGTGTTCTGGTAAAATGTGACTGACCAGTTGGGAATGCACAACTTGCTTTCCAGCAAGAAACCATAGCACGAGAACCAATAGAGAAATAAAGTGAAATAACTAGTCCAAAAGGGTTTCGGTGTGAGGAAATAGTACTGTGCCTGTACGACATGTGTTAAAGAATATCTTACCCCATCCATTTATCACTGCCCGTCAGGGAACTCCTCGCACCACATCAATGTCCAGGTGTAGAAAAGTTGAGATAGGTTGTTTTCCATGTCTGGAAAACTAAATGGAACATAAAAACACAAACATATTTTTATATACACACACATTTAACTAAATTATGCGTAAAATACAAAGCATGACAATTTACATATTAGACATGAAACTCTGTAAATCTTGTTCTCAATGTTGAAAAAACGTATGTTATGTCATAATGTAATAAAAAATTGTCTTTAAAAAAGGTACAAAACTTTATTAGAGACTTTAATAAATTTGTCCAGAGGCAGCTTTTAATTTGCTCTGAAGCTATCTCACTCACAGGCCAGTTGGCTAGCAAAGCTGGTAAAATCACAGCGCTCCTTAAAACCCCACAAAATCGTTTTCTTGTATCAAAGAACCCTTCAGCAAATTTTATTATCTGACAGATTTAACTGCAATAATCAATAAAACACAAAAATGATTTACCTTTACTACTAATGCTAATGCTAAATGCAATGCAACTTTCAAGTCAAAGTTGACAAAGTTGATACAGTATATTTTCAAAAAGACTGCATGAAAGTGAAATTATTCTCCAAAATCAGATCACTTACCGTAAAGCATTTTCATAACTTCTCAGTTTATTGGTATTCATATTATTACCACTAACACCCTGTCGCTGTAACATAACTGCTTATAAGCGTCTAAACTTGTCGTGTTTTTTTTTAATCCAACTTCACTTGACATGAGGGAGTTTTTCCATTCCTTTTCTCGTAGGTTGACAGTTACAGGAACAATTTCAGCTCTCTCAAATTCCCCAAGAAAAGAAACTCCTCAAAAAGGAAAAGCGTGAATACAGGAGAAACACGTAATGAGGAACTTTTAGGAGGAGCAGAATGCTGTTTGAATGATGGAGATGGATATGATAAACACAAGTTAGAGGGGAAAAAAGGTACTGAACACGTTATTTTTTTCTAAAGACTCGTTCATTCAGTGTCCTTCTCTTTCCTCTCTTTCTCCCCCTCGAGCTGATCAATTTCTTGCATGTCCGGACGAGCTCGAGTCAGTCCCAGGTAAAACTGGTCACCCGAGTCCTCCCCTTCATCTCACCCCACCTCCATCTCCCCTTTAGCTCACCTGCCCTGAGGCAAACCTCCCCCTCCATTTGGCACAATGAGCAACAACAGGAGAAACGGTCGGAGTGCTGCACAGCATTCTGCACAGATGACACGTTACATAAGACAATCCCTCCACTATTCAGCCAGAGTTTTGTATGAAACAACTTTGTTTTCCAAAGGATTTACAGCAGCCCTGTTCCAAAGTGAACGCATGTATGCATGAGACAATCCAAACTTTTGTTTGTCCTGCTGCTCTCAACACTTGGCGACAGCAGGCCAGCTCTCAAGGTTAAGCTGCAGATGTGTTAATGTACAAAGACTGTGTGATCAAGACGTAAAAAAAAAAAACATTTGCAAAAACAGTTGAGTGAATAGCAGAGGAAGGGAAGAAAAGGGACGGGATAAATGAGGAGAAAAAAGCTAATTTCTGCTGACATGGACCGGCTGCTTAAAGAGAACATCCAGCCAGAGCAGCAGAGAGTGACAGAGCCACAATGGAAACATAATGGAGACTCTCCTTCCCCCAATGCCAGCCATCTCCCCCCGCTGGCGGTTTTATCCCACTGCTGCCCCTGCCAGACAACAGCACAGGCCAGGCTTGTTCAGCAGAGCCGCAATAAGACAACACTAATAAAACGCCAGCTTGGGGGAAAAAAACAACAAATAGCTTACACTTTCAAACTTTACACTGAACTAGTCAGGGCTAATTCTTCCTCCAGTGTTTAGAGGAAAAACACCAACCCCCACTAACCCCCTTCATTTATTTCTTCTCTAACAACCTCATCCCGTTCCCAACCTGTTTATCCACTGTCGACAACACTGGGCCTGCTGCAGAGCAAAGTGCCTGCTGCTTCCTGGTTCACGGCTTGTGATCGGCAGGCCTTCACATAAACAAACTCCGTCTCGTTTGGTTTGGGTGTTGACAGCGAGACATTCCCGCTTTTCATCTCCTCCTCTTACGCAACCCAAAACTGCACTGGCACTCTGCAACGTTTCTCTGACAGATTGGTCCCCCTTGCTGGTGTTAAGCATATTTCGGCGTGTACGCCTTTGTGCATCTTTACTTTGCTTATTCTGCAGCTTAAAATCTGCTTGTGTAGGCACCAGTTCCCATAAGGTTCCCTTGAGCGGAAACGATATTAATTGTTTATGTCTGTATTAAAGCCGAAACCACACCCACTGTTATATTATTGGGAGTAAGACACGAACTCAGTTAACTGCAAGGTAACTAAGGTGATTCGTCAAAGGCAATAGAGCCTGGAGGACTCTGGGGAGCCCACAAATCAAAACTACTAATGACTTTAAAGAATGTTTTAGTAGTGCTAAAGAGGACTCGTGTTTTCAGTCTCCAGTTTAATCTTAAAGTGTTACACTGAAGGCAGCGCGTTGTGAAAAGAAGTTACGGAGGTTTCTTTGTCTGCCTGCTTTGTGTGACTGTCATTAGAGGTCAAGGTCTATTAGCGGCATTCTTATCTCTCCCAAACCATTTAAACTGCTCTTACATATATTAGAGGCCGCAGTGAAAAGACACTTCTTCCCAAGTAAAATTATTCCTTTCTTCAGTTTGTCTACAGTCCCCAGCAGTTTAGACTTCCCTGGATGATGTCAAGCTGAAGAAGGTCTAAACTAAAGGTCTGTAACAGCTTTAATTATTGGTTCAATTATTTACTTTAAAAATATTTCAGTTATTTTATATTAATGTGCAACTATATAGAACATTGTTTAGATCTGGCGAGAGTTCAAGTGGATTACCAGATGGCTGGATTAAAAAGTGAGGTTAACAGTTTAGCCACTATGTTGAGCTGAAACGGTTTTTCAGCAGAGCCAAGGAGAGGTTCTTTGAGTCCAGTTTGATCACCATGGTAACAAAGACTGAACTCATCACCCACTAATCTAGGATGAGTTCAGTTTTAGACTTTACTGTCAGCAAGAGGCTTCATTTGTGATATCCCAGAAATAAAACTCAAACATTAACATATATGAGTTCAAATCATTGTAACTGCTAAGAACTCTTGTTTTTTATTAACTTACATAACTCTCAACAACAAAAACTAATTGTGCAATGTACAAGAACTAGACATCGGAACCACAAAATAAACTGATTGTACAACTTTAAAATCCATACTGCTCTAGATTGGATGTGTTGATAATATTCAAACTTTAATGGATGGTAATTTCCCTGAGACATCAGACAAGATTTAATAACAAAATTAAAATCTGTTGTGGCAGCAAATTGTAAAAACAAGGAACTAAACAAGAGGAACTCAGGGAATTAGGAGTTTTGGCTGAGAGGGATGATTACTGAGTGAAAACACCTGAGTTAACGAGCGTATACGAGTGCAGGTGTGAGTGGAGTGACTATCCACTGACCTAAACAGACTTGAATTACAGTTACTAAATAAAGTATTTATATTCATCTACAACAAATGTATTTATCAGCAGACTGTGTGTTTTAATTAGCCCAGGTGGGGGTTACGAGTGGTCTCAGTTTACACTTGTTACCTTAACTAGTTACAAGCTACTAAAGAGCTAACCAACATTTGCAGAGTCAGGCATTCATGTCTGTTTCAGTCATGTTCAGAAACCCTTTTATTAAATGATAAAAGCCTTCTTTTAAGCTACAACAGTAAATATGTTTTAAACTCACCACAACATGATGCAGCAGCTCTGAGTTTCTCTGAGCTAACACCGCTAGCGGCAGACTTCCTTCCTGTTATTTCACTTGTTTTCATTATTTGTAGCTCAGCTTCGGCAGGTGGAAGTTTTAGCTGTCCAGCAGTTAACAGGTGAAGCGCGCGCCTGTTGAGTTCAACTCCACTCCAGCCGGAGAAGCGGAGTGGGCGGCGTTTGTGTGCAATCTCTATGGGTTCGTTCGACCGGTAAACTCCTCCTTCCTGGCTCGTTCCCACTTCTAGCCGGCTCAAACACCGGCTGACTGGTTCAAAACACATCATGTCCCTGCCGGAGCTTTAGTGTTTCCCAGAGTTTTTGTTTTTATTTCACGTTTCCATTCATATTTTTCACACTGCAACAAGATTTCAGGTTTAACTAAATACCTAAATGACCTCACTACAGGAGTTTTATGCCTGCTCAAAAACCCTTCACGACCTATCAAGCATTTGAGATTCTGGTTATGAATTTAAATGCCAAGAAATGATTTTTACTTTATTGGTGTTTTCCTGTCCAGGAAAACACCATTATTATGTCTCCAAAATAATGTTGTAAATTGTGTCACATACAATGTGTTGCTTTGAATTTTTTTTCAAGCATTCTAAGGACTGTCGCTTTGTTATGAAAAATCTAAGATCTAATAGAATTTTTTCATTTTAAATTATATTTTCTTTTCTTTTTTTGGGGGGGGTCAGTAATATGAGCTAAAGGAGCTAAAAATCCACTTGTTTTTCACACTGAACCTACAGTGTGGTCATGTTTTTGTTGTATTCTTGTGTTTTTGCTCATCTTGTACCTTTTTATTCCACCTGCCAATCAAGACATTGTTTAGAACTATAGGCTCACACGCCAACATGATATGAAAAGCCTGCCAGACTGAAACAGTTGAAGCTGCTTCAGGCAGCAATACGTTCAGGGATGCCAAAACGTCTGTTCAGTTATTAATTTATAACCTTTTTTTGTCTGGATTGTTGATGTCTTTGCCGATAAGTTTGAGGTGTCAGCGGAATTTTAATTAATTTTTTCACTTTCACAAAATGAGACCAGACGAGGAATTCAAAACAACAATAAGCAGAAGTTGCTTTACCAGACATGCTGTAATGGTTTTTAATTTGCATAATCTTTGCAACTTTTTTTTTGACATGTTGTGTGCTTATTTGATCCTACTTTGGCAGGCACTCCCAGTCCACAAATCTGAAACCACCACGGCCTCTTGCCTGAGCTGTGGCTTGTCCGTACGTGCTGCGGTGGTTGGCTCAGGTCGGCATTACCTCAGGAAGGACATCTTGCTTTCAAAACGCCAGCCGTCTCCCCCAGTAAAAAACACTCTCATGATTCCCAGAGAGAGGCTGGGTGGCGGGTTGGGTCAAAGAAGTATTAAGGAGAACAGAAACATAAAGGAGGTGTGAATCTGGTGACACTCCTAAACTATTTTGCAATCTCTCTATTGTGACTGGGATCATTATCACACACTGCCATAAAAGCCACC
>JAVKLF010000053.1:3325760-3336382 GCA_034783495.1 Millerichthys robustus
CGTGCTACTCCCAATTTAGGTCTCCGTTATGTTGCCACATCAATGAAAAATCACCATAATCTTGATGTCGACGTTTTAAACAGCGGACAAAAACACCTGAAATGGAAAGCACATTTCATTTTTATTATGCACCCAAAGATCTCACCAAGATATTGCAGGGACCATCCCTGTTTCGGCTATCTTTTAAAAAGCATTGCAGCAGCGTAATCATAGAGTGTGAAGGGTGCCTAATTTAAGCCAGAACCAAAAGACAGCAAAGGTGTCAACCAAAGTTCTTTAGGGGGAAAAAATGCATAATTGACTAAAAAGTGCAAATGTTTGAGCTTATTCAGGATCCAAATGCAGGAGGATTTACAACAGAAAGCAGAACTTTATGAAAAGTTAAATAATAACATGAAGCAAATGCAACAAAAATGATATGATACCCACATGACATCAAAAATGAACCACAAGATCACAACGAGGCAAAAAGTCACGACAAACAGAGCTAAGAATAGGTAATACTGATGAAGCTAAAGACTAAGCTGTGATAATTTCTAAATGAAACCAAGTGGGAGGGGAGGGGAGAGACAAACCACAAATATGACCAAACTAGACTCAAACTTGACAAAACACTTTCAATGCAAGTTTCTATAGAAACTGTTGAGGTACTATTCTGTTATCCTGCTTTCATTTTCCCCAGCAGCTGTCATTACTTGAAATTTCACTCTGCACATTAAGACCCTCATCAAGCAAAATCCAAGCAGAGGTCGGAACGAGAGCAGGATGTGAACAATATTGTTAATTCTATATTCTTTTTGTGAGAGATTCGGGGTCGGGTAAAGGTTTTTGTTTGGCAAATCATACAAAAAGTGAGTCAGATTTGTAATTGTTAAAGCTGACCTTTGAGGCTCAGGACAAAAGAAGGCTTCCTATTCGTCATCATCACTTACCTTTGTTGTGCCTTTGGGGACAGTTACGTATTCAGCTGGAATTTTAAAAGGATTCATTTTTCAGTCAAAGGTGACCTTAGGAATGTGTTTATGTAGATTTTAGAAAGCTATATTAAGCATTATGTTAAAACTTTCAAAGAAAATGCATCATTTCTTCTAAAAAAAGTTCAACATGAACACAAAAAGTGTTTTGAATTCCAACAATGCATATTAGTTGTACACATTAAATACATTTATGTGGTGATCTTGTAAATTTGTAAGGAACTGATTACAAGAATGGTTAGACTCATGAATCAGAACTGTTTCTTGCTTGGTGGAAGCTCTGAAGGTTGTGGTGGTTGAACCCAGAGTGCAGGCAGGCACAAGGAGCTTGAGAAATAAAATAAATAAAAAAACAGCAGATTTCAAGAGGAGCCTGATAGCCAACACCATACACTGATCTGGGGAGGTGGTGGTGGCAGGAAACCGGTTATGTGGAGCAGAGGTAATGAGGTACTGGAAAAAGCTGACCTAATTGGAGAAACGGTAACAGGTGTGAGGGTGGCTGGCTGACTGTGAAAAAAAACACAGAGGAAGCTGACTGAGGAGAAATGGAGAATGGGACAGGAACTCATGGAAATTGAAACACAACTAGAAGAAACACAAGATAACAGGAACTTGTCTAAAAATAAACAGGATTGTGATATTTGACCAACAGAACAGGGGTGTTAAACTGGTTTTCCTGAGGGCCACGTGAGCATTATGGTGCAGGCTCTCAAAGAGCCAGTTGTAATTAACTTTGATGTTTCGTATTTAACTGAACCTAAACAGGAAACGTCACAATTCCTGTCTCATTTCTATGGTTGAGCACCACTAATAACCAATAACTGAGCTCTACGTGGTATTTTGTGCATAAAAGCAGTGTTTTAACATATCCTCTTATAAACACTGAAAAGCATTATGTGTATGACAGATCAAATGTAAAATAAATAATACAGAAATACTATCAAATATAAAAATAAGAGTTATACTCTTTACTCACTGTTGTGTTTCGGTAAGTAGCCACCATCTTGAATTGCGAACTCTCCCACTTTCCAAAAGGGAATTTCCACTGGAGGGGGCGTTCCGGTTTCAAGTTATGACTTGTAAGTGAGAAGTTCCCACTTCCCAGAATAACTGGGACGCAGTAAAATTAGCTGGTGAAGAAATAGCGAAATGTAGATTTTTACATGGCAAATTTTGCTGGCTACTTTTGAACTGCGTGCGCCTCACTTGGCACATGGGCCTTACTTTTGACACATATGATATAATCCAATTTAAAATGTACAAACAAAAACAAAAAAAAAGTGTAGCGAGGAGTGCATACTTTTGGCTAGTGTTTAGGGCCTCTGAGGTTAGGACTAAATACTGTATCACTCATAAAAATAGTGTATGTGACCATCATTAAGCAGGATTTGGTTTAATCTGCGGGAAAGGAGAAGAATCATTTGCCCACACGAGGCAACCTGTTTCCCCACATGTGACCACACTGACCCATATTGGTCCACACACAGCAAACCGGCATTACTAATATGACATACTGTGTTTTCTACATGAAAAGGAAGTGAGACACACCTAAAGCGAGACATGATTTTTTTTTCAGAGGCTACGTTAAATGTAAAGGAAGGTGTGATGAAAACATGAACACTTCCTGTATATGTAAGCTCCAGCTTCCTGGGGCAATGCTGCTTGTTTTTAAGCACTGCAGAACAAAAAAAAAGTTGATTTGAACTCACTTTTTAAGGGCTGTATAATTCACTTGTGTTTGCGTTTGAGCAGATTTTGAAACCACCAAATTCCTCCACAAAGCTGACCCCGGAGCTTGACCTGACCTCTGAAGATGGTGACAACGGCGTAGCGCTGATGAAGATGGACTATTTCTAAGAGGCGATTATGCCCACAAATCTGTCATCGTCCTCACCTGAAAGACGAGGAGGCAGACGCAGGAAGAGAGGTAGACAGAGACGGGGAGAGGAGGACAGAAGTAAGTGGTCTGTGGCGACAATGACAAGATCAAGAGGAGATCACAGAGGGTTCCATCCTCACCTGAGCCAGTCATTGCACCTTCAGTCACCCTTGGCCAACATCCACAGCTGAACACCAGAAGGCAGGGCCAGGGGGGGTCAGCCAGGGGCCATGGGGTCCCACCATGGGGCAAAGCTTTCCTCAATCCCTTTATGCACACACAGACACTATTCCCATTCTCATCTTTTATGCCCCCTTGACCTCACTATTAAAACACAGGAGCAAATCTCCCGATTGGTCACAGCGGCTCAGAAACAAATGATGCCAAATACCTGACTTCTGTATGGCCTTCTCTGCAAGGAGGCATGACAGGACTTTCAATATAGGAAATGTAGTTTGCAACAATCCTCAGTTTTCAAGGGTTGGGAGAGCTTCTGGGTGCAGAGGTTTTGGTTGTGGAGAGTGATAACTCCCAGAAATAAGACACATACAAACAATGATATCATGAAAACAACTAACAATTGGCAGAAAATGAATCGAATGTTTGTCTTGTTAACCTCCATCAAACCAAAAACAGTATCTGAATATGTGAAGGCTGCTTTTTAAAAAAATCTGTTAGCAAACCAGATAAAACATTTTCCATTTTCATGAACCTTGATGAAGAGTTGTTGCACATAAGCAGAGGAATAATCCTTTAGATCTGTGTGTCAATCACGGTTCTGTTTTTATGAAATACACCACTGATCTTAGCATGTGACACACGACTGCAAAACACTTAGCATTCTGAACTCCTCATTTTCATTATTTCATGTGCTTTTATTGTGAAAATATCCACCACCTTTTTGGCTTTAGAAAGAGGAAAAGATTCAACCGTTGTCGCTGACATTTCTTCGGAATATGATTATTAAATTATTCATTAGTCACTGCAGTTTCCTGAAACCTTAAAGTTGTCTGAAATACACCCACTTGGAACAGAAAGAAGGAAAAAAAGCTCTTCTCACATCAGGGTTTGATTAAAGCCAGCGAGGCCATGAGCTGACCTGCGTGGAAGAGAAAAGAAAAGCGAGGCAGCGCTGACGACAGCAGTTGTGTGTCGACTTGTTTGTACATTAATTTGAAGAGGACGCTGCTTGTGAAATTCCTGGTATGATAAGGAAAAAGGTTGCAGAGGTTTTGAAACTCTTTCTGGGGGAAGATTGATGTTACTCTCTTCAGCAGAAAATGCAGAGACATTAGCCTATATTTTGAAACGGTTCAAATAAGTTAGTTTAATGATGTTGTAGCTTAATATGATGCACTCTGTTCTCAATGCCTGCTGCTGTTTAACTTTGACTCCTTTCCCTTCAGCTCCTGTGTTGCTGTCCGTCTGTTTTTACTTTTAGCAGTAAAACCTGGAGATTTTCTCTTCACCTCTGCTGTGGGAACATCAATGACCATTGTAAACGTGGAGGAAGCTCCATTCACGCTGCGGTTTAAAAGAGTGATTGAAAGCAGCAAATAATTACTCTTTTCTTGCCAACCTAAGACTTAATAAGTCTTGAGTTAACTGTTAGAGTCTACGGAAATGCTGCGGCTGAGACATTTATAAACCTCAGACAATAATTCACAGCTTAGAAGGTGATCACAAAACTGAGAAACGTTGCAGTGATGGATATTTTAGTTTGATCAGTTTTCTTTTTTTGCATGCTGGTGTATTTATGTTCAAATTGGACGAGACAAAAGCCTCTTTAACCCAGCCGTTCCTGCGTGGCCCTGTCCCGTCTGATTTGTTCCTCCGTCGCGTCGTGTTTATTTCTCCTCTTCCTGTTTGTGTTCAACTGACCACGAGAGTGGTTCCTGTGAAGGCCGAGCGAAGAAAAAAAAATTTTAAGTACAAAAAGAGCAAGAGAATTTAGCAAAACCTCCCTGCCTTGTGGTTGCTGTGGGCAGGCGAGTGGGTGTGTGTGCAGTGTGAAGATCACACAGCTCTGAAAGAAACAGAAAAGAAAAGTTCTCGACCACAGTGCTAACATGTCAACAGAGATTAAACTAGTTTATTATTTTCAAAGAAAAAAAAAATTACGAAACAAAAAAAGAGCAGTCATATTTTACACTAGTGATTATTATTAATTTTTTTACAACCATTCAGTCTGCATAACATAAAGAAATAATTCTACATCTTTGTTTCTTTCGTATTTTTGGTACTCTGATTTATACATACAAATAACAAATACAGGAACTTTTCACAATGCATATAATCTGTGGGCAGAAAGAAAATAGTCTTTCAGGTGATCCAATGTGTGTGTGTGTGTGTGTGTGGGTGTTTGTGTGTGTGTCTGCGTATGTACGTGTCCGCTTCAACACAAACCAATTGCCCGAGATCTATAGCACATCCAAAAAGGAAACAAAATGAAGAAAATAAAAGGAGAGCGACACTTCGGCAGGCCAGAGGTGCCGACTCTCTGCGAACTTAATGCAACACATTTCATGCAGGCAAAATCCAGAGCCTGCCCTGTTTTTCCAAAAGTCTTTCCCTCTTCACCTCCTCTTCCTCTATTCTTTTCTCTCCTCCAGCGATTAGAGGCGTCTTCTCCTCACTCCTCCGGTGGCAAGGCTCTCCACCTGCTGCGACTTGTACCCTTCTCGTCATTAGCTGCCCAGGGCCATGTTTCCGTCTTGCTTTTTTTTATCTTAATTAAAAAGTCTTCATTAAATGTACTGTATTTCATACAATTTGTACAAATATGTTCAGTTTCTTCTCAGGAAGAGGAAGAAAAAAGGAGCAAGGAGGGATTTCCTGTTACACAGGTGTTCGGTGAAGAGGGGTGGCTTTCAAGGAGAGGTCGTCAGAAAGTTCTGGTAATGTCTGTTCTGGTGGGATAATGGCTTTTTGTACACAAATGGAACTACTTCTCATGTGGAGGACAGCCGCGGTGTGGTGACAGCAAGGAGAAATGTCCGTTTTCCCCTGGGATGGAGGGAATAAAATAAGTCCCCACCACCACCACCTTGGAGGTCAGTGCGCCACAGTCAAGTCAAGTCTGCAAAGCATTTACATCGCAGAGGTACACTTGGATTTTTGTAAAAAATAACATACAGCTGAGGATAAAGGAGCCCATCACTCTCTTGCCGGGACTCGACGGCCAGACGGGGGAGTTGGATCGAACCAAGGAGGAGTCTTTTGGGATGTGGAAGCAGGTCTGCCGAGGTACCAAAGGGTGTGGCGAGGCCAAGGGGTCTGGAGCCTTAACCCATGGCTGTGACCATACTGGAAGGGTGGTGGGGGGCGAACGGGAGGCTTGAAGATGGGTGCATGGGTGTGGGGGTGGACAGCATGTGGCCGGAGTGCGAGAAGGGAGGGAAGGACATGTGGCGGGACAGGGTGGCAGGGCTGAAGGAGCTGCTCTTGTCCATCAGGCTCTTGGAGAAGTCGTCCATGTTGTCTTGGGACTTTTTGCTCTTCTTGGACTTACTCGACATCTTCCTGTTCCTGGTCTGGATGCCTTCCTTCTTCATGGTCAGAGGTCGGTTGATCTGCTCTCAAGAGAAGACAAGAAAGACGGGAGATTAGTATTTTGTCTTTAAAGACAACCATATTATTTAATTCACAGATATACATTGATTGAAAACATGTTTTTAAAAAAGGACATATTTGGCTTAAATGGGGCTCTAACATGTTTTAAGCCACATATTTTGGAGTTTGGATAGACATACAAAGATGTAATGGAGTCCCATTTAAAGAATCCCAGAACAGGAGGTTGCTGTTGTGTGTTTGGATTTAAATTTTGTTTTCCTTAAAGCTGGACTGAAGCTGGATGCCAGAAAGAAAAGTGGAGGCGGGGATGAAGTGGGATGAAGGAAAGATGTGCACAGAGCAGAAACAGAAATGGCCTGCCAGCTAATGTGCAGCCAGTCAAGCACGGAGACACATGGCCATGACGAGCTCTGCCGTCTGCCAAGTCCTTCTCTTCACCGTCCTCCACCACCGCTCGGCCACCTCTTGGCCCAAATGGCTCCAGCTGCCATATTACAGCACAGGTTCAGACGGGAGCTGATGATGGAATTCCAGCTGTAGGCTGGATTAGGCCGAATTAACCAGACAGCATTCCTTCTTTCTCTTCATCTGGGCATTTCTTAATTTTTTTATTTTTTATTTTTTTGCTGATTGTTAAAACTGAGTCCACGTGGGGACGCAAAGAGCCAAGATTTGTGGGTTCATTCTTTCAGCTGGAGACTTTCTCCAGCACCGAACCAGGCTACACCTCCTTAAAGCCAGTTAGGCCTGTGCTCTTTCATGCTTGGATGTCTCACAGAGAAAGCCCCGGGCCTCCTGCCTGCCCTCGGCCACCGCCCTATACATCAAACAAAAGCCAAATCAAAATCTCAGTCAGTGACCACCAAAGACAACTCAGCGCAGACTCTCACATCCTGCCTCCCAACACCAGCAGCCGACCACCTGAAACCTCAGCCTGCGACAAAGGTGTCAAAACTTATTCACTGAGAAAGCCCCTGTTTACTCCTCAAAAGATCTTTCAGGTTTAACACTTCTCTTTTTGCGGCGACATTTAGTGCTTCCTTTCTGAGGCAAAGCTTACAGAGCAACAAACCATCAGGTGTTTTAGGACAACGGCAGCACGTTCTGACCTGCGGACTTTCTACCAAGAAATGAGGGGAGCAAGCCTGAACAGAAGTCAGGATTTACCAAAATAAACTCATTGTACAGTTACATCGAGGTCGGGGTTGGTTTAGAGGCTAATGTGAAGCTGGGAAATATTCTTCTTCTCTGTGTTTAACCTCGGCCTCAATCTGTTTTTGCAGTGGCAAACTATCTGCCAAAAGTAACATGGGAAAATGATTTAAAAACGAGCGCTTGCGTGACAAAGCAGGGCAACAGAGCAGGATATTTCTCCTTCCACTCTGGGATAGAACTCTATCTGAGAAAGAGGAGGAAGAGGGGTGTAAAAGATATTACCTACATGTGGCCTGAGAGCAGTTAGCCGGCTTATTATTATTATTAGTTTTAGCTACAATGACTTGTTTGATTAGAAGTGACAGCTTTGTGCACAGGAGAGGAGAGATAAACGAGTCCCTGGGGTTTTCAGATGGAGTCATGGAAATGATGTGGTGAGGCACCAAGCAGTCCAAAACGAATCAGGCGGATTGGTGGTCAGAGGGGGGAAAAACTCAAAAGTCCCCGGTGAGCATGCAAAAGGGCTCGAAATACCAAGGAAAGAAAAGAAAATCAGCTTGGAAATTAATCAAATTTTAATTAATATTCAAAAGCAAAGTGAACTTCTACATTTTAGATTACTGGCAATGGAATCGCATTAATTCTGGAGTCTTAGCTATCTCCATGGCCCTGAAAATGCTCTGCAGGGACGAGTCAGATGAAATATTCAGAAGGAAGAAGGGTGAGGGGGGCCCAGCAGGACGGAAGAATGAGATGAAGACATAAAA
The DNA here is from genome assembly GCA_034783495.1 of Millerichthys robustus. NCBI lineage: Eukaryota > Metazoa > Chordata > Actinopteri > Cyprinodontiformes > Rivulidae > Millerichthys > Millerichthys robustus. The sequence goes on from JAVKLF010000053.1 coordinate 3,334,112, forward strand.
ATTCAAGAGAACCCTTAAGGAAAGAGAGAGATGTGCGTGTCCTGAGAAGGTTTGTTACTTACATTGTGCAGTTTAAAGTAGAGGCCGCAGGCATTGCACACCGGGTCCCCGTTGGCGTTTCTCCGCCACAGCGTCGTCGTTGTCGTCTGACAGTTTGCGCACGACGTCCCTGCGCGCCTGGCTGCAGACTGCGCCACGACAAGAGGGAGGAAAAAAAAGAGAAAATCGGGTCACGTGACCACATTATGATCCAATCGCCGTAAAGGTTTACCAGGACAGCTTTCAAACATGCTCCCGACATCCAGAGCTGCCATTTCTCCACCTTACAATTCTGCACAAAAGCCTTTTTTCTATTTTTTTTAGATGTTTTTATATTTCAGGTGAATATTGTTGGCAGCTCTGCACAGAAAAGCATGTTGCATACAAGCTTATTAGACAAATACATGCAAAAAAAAAGTTTCTTTCATCACAGTTCAAATACAGCACTTTATTCTAACCATATATACATTTTCCATTTCCTTATTGAAGAATTCGTTTTTTTATATATTTGATGCAAGCTGAAAATAGTTTTCAAAAGAAAGACAGAAATGCCTAAAAAAGAAAGAGCTGCTTTACTAGAGGCTAAAAATAGCGTGATAGAGCACATACCTCGGAGAGAATAAATATTTACAGAAGACATAAAAGCAGCGCCTTGACATGGGAGCATTATTAAATCTGATGCTCAGAAGTGCGCAGTTTGGATCACTTCATTTAAAAAAGAAAACCCTGCTGACGTGGAACCATTGAAATCCAAGAAGTAAGCGCAGCTTTTGATTTTAAAATGGAACGACAATCTGAGGGCCTGAAACTGCAGAAGTGGGGCTATTTGGTCCGCCCTGACACAGTCATCCCGTGGATTTCAGCTGCCTGCCTCGCCTTGACATTGATGTTATAATCTCTAAAAACAATCAATACCCAGGTGACCGCAGAGGACACGCTAAAAGCAACAGGACTACATTATCTCGTGGAGGGATTTCCAATTATTCACAGCGTGTTGGCCTAATAACCCCTGCTACTGTGTGCTGGGAATAACCAATCAGAGACCAAAATAAACCTTCGTTGTGGCTTTTATGTTATCTTCAAAATGCTTTCAATGATCTAACTTTGTTTAATTAAAACATCTGATTGGCCTCCATTATTATTATTATTATTTGCAGCTGACCATCTCCATGTGGATTTGAGCTCTGAAACAGTCCCAGGTCGCCGCCTTTTTCTCTGTTTGGACTGCAGGGAAGCGGCTTGTGTTGTTAAAGGAGACTTATCTGCGCCGCTCAGATATCCGGCAGTCATTTCCTGAGATGTCGGCTTTTCACATTAGAGGCAAGAGGTAAGAAGTCCAGAGCAGAGCAGCTCATGGACGGCCATCTATTGCCTCGTTTTTTCTTTCTCTTTTTTTTCAAACCCAGAGGGGGAACTCCTTTTAAAGCTCATAAAAGATGAGAGGGGTTTTCCCTGAAATAACTACAAAAATAGCTCCGACTGAAGCGATCTGAAGGGTTGCAGAAATTACCTGCAAGTGCACCAGTTCTTTTTTAAGTTTCCTACACTATTTAACACACAGAATCCTCTGCGAGTCAGTGACAGTCAATGCAAGTAAAATAAAAAATAGCATCGTCATCTTTAAGGTGATGCATTCTTTTCTTTTTTTTTAAATTTATTTTCTATAGTATCTTAAAACAGAGACCTGCACTTGTCGAGTCAATTTCCTGCAGCTAATACTTCTTCCTGGATAGGGGAAAAACAGAAAAAAAGAGACGGAAATGTCATCAGCAAGAGAGAAGAATATTGGTGGAGACGTACCAGCCGCCGCTTGGGCTTGATGAGAGGGCGATTCTGCCCGTTCATCTTGTGATAGAGGCCGCAGGCGTTGCACAGATAGTGGCCTGTACCATCCCGCCTCCACAGAGGGGTCGACGTGGCCCCGCAGTTCACGCACTCTCTACCTTCTGCAAAACGCATACAACGGACGACATATGCAAAAAAAAAAAAAAAAGAAAAAAAAACAATGGACACAGGGGTGAGATGGCCCGTAAAAGAAAGAAAAATAATAATACTAATAATATTATTGTTACTATTAAGAATAATAACTGCAATGTTAGCACTGGGAGGAGAAACAACAGGGAGGGCTGTTGCGGAAACGAGCAGCATTCACAAATCAACACATAGAAACAAAACTACCAGTAATAATAATAATAATAATAATAATAATAATAATAATAATAATAATAATAA
>JAVKLF010000053.1:3359516-3370274 GCA_034783495.1 Millerichthys robustus
GGGACAACAGTATATAAGAGGACTGTTGGCTGAGCCAAGGAGAGGGAGAAAGCTTGAGAAGATGTCATTTTGTCTTGACTGTGAGCGGTGCCGTGCCGTGCCGTGCCGTGCCGTGCCGTGCCGTGCTGTGCTGTGCCGTGCCGTGCTGTACTGTGCTGTGCTGAAGGAGGCCTAATAAACCACCTTTGTTTATGCTACAGCCAACTTTGAGGAGTTTTTTCTTCCACACCACACCTCGCAGTGTAACAAGGACATTAATACATTTTTGAAGCTCTTGCAGGCCACATGTGTTGGGCATGTGGTTAGGCACTCACCATACACAGCAGTGATACACAATTAACCAAAAAAATATTCAGACAAACACCAAATAGTTTGTTTGAAGTAAGTGATCACATAAATAGAATCACCTAATTCAATTATTTGGTAGAGCTGTCAAATAAAAAGCTTTAAACATCACTTTGGTTGAAATACAAATTCAATAAAACACATAGAGGGAAACACCTTTTTAGTACTCTGCTGCCTTGATTAGTATAGAAGTGTTTTTTTTAATATAAAACTATTTTAAATTCAGTGAAAAAAGTATTTGAGAAGTTTTGACGTGTTAATTGTTTTTGTTAATTTATGAATTTAATTGGGTCCAAAAGTTTCCAGAGTCTGATTGATCTGATTAGAGGCTATTCTTTATCAGGGCATCACATTTTTCAAATATATTTTGATGGCAGAAAAGTGTTCAGAAATTCAAAGTTATAGGTGCTTGTAAAGCTTTTTTGTTCAATTCTCATTTAGGAAACAAGCGTTATTTCTTCACCGGGTCAGCTACTGTTGCATTCCTTGCCATTAGTTGTTGGTAGACACATACATCAACTTCTGTGACTGGAAACAAGTGCAGTCATCCTCTCAGAGACAAGCAAATAAGCACTTGAAACAAAGAGCTGAAGGTCTACGCAGTTGTAGTTTAGAGCATCCTCGCAACTTCCAGTTATAGACATTACCGATCACTTTAACTTTCAAGTGGAGATTATGTAGAAGGATGAAAGAAAGCGTTCTAATTCTAGTTCTCAGTTTACTGTAAAGAAATACGGTCATTTGTATTGTGGATGTGATTTCAGAAAACTTCAATGAAGCCAGTGCTGTGGTGCAGCTTGGCTGAGCTGCTGAGCATCTGTCTATGTGTCTTTGTGTCTGGTGTAAACCCCCTGCTGCTGCCGAGCTTTGTCTCCTCCCGATCAGCTCTAATGCTGCAGCACTAATTGTTAAACACAGAAACACATCTTTTCCCCCTTTTAATGTTTTTGTTTTTATTGTCGTTGATGCATTTGTTACAAAACCTTTGTGGCTGTTGAACACACGCCTCTCTCGCCTCTTTCCCTCCTCCTTGGTCCTTTTTTCCCACTGTCCTGTCTTCGTCTTCTTACGCTCACGCTCTCTCATTCGCCGCTTCCAAAATGCCCGCCCTGAAACGGGGAGGAGACGACAGCAAAAAAAAAAGTGAACATCAGCAAAAATAAAAAATAAACGAATGTCTGGCAAGTTGCATCATTTTCAGAAACAAACAGTGTGAAACCGTGTTAGCCAGCCTATTAGCATATATACATAAAGGCTGTGTGTGCGTGCATGTCTCCAAAATAAAAGAAAAGCACAAAAAAAGAGGCGAACGTTACTCTCCACTACCCATGACGGAGGTTTCTCAAAGAGATAGTGCTCTGGGTAAACATGTGATCACCACAGATCCAATCAGCTCAAACAAAGGGGATAAGCAACAGAGCTGGGTGAATTTTATCGTGTGTGTCTGTGTGTGCGCTGAAATGTAGGTGTGCAGCTGCACTGTGATGTCGCTCGTAGTAGAAGCACAGAAGAAAAGGAAGAAGAGGAAGCCAGACACCACTGTTATCATTTGCATCATAATGGTAAACTGATATGAATAGTGCTGGGTCGATGCTAAGCTCTTAACGTGCGTGAAAATTGCTTACCTTCACAAAAATGTGTTGCCACATTCGAGCCGTTTGCATATTGTTTCATGGTTTCATCATGCCTTCTTTTCTTGCAGCACCAGTGAGTCTTACCGAGGTGCTGTACGAGCAATTTTAAAAAACATCTGGTGAAGACGGAGCTACTTCTTCGAACACACATAGGAGGCCTGAAGTTTGGTGGAATTGGCTCCAAAACTGGTCCTGAAAATGAACTTTCAAACTTTCAGATGAAGAAGGAGACATGCAAATGGAAACTTACTTCACTGAGGTTGAAACTTACTCTTCAGCCTTTTAGGACTTCTTGACATCAAAAACACCTAACTAATTTGGTTTAACAAATAATTTTGACAAAATTAAATACATATTATTCCTTGACTTTTAGAAGGCCACCCAAAGTCAGGATTTCCACACAGAAAATCAAAGATTCCAGACCAGCCCTGTCTGTAAAGCCCAATAAGCCCACAAAATGCACTAACACTCTGCAAGAACAACGACCCTTTGGTGGCCCACATATAGTTTGCCAGAGGTGGTCCATGCACGGGCCAGCACCACGTATAGCAGACCACACCTGGGCCGGTTGTGACACTGACAGATTTGGGTCCATGTAAAACACAACTGGGCCATTGTGACAAGCCATCCTAAAAAACAGTGCCATCATTGTCAGACCTGAACCGCTTCTGGTTGACAAACCACTTGTCATGCCAGCAGTCATCCAGCAGTGCCAGTGTGACACCAAATCTGGCCCACACCTGTCTGCTATGCAAGTGGTTATCTTACTACTTCAACAAAAGTGTTGATATCTGCAGTAATAAACTGAACTGATGACATCACTGATGTTTATTGGTTAATAAGCTTCAGATGTGGACATACTGATGTTAACCTGAAAAACATTGTCATGTGATTAGTTGACTTTTCAACTTTACGGTCTAAAACTTTTTTTAAAATTCTTGTCAGTTCATCCCAACTTTGCTGGCTTGTTTGCATTAAGCATTCTTTAACTGCTCTTTGAAAAGTTTAAGATCTAACATTATCATTCAGAAGGCATAGAAACATTAGAGGACACATTCAAAGACACCGTATTCAGCAATGGGTTCCCCCCACCACCGCCTTCTTGTCTCATCCAACAACCCCATCCTCTTTCTCTACAGTACCCACCTCTGCCCCCACCCTCTGTCTTCTCCCCAGGAGGCTGCAGAGGCCCTGTACATCCCAGATAAGACTTCTCAGAGGAAGTAAAGGAGGAGGTGGTGGAGAGGGGAGAGAGTGGGGTACGATGGGTAGTAGTGGTAAAGAAGGAGAGGGTGGAGGGGGGAGGCAGCTTCAGGGTCACCACAATGGCACGCTCCTGATAGCGCTATCAGCTTATGCTAATCACCTGCTAAGTGTTTCAGAACTAGAGGGAGCGGCAGGGCGCCATCCTAAAACATGCTCCTCCTACTTAACCTGCACCGTATCGTGATGAGCCTGGGCTCTTTCAAACGCCTGGGCTCTTTATTAAACAAATGACAATGATGACGAGACATCAAGAAAAGAGAGGAAATTGATTAATCGTGTCACAAATTGAAGTTAAGCACCGCCGAAGATACCACGGACCATTTTTTCTTTTACCAACTTGACTTTTTGATGGTATTGTTCTGCCAATAATGGGAAGGATAGGAGAGGTGGATCTGCTTTGGAAGTCTAACTTGATAGTGTGAATAAAGAGCAGGAGTGTAATGTAGTGTCAGGCTCCTTTATTCCTTGGCTTACCATACATGACACGTGAAGGATTAAAACATTTGCAGACCAACTGGATTCAACATTAATTTCAAGATGAAAATGCAATGAAACCGATTAACAGAATAAAAAAAAACAACTAATGTATCTAATGCAAGACTTTAGTCTCTAAATTGTGTTGTGTAGCTGCCATCTTGAATCCTGAACAGGGTTAATTGGAGTTGCTCCCCCTTTCTGAGAGGGAATTCCCCCTTTATAATGTTTACACATTATAGCCATTTTTGCGTTTCCTAGATAAATTAGCTGAGGCGGCTACTCAAATAAACTCCATCCATTACTTTCTGGGGGTTTTTCTTCTTTCTTTTAATCCTTCCAGTGGTTGATCAGATTTTTTTTTTTTGGCTAAAACAATAGACACTTGCAAAATCGCTACCTTCTTGTGAGGGGTGATAAACATCAGGCAGACACAATCCTATCTGACTCTTTCTGTAAACTCACAAACTGAAGTGTGTTGCTGTATCGCCTCCTCCCTCCCATGCCCCGATGTGTTTTCTCCTCCTCCTCCTCTCAATCTCTACACCTGTTTAGATAGAGGAGCTTTGGGGAACCCGGGGGACAGGAGGTGAGGTCCACAGATAGAGGACCCCATTGTGGTCCAACGGGAAATGCATTGTGGCTGGATTTGTCCAGTTTTATGTAAAAGCAATACTCTTTTCACCTGAACTAATACAAGCTGTGGCGTAAGCCCCTTACTGCCATGTGCTGCATTTTTCCTCTAATCTCTCTGGATTCAGCAGCGTCCCCACATACCTCAGGGCACTCACTGATAAAGCCTTAACTCTATACTTCTTCTCCCTCCAGTTTTCGTTATTTTTTTTCTTCCTTTCTCACTCCTCGCCCAGCTTCGTTCACCGTCTCTCACCCCTTGGCTTTTTCCTCATCCTCCTCTTTTCTCTTTCCCAGGACACCGATGAAGCAGCGTAGCAAAAAATTAAAGTGATCAAGAGATTTAGAGGGAAGAGGAGAAAATCACTTTGTGAATTCCATCTAAGAGAGGAGATGAAATGTTGAGAGAAAGAGGCAGAGGGAAGAGACGGCAGCAGGATTTCTCAACTTAGACCGAATCAACTTCTGCATCTTGTGAGGCTTTGTGGAAGGTGCAGCTATGATTGTCAGGCCAAAATCAGCCAGAAGTCAACACAGTCTGTCTGGTCTTTCTGCAAACATTTATCCTGTTTTTGTTTCTCAGCTAGGAGAGCAAAACGTAAAAGCAGATTTGCCTTTTTACTGAATAAATTCCTCCTTATATATTTGGCAATTCAGACCAAATGATGCAATGTTTACATTAATGTTTTATCAAATCAAGATACTTTGTTAAAACTACAGACAAACACACACAATCATAAATAAAGATCCAGCTTGAAAATTGTGTAAAAACTATGATGAAATCTACAATTTTCATACATTTTACAATGTAACTGTACTTTTCATTTTAAATTGCTTTTATCAGCCAAGGCACTGATGTGTTGGCATGACATTTCAATAAACATTAACATTTAGAATCCTGCCCTTGTAATTATCACCATAACAATTCGCATCATTTTGCATGTTGTTCAAATAACTGAGGAGCATTTAAATCTTCTTTTAGATTCCTTCAGATTTGAAACTTCTGCTGAGCTGTTCCCCCATCAGACGTGTTTCTGCTCTGCACAGGTGACAAGGCTGCTTTTTCCCCTCATCCGACATGACTTGTCACTGCAATTTGGATTCCTGCAGCAGCTGCTGTAGGTTTACACTGGAGCAACGGAAAGCAAGCAGCCCTGACAGAATCTTTATTTGAGTAAAGATCCTGTCAGGAGCGATTAACTGTTGTGAGCCCACACAGGGATATCCATGCCAGAAAAACACTGATGTTCCACCGACTTGTGCTTCAGCATCATCTTACACCTTTACAGCTCTTCGTCCACTGCTCTTGTAAAGTTGTGCTTTTTAAAAATCTTTTCTCCTCGTTTTAGTGCATGTTTCTCAATCTGGAATGGTGCTATCGGAGCAGGAAAAGGACAAAACGGTTTTATTTTTGTTGTCTTTCTAACCCCTTTTCCTCACTTCCTCACCTTCAGTCGGGTTCATGTTATCTGCCCTTAGATGCCGTTTTTGTGGATTTTATCAAACTGGGTAAATCTGAAAAGTTTTAGTTTTTTACAAAAAACAATGCGTTTGAATCATTTAAAATATACCAACTTTACCAATAACCTTAAACAAAGTCTTATGGACAACACAGTATTAACAACCTCAGAAACATTTTTACTAATTTATGACTACTTTTTATTCTTTCAACTATTATGGTGGAAATGTTTTGGTGGAAAAAATGACCCACAAAGCGTCTCAGACCCTTACTTTTGGAACCTCTGTTTTTAAGTAATCAAACAATTTTTATTTTTTTAAAATAATACCTAAATGTTCTGCTTAAAAAACTTGCGTGAGTGCCTTCACCACCCTATCCTTCTGAAGTGCAGGTGCAGAGTTTGTCACCTGTTAATCTTTTGGTGTGTTTTATATTAAAAAAAAAATTCTGACACGCCGTTTATTTTCGGGTCCATTTGCATGAAATAACTGTAAAAGCGAGTGCCGTGATAAAGCGATGATTAGTAATGTTGCGTCACTGCAAGAAGGTTGCACACAATGAACAATAGAGCCTGTCATACTTTGTAAGTAAAGGTTCTTCTGAAGAACCTTTTACAAATAATTACTGCATCTTTTATTAGTGAGCCAAGGAAACAGAAAGTTGTGGTCCGTGCCATGAGGTACCAGGACTATGGGCTAAAGACCGGATCACCTCTGTGGACCAGTCTGGACCTGGGGATAACTAAAGGCTGATAAATCTCTCACAAAGCACAAGAAAAAGTGAATTCATCAATTTATTCTTGTCATATTTAGTTTTAATCCACTGTAACTTGCCTTTATGGATTAAAAATCACATCATTACCCAACCAATGCAAACTCATGTTAATGTGCAGCTGCAGTAGATCAAGGCTGGAACAGACTGGAGGTTTTCTTGGTAATGTTAACGTTTTATTTAGGTCATTTTACAGTAATGGAACTGTGCCCCTCGAGGGTGGGAAGCTTTGATGATGGGTGGGCGGTGAACACACGTGTGTGTGTGTGAGAGGAGTGAGACGCAGCCACACATCCACATATCACCGCTCTGCATCAGAAAATTTCTATCAGCAGATAAAACAAAGAAGAACAACACCTCGGACAAGATACGGCGACGCTAATCTCCAACACTTATCAACATTTCCTCGCTAACATCTCCCCCTCTGGTTCTCCCGGCATTACCCCCACCACCACCGCCCACCTTCACTCCACAGGGCACCAACCATCCCAAACCCAACACACCAACACACACATCACCCTTTTCCACCATGACATTGTAAGCGCCGGCCGCCCGGCAATGTGCTGCCTTGTGATACTGAGAGAGGGCAATTCAGCTCCTCATAAAGACCGGGCTATAATCTCCTCCCAAAGACAGGTCCACCAACCTCAGTGTGTCCTCACTGCGCCGCACCTACACACATACACGGGGACGACTTAAAGCTGCACCCAGAGTGACACGCACTATTATAAATAGTCTAATCTATATGGTAATAGTGTTGTATTCTACAAGCAGAGAAAAGGGATAAGATAACATTGTGACTTCAGGGTTTGTACTGCCTTCTATGGTAATTGTTATCAAAGGTTATTTGGGATGACATCGGCGGCTCCTTGTGATTGGCTGGGACCTGTTATTTACGATATGAATTATGATAACCATGATGTCTCTCTGTTCCTCTCTGTAGCCGGTGCCTCACCAGCCGCCAGATACAATAAATTGCTATCGTTAATCACAGCGCTTTGTTCTGCCATGATTAGCCCCCCAACCCCCACCCCAACCGCAATAAGACTTTTATTTAGCTAAAGGAGAATATGGATTTGTCATCCTTCTGGCAGCAGCAAAATGAAACTGACAATATTTTATGTCCTGACATTTAATTTGTAAAAACGGACGAAGGGGCCTCATTTGCATTTCATGACATGCTCCTCCTCTTCCTCCTGCTCACACTGATCTTTCTTTCTCTCTCTCCGCCCTAGATGTCTTCCTCTCCTTTTTATACGCAGAGTGGAGGTGACATTTGTGGATCAGGTTGGGGCTGGAATGAGAGCAGAGGAGAAGAAAAAGCGAGGCGTTGAATACTTTTGAATGTCAGCCAGAGTTTACACCATTTGGCTGCCTTCTGTTATTTGGTTTTAAATCAGCAACAACAAAAAATTTAAAAGAATAGCCAAAAGTTGTTTAGCTGGGAAATCAGTGTTGTTGATTTACATAACAATACAGCACACATGGGTTGCATATCTCACTGATAATTTAGTACATTTCTATTGATCACTAGATAATAATGACACAGAGAAAATGTACTGCTTTAAAAATTGTAATAAAGTTGTTTTAATTTTAACACAAACCAAAGTTTTTAAAGCTGTGCTCACTGTAAGCAGCTGAGTTCAAGTTTACGCCAACCTGTCTGATTTTCATAAATAATAAAACGGTGGGCAATCGTGTAATTGCCAGTGCATGCGTATGTTGGGTTTGGTTATCCTTAACAGCTAATTTTTGTGCTAAAATTTGGTGTGGTAGTACCTGAGACTCATCCACATCACATACTCTGGGAAAAGAATACACATTACTTCAAGGAATGCTGTAGTTTCATTTCATCCGAATACAAAACATCCAGAATATATTATTGATAGGCTTGTAATAAATCCTAAAGTCAGTGTTGACTTGGAGCTATTCTTTAGTTATGCTGCTATAAACTGCCGGAGAACAAACTGGCCACATTTCCTCACTGTCCGTGTTTGTATTTGTAATTATTTCTGTCATTAACATGTTTCTCTTTGTCTTTCTATCCAGAGAAACTACACCTGAACCAGTCATTCTGTGTTTGTCCATATCTGTTTCCTGTCCCCTCTGACCCCAACCAGTTGAGGCAGATGGCTGCTCTTCCTGAACCTGTTTCTGCTGGAGGTTTCTTCCTGGTAAAGGGAGAGTTTTTCCTTTCCACTGTCACTAATGTGCTGCTCAGGAAAGGAAGGAGACTGTGATGAAGAGAAGATTTGATGCAATCTGCTGACTTTGTATGGAAATGTTTTGGTACATTGCACTGAGATTATATTTGGTCTGAACTGGTGCTATATAAATGAACTGAATTGATTTATTTCAAGGAATGGCAGAGCAGAAACACAGGTTTGCTAGTTGCACGTCCACAACACAAGCATGGCTAAAGGAGCTAAAACACATCAATTCAGGATTTATTTTGGAGGTGAGTCATTTTCTCCTCACTGCTCTGCCACACTGGATCTTAAGCTTCCTCCCACCTAACAAATCCCACTTTAAGTCCTGCTTTTGACTTTAATTAGCATGAAGCATGATAACATCAAATCAGGAGGAAAACTGGCCCTGAATGTGACAAAAATCTTGCAGAGGATTTGAACAGATAAAAATAGGTTGGCTTGTTGCACATCTAAAATAATTGACAGTGTGGTTAGATAAACATGTCCAGAGCAACGTACATTTAAGATCATATTATTTTAACACCTAAAGGATTATGAGATGCTGAAATATAAACTACATTATAACTGTGTTGTTTTGCATTGAAACCTGATTACAAGAACTGGAAATACAAAGTTTGAGAGTGATAGTTTTGTTTCAATGAGACAAGCCCCATCATTTGTCTCTATGGATTGATTATAAATGTTTCAATGATAATGATTTTTGCCTCCAACTTGGTGGAAAGACAGAAGAAGTAAACGTGTTTGAGGGTGGTACATTTATTTCCAGTTAAACTTGAAACAGATTAATACCAATCATTGCAGAACATTTGAACTGAAATGTTTTACACAAGGAGTGTAGTGAAGTCCAATGTAATTAAATCCCTTTCAAATTATGCCAGAAGAAATAAAAATACTGACTCTCAATGTTTTCTTTGGACTTACAATCATTCTTAACTTCTGTAAGTTGTTTAAGCAGAATATATGAATTCTGAAGTGCTTATAAATTGAGACATAAGCAACATTTATAATGTTGGCTAAAAGCTGCTTTTGTTCTATGCGTTATATTTTTTAGGTGATATTAAAAAAAAGCAGGGAGATGTGAAACTAAGAACTCATATTATCCAAGGAGAGTTTGAGTTGTTCTGTTCCAAACAATTAATCACAAAACATTTGGGTTCTTGACTGAGTTTAGGAAACTGTTTACCACAGACATCCATGGTCTGCTGCCATGCTGAGCGTTATTAAGGACACCACCCCTACCAAAATGGTGCACAAATTCCTGTTTTGTTTGCATACACTGTGCTGTGGTTGGTCATTCTTCATGACATGGGTTACTGCTACAGTGGCGTTAGGTTTCTGGTGCTCTAAATAGAATTAGTGCTCAGCATAGCATAGCCCCTTTTCAGCCCTAGCAAGTCATTCAAATGGGACTATAAATCACAGAGTTATACATTTTTTTGTTCCTTATAGCACGATTACATTATTATTGAAGACACTGCAAAATAACTGCTGTTTACCAATGCACTGCCATCGGGATCCGTATTTAAACATGCACAAACACACACTCGTGCACACTATGAGGGCTCCCTGGGAGATAACCATGTTGAAGTCAAACTACTTCCTTTTCCTGTTTGTATGGTGCCAGGCGAGCCACCCTGCTGCCACCGAGGAATGTTGGTAATGCGGGCCCTGGGCTCCCATGCGCAAACACATACGCCCGTGTGCACGTTCACACACTCAGACACTAACAGTCAACGCCCATGTTATTCCACCGAAGGCAAAAAAAAATGTAAAAATAAATATATTACATGTAAACATGAAGAGGGGATAAACTCCTTGGTTTAAAAAAAAACAAAAACAACGTAAGGCCTCGAGAGAAGAGAAGACTTTGAGTGACTTTGACCCTGTGTTGCTTCACACACACACACACACACACACACACACACACACACACACACACACACACACACACACACACACACACACA
>JAVKLF010000053.1:3420421-3434474 GCA_034783495.1 Millerichthys robustus
TCTCCCGCTCCCTTCTTCCCTCATTCGTGAACAAGATCCCAAGATACTTGAACTCCTCCACTTGAGGCAGGACACCCGCCCTGACCCGGAGAAGGCACTCTACCCTTTTCCGGCTCAAGACCATGGCTTCAGATTTGGAGCGATTTACATTTGTACGCATAACATTATTTAACATTGACCATCTCAGGAACAGCTTATTGTTTTATCCACACTAAAATGAAACCAGCCTCGAAGAAATGCATTTTGTCCACGCTGTGGCAAAACAACCACTTGGACAAAGAATGTGCGTGATCTGTTAGTGCACCTGGAGACGGGGACAACCCCCAACTACCACCACACCTAGTTTGAGCTCAGCATCTGTAAAACTGACTGAGTTACAGCCATTTTTGTGCTTGTCAAAATGGATTAGCTGTGGGGTTTCTCCTGTATGAAGTTAATTCCAGTAGTTAATCATTTGTAGATGGCCACCCAGTGATTATTTCCTACGAGTTTTTAATGATCTGCTTTGGAAAGTTTCATTAAAATCCATCCTGCGGTTCACGAGACATTTTGCTAACAGACGAACACAGACACAGATCATGGCAGCGGAGGATAACAACAATCTTTTGCAAAGAGAATCAGAAGAAATCGGATCAAACCCCGCCCCCATCACCACCATTTTTCAAGTTAAATTTTGATGAATGCAGCAGACAGGATGTATAAAAGCCTTCTTCCTCTCGCCCACACTGAAATATCACTATCAGCTCTTTTTCTTCCATTTCTGCAATAAAACCTTTCAACAGACTTGGTGCTGATCTCTGTAGCTGGAGATACAGAGGAGCAGGGAAAAAAGCTGATTCAAAGTAAAAAGGAAAAAAAAAGAAAAGTGGAAAAGTACAAGAGAAGGGCGAGCTGCGAGGGAGGAAGGCCATTGTCTCTGTGGTAATGGAACTTCTGAGACAACAGCCCCCTCGACCCCTTGATCCGTTCTCCCTCCCACCCATCAGCAGCAGGAACAGAACAAGTGTGTTTTGATTTGGCTTCACAATGACGGGTTTCAGAGGAGGTCAGTTTTTCATTTCGAGCTCCCAGAAGACCTGAATGATCTCTATCCATGCTTAAATGAAGCTGAAAAGACAAAGCAATGGGAGGAAGTGGTTTCCACTTTGTATTTAAAAACCCCTTATTTCTCTTAGCAGTGAGGAACTGCTAAAAAGGTGGGAAATTTGTTTATTTCCTCAAAATATTGAGATCTTCCTTGGTCTTCCAAAGTTTTTATCTTCACATTAATAATCTAAACTAAAAGGCACCGTTTTCTGCTTAATTAGAAAAATAACGTTTAAAAAATCTCTCTCTCTTCAGACTAAAGACGCCCTGTTCACCATCCTGAAGGATCTGCGACCTGAAGATAATTTTAACTTTATTAGCTTCTCCAATAAGATCAAAGTTTGGCAACCAAATCATCTTGTGCCCGTGACACCTTTGAATATCAGAGATGCCAAGAAGTTTATTTTTACTCTGTTACCAAATGGAGGTAAGACATTAGTGTCTTTGTTTTAATGTTTATGTTGAAAACACATTCTTTTGTTAACTGTACTTGGACAGAAGTTTGGAAAGAACTTCTCAAGCCAGTCTTAGTAACAAATTGTTCGTTCAGGCACCAACATTAACGAAGCCATCCAGACCGGCTCCTCTCTGCTTCGTGACTACCTCTCGGGCCCCAATAGCAGCCCAAACAGCGTCTCGCTCATTATTTTCCTGACTGATGGACGGCCTACCATCGGGGAGCTCCAGTCCACGTCGATCCTGGGGAACACTCGTTCGGCCGTGCAAGAAAAGTTCTGTGTCTTCACGATCGGGATCGGTAACGATGTGGATTACCGGCTGCTGGAGCGAATGGCCCTAGAAAACTGTGGGATGATGAGACGCATCAACGAGGAGGCCGATGCCAGCGCTATGCTTAAGGGGTAAGAGACTCAGCTAAAATATCTGGGGGGGAGGAATAATGTTTTCATACGTAGGTCCCAGGGGCAGCAGCTCGAGCAGGGAGATCAAGTCTCTTACCACAATCACCTTTTACAGCTCTTCCAGGAGGATTCCAAAGCGTTCCCAGGCCAGCCGAGAGACATACGTCTCCTAAGGTCACCAAACCAGACCCCCTTTGCCCTCTGGCTGCACCTAGAAACTTTGTCCATAAAAGTGATAGAGAAAATAGCTGTTCTGGTGGACTCACCAGCCACCCTAAAGAGTTCTGAGTCACTGAAGGCACCAGACTCACTGTTTGTAGAGGAACTGAATGGCCTGTAGTGTATGGACATGCACAAATGTGTGCATTTTCAAAAATATTTATTCCATAATCTGTATACATTTGGTATGTGTCCTCTTGTTACTTGTCATTTCATAAAAAGAAAAAAAAACATTACTGTGTATTTACAGCTTTACATTAAAAATACAAAGAATCAATTATTAAACTCACCGTAACACTGGCTTTTATTAGGCAATTAATGCTCCTTAATTCCTCCCTTCTCTCCCCGTTCATCCGTCTCTCACCAACTTGAGAGAGAACGTGGACTGCAAATGTGACGGTGCTGACAACAGACCTCTATAATCAACCTAAACAGCAGACAGCCACAGACTACACAGCCACCTTCATTTCTCCCTCTGATCTCTTTTTTCTTCTTTTTTTTTTTTGTCCTGTACACACAACCCCCTTCTCTCAGTCTACCGCAGCTAGACAGGTGTTTGTTCAGTTACACAGGATTGTGTGTGTGTGAATGTGTGTGTGGTGAGACCTGTGGCTAAGTGTGTGCTTGGGGTTAACGGATACTCTGTGATAATAGCCCAGGTCCAGCTTGAACAAACAAGCTGGTTAAGAGGTGAGGCTGTTTATAATGCTGGGACAACAAGGACAGGACATATTCTTTAATGCAAGGTTACCCATTTAGGAAGGTGTGCACACACTGTGAAGTGTTGCACTATTATAGAAGCCTTTTTTGGGCACAAATGCATTTAGAAAAATCAAACTTAATTCTGACAGTGTATGAATCTCAGCCAATTCAGAGGAGATGCCATAAAAAAATAGACATTACATCTTTTAGAGAGAGAAAAACATTCTGTTTTAGGATTTTGTATAGAGCATAACTGTTCAGGGTAAGTAACTGCAGACTTCTGAAAGGATGAAGGGGTTGCTCAACCAAAGCAATAAATTCAGCCACCTCTCCTGTAATCTTTTTTTGCCTTATAGTCCTGTGTGTCTGTTATTTAGAAAGTTTCCCCTAAAACCTATTGCTTAGCCAGGTTAGCATTAAGAGTTAGCTGGGTGAACTCAGCCAAATGTTTAGATTTTAAATGTCTAATTAAACTGGTGGTAGAATGGTTAATCTTCGATCCACACAGCAAGACGTTTACAGGTTTGTGTGTTCAAGAGCATCTGTCTTGTGTTTCTCAGGCTCTGTAACGGCCTGGTGACATGCCAAGCCCGTTAGTCAGGTATTGATGGTGGAGTTTGGTGGGGAGCACCCCACTATTTGGACAATGATAACCGTAGATATAGAACATCCCTAGATGGAACTGCAGCAAAATTGACATTGCAGTCCAAAATGTTTTTTGTGTTCCTTTCCAGGTTCTATGATGAAATAGGGACACCTCTTCTGTCAGACATCCGAATCAACTACACAGAGAACTCAGTCGATTACATCACTCAGAATCTGTTCACAAACTACTTCAACGGCTCTGAGATTGTCGTCGCTGGAAAGCTCACCAACCAAAGTGCAGAATCACTCCATGTTCAGGTTACTGCCAGCAATAACGACAGGAACATTCTCCTGGAGATGGATGTGCCACTGCGGCGTCTGCAGATAGAAACCGAGAACCACGTGAAGGCAGCTGCTGCTGCCATGGCAGCTGGGGCCAAGACCATGGGGTCACAGTTCATGCAGGGACTGGGGAATTCTCTGGGTCAATTGACAGAGAACTTTGTTGAACGCGTCTGGGGTTTCCTGAGCGTTAAGGAGGGTCTTCGGTCACGCCTGCGCAGCCAAACTAGCAAGGAAAGAGAAGATCACACCCAACAGGCTGCCAACTTGTCAGTGACTTACCACTTCCTGACTCCTCTCACCAACATGGTGGTAGAGAAGCCACAGGTTATCACTGATGACACCGTGGCGCCAGCACCCACTGTCACACCGGGAGCCGATGAAACTGCGTCACCTGTCAATGATCTACCAGGTGACGCAGACGAGGACAAACCCAAGAAACTCGATGGGAAGCTGGGAAGTCAGATTTCACCTCTTAGCAACATAATAGGTGAGGTTGTGTCCTTAAAGTGGCTGTATAAACTGAATATAATCAATTAGTTTGTATTGCTATTATTAATTAACCTGGTCACTGAGCACATTAAAGAGCAAATTCTACCTTTTTGTTTTTGCAAATGGAATATGGTCAGGCTTGCTGTTATTTCCCAGATCTGATTTTCATGGCTTGTATGGATAATGGGACTCATCATCAGCATCTTAACCAAAGATACTTAAACTGTGTAAAACCCTTATTTTTTAAAATATTAGTTACTTTAGAGTGATTCCTTTGCAGCAGAAAGCAGCTATATGACAATTAGTTTAGAATGCTAAGATGTCACCCTTTTTTTTTTTTTACAAATCACTTCTATAATTTTTCTCCATACTATTTGTAATGCTCTTAAAGGAACAAACAAGTCAGTTTTTTAGGCAAATTATATTGCATTTTTAAGCATAAATGTTTAATGTTTCTTTAAAAGTTACTTTTAATTTTGATATTGCTCAACTGTACTCCAAAGGCTTTTTTTTTTTTTTTTTAATTACTAATATTTTTGCAGGTAAAGCTGAGAGGAGACCTGCCAAGAAATACATTACTCTCTCCAAAACATCAGGTAACGCATCATCTTACCTGTGCAAATAGTTTTCTCCAACCTATTTCAACTGATTAACTTGTGCATTTACGTTGGGATCTGGACATTACTGTAGAATCCAAAGGAGAGGAGGAGAGGGGATGTACAGTCGGCTGTCTGTGTGGGCGGCCTGTAATTTAGATCTTTGTCAGACAGTCTTCAGTGATCAGAGACTTAGAGATTCCTCTGAGCATCCCTCTGAACAGTCTAATTGAAATACCAAGAAGCTCTGAGTGGCACTTTAAACAGACTCGTGAGCACAGATACTAATGAGACAGAGTGAAGAGCAGAGCTCAGATCTGGATGTTTGTGTATGTGATACTGTAAAGACAGGGAGTCCATCAAAAGCAGTTAATAACCCTGTCATTAGGGTTACTCTGTAATCTCACTGTTCCTCTGTGCATCTTAGCTGCTTCTCATAAAGCCTGAGGCAGCTCTGGCTAAAGGTCTATACTGTCTCAGAAAGCAGAAATTAGACTGACTAATAGTCATGTGTTACAATGTGCTGATGATGTTTGATATTCTGTTGAAAACCCAAGTGGCAAATTTTAAATGCAACTATGTGTGTTGCAAAAGATAGGGCAAATATTGAAGCAAAAAAATGTACATACAAGTACAAAAACAGTACATTTACTACAAAGATTATGCATCTAAGCCCCCTTGGGTTTGGAAAGACCCAGCAAATGGCAGATCTGAAGGTAAGGACACCAGTTTGTACAGGAAATTAAGATGCATGCCAGATTTTATAGTGATTAAATGAACTAGTACAGAGATACTAACTGTTAATTGTTTTTACAAACTTCTAAAAAAATTAATATATAAACTTTTACTTCACTTTCAGTGGATGCAATGAATTTAATCATTTAAAACATGTGTTCTGAACATCTTTGCTCCACAGGATTTACGTAAAATTTAGTAATTTGTTTGTTTTGCTTTGTTGGAATAGATGCTCTCAATTGTAAGCCACACCCATTATTGTTGCATTTTAAATGGCAGAATGTCTGCACTATGTAATGTCAAACAGATTTGTATTTTTATAAGAGCCATTAACTGGATCGTCTTGTTCACTGTTGTCTTGATTGCTTATTGTTCATTCATAGTGTTTAATCTGTTCTAAACTTCTGAACAGACTCTTTTTGTCACTGTCTTGTAGCGGATGGTGACCCTCACTTTGTGGTGGAGTTTCCCCTCAGTAAGCTAACTGTGTGCTTTAACATCAATGGTGAGCCTGGGCATGTTCTCCGCCTGGTTTCTGACCATAAGTACTCTGGTAAGCTTCATAATCCCGAGTAAAGGTCAAAAGAAACTGATCAATTTGCATTTGAATAGAAAATAAGGGTTATTTTTGTTTCTAATTAATGTAAGATCTCATCATTTCTTCATGAAGGCAGCAAAGGCTCCACTGGCTCAATAAATGTGTTTGTTGTACAAATACAAAACTAGTACAAATGCAACAAATACTGACGTTCAGCCATCTAGTGTGTTCCTTCCCATTCCTCAAAGCCGGTTAGATTATGAATTCAAGGGTCTTAAAATTAAGGAAAGTTGCCCTTTATAATTGTCTGCAAATTTTATGTAAAACTGGTAGTCATAATTGGCTCATTTGAGTCAGAGACAATGATATTTGTAGATCTGTGGATTGCAGACATATCATTTTGTTGATTGTATTTTTTTTACTGTATGTGTTATCAGGTGTGACAGTTAACGGTAAGCTGATAGGCGCCCCGGCTCCACCAGGCAGCCACAAGCAGCATCGCACCTACTTCAGCACCATCACCATTGTGGCGGATCGTCCGAAACGCTCGTACATCAAAGTGACGTCTAAGAAAGTCATCCTGGATGGACGGGATCGCATCGTTCTGCCCTGCCACTCCACCGTGACTGTGGACAGTGGCGCATTGTCTGTGGCCATCGTAGGAAAGGCAAATGTGACTGTGACTGTCGGAGGGAACATCACTTTCATCATCCTGCTGCATCAGTACAAAAACCCAGCTCCCTATCAGCGAGACCATCTAGGGTTCTACATTGGCAACAGCACGGGACTTTCACACAGCTGTCACGGTCTGCTAGGTAGGAGATGAAAAGAAAATTGAGGGACTTCTAAAACGGCCTAAAATTCTTAAACATCACAACAAAGAGGTGCAGTAGAGAGTCCAGGCCAGATGGAGGGGATGGAGAAAAGTTTCAGGAGTGGTTTGTGGCAAAACGGTGACAACAGTGGTCAGAGGAAAGGTTTACAGGAGTAGTGAGACCAGCTACAGTGTATGGTTTGGACACAGGAGTCTAAACAGGAAGTATCCGAGCCGAAGATGTTAAGAATGGATAAAACAATGGACAGAGTGAGAAGATCCTATACAGTCAGGCAGCAGCAGGAAATTACCAGCGAGATTTTTTAAACACTTGAAATGCGAGACCAAATTAACCAACCCTCCCTTTTCGTTCTACTCGTAGGTCAGTTCCTGTTTGAGGAGGTTGGACTGGTCAAGCGTCCTGCACAAGGAGACGTGAAGCCCTCTCATGTCCTGAAGGTGAAGGACCGCTCAGTGCCGGTGGTTCGCAAGAGCAGGAGGATCTACAGCGGGACGCAGAACGTGGACTGCTGGTTCGCCCGTAACAACGCAGCCAAGCTAATAGACGGACAGTATGAGGATTATGTAACGGCTCACATGTTCGACACAGGAGATTGGCCTCATGGGACAAATAAAGTGTGAGACAGTCACAAACTCCACTATCAATATGACTAATTCACTAAACTAAGTTTTTTTTTATTTTAATGACTACATTCAAATATATTTTTGTACTATTTCTAATTAAATGCAAATGTTTTTATGATGTGGGTTTCAATATTTTACATGGCTAAATAAAAAACCCATATTTCCAGGTTTAAAATTTTGATTTGCGTTTTTCTTCACACACCAAACCTTTTGTGTCAGCCTGTCTCCAGTCTGAAGTTGTGGCTCACACCTGGTTGCCACGGAGACCAGTCACTCGGCCTCTGTCGCAACGCAGGACTTAAAGCGCGGCTCTGTGTTCCTCCCTGTCATCAGCCGGAGGTCACGGGGCCGCAGAGCACACCCACACAGGTGTGCTCTGGACAGGTCTCCCTCAGGTTGTCTGTCATCACCCTGCCTGGCAGGAATTCACCGCCACACACACGTTCCTGTGTCAGCCATCTTTATTCTAGTCCGGAGAGAAGAGGCAACGTTTCATCTAATTGATTTGGTTTATTAAAAAAAACACACACACAAAAGATTGCACAGAAAGAAAACAACATGAGGTACAGGCGACTAGATAAATAACAACAAAACCCCATATTCTGCTCATTTATCTGTGTTTGCTTTAGTTTTATGAAATACAAGAATTCTTTTTTTAATAAGTGAGTCCCAGATTTCAGTCTGGTCTTGACCTCTGATGTTTCCAAATATTCTTATTGTAATACTGTAACTTTATTCTTTTGTAAAGGTGAAACAACTTCTCCTAAATAAATGACTAAACAACTAAATGTAAGTCGAATAAAAAAACACGTGACCTGGTTAAAGTTCACTGTGACCGAATCCAATTCTTATAAATCACAGCTTGTCAGGAGAACACGCAGTTAGGATTTTATTAACACCTCAGCAAAACGTGTTTTTGAAGTGGTCATATTTTTAATTTGTCACCCTTAAAGAGCACTTTTTATATAGATTTGATTATTTTGGCTCTTTGGAATATGCCTCTCAGAGTTCCCTCTTTCCTAAAAGTCCCCAAAGAAAATACAGATTTATTTCAGTCTTCTTCATTTCACTCTGCGGTCATTGCTCTAATTGTTTAGTTAATTTTCCTCTACAAAAACTGACGTTTGCATTAAAAACAGAACAAGGTAAGAAGCTTACATGCGTCGGCTCGTTTACATGGCCTTCCCTAGTAGGCCTTTGAGTTTAAGATCAGGTCACCTGGGTTTACACCATGACCCAGCTGGGTCTCAGCGGTCCACCTGAATACTGAACGTGGACACTCGGCTCCGACTCCTCCTCGGAGTCTGACTCAACCGTCAGCAGGACCTGAGGACAGAGATTCTGTGAGTGATTGGAATTCAGATAAAGAAGCACCACAAACTGCAGACACTTACCTCAGCTCTGCCTGCAGCTATAAAGGCATCAGGGACACAAATCCCAACAAATATTTGACTTTTGGAACTTTGGATTTTAAAGCTCAGGCTTTTCTGGCTCTGCCTCTGACAAGGTTTCGTTTTTTTCAGACTCAACTTCGATCAAATGATAAGACAAGAACATCAGGAGCTGCACCAATTACAGCCTCTTCTGCAGTTGCCATGGTTACCACCTGTGTGTGAGTTGAGCATCAGCACAGCAGAGAGGAAACGCATAGAAGTTAAACTTGTTAAACCTGATAACAAGAATCCATTCTGCCAAATTTTCAAATCCTTCACTTTTTAACCCATTATCTGTGGATTTGTCTGACTTGTTATGAATTTTGTGTCCGCTGAGCTCAATAAGCCGTTGCAGCCATCTTGAAGTTATACCCACCTACTCTCTGAGTTTCATAAAGATGCTTTTAGGTATTTTGCTAACTCAAACATTTTCACGATCGCCCACCGTTTATGGCAGCGAGCAATAATACATGATTGAGGATTTAGGTCATAAGGTTAAAAATGACCACTGCAGCTCTGATCACCACCCCCACTAAAGACCCCACCAAGTCAATGCTCCTCTATCTGCAGCCCTCCTCCACTCTCCACTATGCGTTCCATAACGTCAGTGTGTGGAAATAAGTCCTAAATGTCACTTTTATTCCTGGGATGAAGGCCTGATTTATGGCCGCCTGGCAAACGGCGCAAACACTTTAATCAAATCGCACGCAAAGGTCACGCAGCCTGACAGCCAATCAGAGGCCTGAATTCAAACTTTCCTGGAAAACCAAATGACACAAGCTTTTCTATGGAGGCAGCTGTCATACATTTTAAACAAAAAAAAAAAATGTTTTCCCTTGTTTGGATTTATTTTATCTGCCAGGAGCTGAAAAGCAGGTTAAGTTTTCATCTCCTGGCAGATCAATTACACAAAAAACATCCACGGATGAGCAGGTTGATCAAACGTTTCTCCAGAAAGTACCACACCTAGTATGTAGGAACAGATGTGTTTCCTTCAACTATCAAGGACTTGATCAGATCCACAGCTTGTTTTAATAAAAACTTTCCTTCACACAGTGAAGTCATGCAAAGAGGAGAGAAGGGAATGTAAAAACTGACAAGTTGTTAATGTGAAGCCACTGGGACTCTTTCTTTTTTTTTTTACCTGAATCAGCTGAAGAAACTTATTCGCCTCCCTGTCTGAGATGGAGTTAGAACTCCCTCTAGTGGCAGGAATCAAACATACACCTTCCACTTTCTTCCACACATTCTCTTCATGCAAAAAACTTAGAATAAACTATAAAAACTAAGATTTGAAGAGTCCACAAGTCTCCAAAAGTCCAAAGAAATTGTGGAGAATCAACTGTAAGACATTTGACAAAAGGGTCAGTCAGTATTCTTGTGAACGACACTGAACCAGCTACTTTTAATCCACCACTTCTCTGGAGCAAAACGTTATAAAAACTTTGGAGACAACTTGGATATTATTCCACACCCACATCATATTTTATATTGGCTCAGGAAAAACTCACTTGGATGCTGAACATCTTAAATGAGTTGGTCTCAGCATCAGCATTCCCCGTGTCAGGAATGCTGCCATTTCATTTGCGGGGAGATGCAGCAGCGCACCAATAAATCGTTAATGCATTATTACCTCCACAAAGGAGGTAATCCTTTTGGTAGTGTTGGTTTTTCTGTCCGAGCTTCAGAACCTGGTCCCCGAGGGTCGATATCCTGCAGGTTTTACTCATTTCCCTGCTTCAGCACACCTGATTCAGTCATTAAATGTCCTCTCCAAGTTCTGCAGAAACCTGTCATTCACACATTCATTTAAAATATATAAAAGCGTCCTGCCTCGCAGGAATTCACCCCCACACACACGTTCACGTGTCAGCCATCTTTATTCAAGTTCAGAGAGAAGAGTTACATTCGGCTAGAGGCACCGTGGGAGTTTATCACCCTTCAATGGTGCCTCGGAACATGGTTTGGTTATTAAAAAAAACACAAAAGATACAAATAAAACATTACACAGAAGAGTAGAGCTTTACATTTTTAGATCAAGTATCAAAGAAATGATTGCATTAAAAAAAGTCACCGAATTCAAAAATTTTTTACTAACTAAACTTTCCTATACAAAGTTCCCAATTATTTGTACACATTTACCACAGATTGGACCATTAAATACAAGCTGAATAAATAAATTGTGCAATAACATGCTGGAGTTTAATACATGGCTGCTATAGCGTTACACTGGGAAGGTGATTGTAACACAACTTTAGGACTGTGCTTAGAGACACTTTCACAAATTTTAGATTGTTTGGTTGTAAAGAAAAATAAGTTGAAACCTTACAACGTTGAGGAAAAAATTATCGTTTTAGATTAAAAAGCCATGAAATATAAATCATTAATCATCTCAGGTTGAATTTCTACAAAAATACAATTGTGGTTTATAATCAGAATTATAATTTAGTTGACATAGAATAACAAACGGGAAATGTCATTTTATTTAGATCCTAATAATTAGATTAGGAAGATTTGTTTTGGTTTCTTACTGAGTTTCAAGATTGAAGTTTGGAAAAAAAAAATTGAGATGAAACTCAAATTTTCAAGAAGAAAACAATAAAAAAAATAGAAGAGTCAAAATATTGCAAAAAGAACAGTCAGCAGAAACTCACAGAATTTCCTCCCGGCTCTCTCTAATCAGACTATGTTGGCGAAGATGCAATACTCAGGACCTCCAAACAATCTCAAATCATCTGAAACATTTTAAAACTAACTAGCTAAAACTAAAACTGACATTGTTAATGTTGTAGCTCTCTGGTAAAACTCGGACAGCAGATGATCTGGTATGTTGCCTTCAGGATGTGTACAGATGTTTGTGCTTTTATTAACCAAAGCTTGGTCACTATTTACACAAATCATACAGCTGCTGTAGCTTTTTGCAACAAGGATTGTTTATGATTTCCCTTTTAATATCAAAGTAACTTCATGTTTGCATTTGGACTTTATTCTGAAAATAACATTTTGACTTTCATCTCGAAACTCAGGAACAAACGAAACTAATTCCTCCTCAAATTATTTTTCATCCAAGTGGCCTTAATACTGTATGGGTCAGTTTCATGTTGTTGACACACTAGACTTTTATCTGAAAATGTATCTCACTGGTGTTTTATTTAAAAGGCCAGATTTGTCCTGCAACAATATACTGCCACAGGTGGACTTTTTACCCTCCAAGAAACTAAAACCCGAAGGTCGGTCGTAACAGTCTGATAAAGTGTCGAATCAGTCAAATAAAACTAAAAGCATCACTTTGTAGAAAATGATAGAACATTAAGCCTGCAGTGCAGCTTCTAACCAACCAAGCAACCAAAAGAAAAACCGCAGTTTGAAAAAAGCTAAAATTGGGATAAATGTGATGATCTTCAGCTGATAAATGAAAGTTTAATATACTGGCTGTAATGTACAGGCCTCTTGGTTTAGTTAATAGCTGAATAAATGAACAAGTCAACTTAGAAAATGTATTTTGGATTTTTGCAGCTGTGAAGTTTGATTTTTTTTACGCTTGTTTTAATTAAATGGTGATATACAAACCGACTGGCATTCATTTTTCTATCTGTGTTGTTTGAGGTTAAACAAATAGTGCAAAGTTAAAGAATGTGAAACAAGATTGTTTTAATAAACAGTGTGTGGTCCCTGATTTCAGTCTTATCTTGACCTCCTAATATTCTCATTATAATACTGTAACTTTAATATCCTGTCAAAGTGGAACAACCTCTTACATTTTATCAACTGTTCCCCTAAATAAATCCTTCTAAATTGCTCTATCATTAAATAATACGTAAACTATACGAGGTACCTGTCATATTTTTTAATTTGTTACCCTTAAAGAGCACTTTTTATATAGATTTGACTCTTTTGGCTCTTTGGAATACGATACGTGATAAATGCCTCTCAGAGTTCCCTCTTTCCTAAAAGACCGATTTATTTCAGTCTTCTTCATTTCAATCTGCAGTCATTGCTCGAAACAATGATTTCTCTCAACAAAAACAAAACAAATGAAGAAACTGGACCATGCATGTGTCGGCTCGTTCAAACCCCTGACGTTGAACTTGTGCTTGTCTTTGCATTAGGCCTTTCAGTTTGAGATAATAGATATGCTGCGTGCAGCTAGCAGGCGGAGGACAAGATCAGGTCACCTGGGTTTACACCATGACCCAGCTGGGTCTCAGCGGTCCACCTGAATACTGAACGTGGACACTCGGCTCCGACTCCTCCTCGGAGTCTGACTCAACCGTCAGCAGGACCTGAGGACAGAGATTCTGTGAGTGATTGGAATTCAGATAAAGAAGCACCACAAACTGCAGACACTTACCTCAGCTCTGCCTGCAGCTATAAAGGCATCAGGGACACAAATCCCAACAAATATTTGACTTTTGGAACGTTGGAAATGCTTTGTGAGAAGAAAAGGGGGATCTCCTTGAACAAAATTCTTATTTGGAATTTATTCACACGAAAGTTTAGATGGTTTAAACTATCTTGATAAACAGTTCATTTTGAAATTTAGTTCAGAAAGAGTCATTTTGCCAGATTGTCAGGTTAGCTTTGGAACACTGAAAGTTTTTTCTAACATACATCAGCTGGAATCAAAAGTGTTCCGCCCAGGGTAGCTGAGCAACTTTCTTCTTTTTTCTTGCTCAGAAGCAACATTAAGGCAAAGACACGACACATCGGGAGGACCCTGACCACTCTCACAGAAAAACACAGCTTTTCTGGGACTTGAATTGATGTTTTCAGTCTGCAGGGCCAATAATGGTGAGAAAATGTCAACGTATGTCAAATGTGGGTGTAGTTTACCTCAGTCTACAGATTGTTTAGAAACTAAGTAGAATTTTTTTGTTTTGCTTGGATTAATACATTTTTTTGTGGTCACTGATCTACTGCAGCTTCACAAAAAAGTTAAGCTCTAAATAAAATGCATATATATATATATATATATATATATATATATATATATATGTATAAATAAA
>JAVKLF010000053.1:3522645-3543794 GCA_034783495.1 Millerichthys robustus
ACAACCCAAGCAGCCAAAGAGACAAGATGTTGATTTTATAAAAGAACTGTGATTTATTCATAAACAGTTGTTGACGTCATCCTGTCCAATCACAGCTGCTTACCTGGACACTAATTCACACATAAAACCTCCCGTCAGCAGTCATAACTCGCCACAATTCAGTTTTTTGTAAAAATCGACAGTTTATGAATTTTATGGCAGTGTTTGAAAAGAAATGAAAATGCAGTTTTCCCATTTAGGGCACCCAAACAGTTTTTTTTTACATTAAAAACTTTTAACTTCTAGTCGGATGTTTGCAGATGTGGATTTCCTGTCCTATACGAAATGTTTACTCGTGCACAGCACAAGTCTGTTTGTGCTCTTTCCAAACTAAAACAGTTTTGTTAGATGAGATAAGAGACTGCGATCTACAGAAACTTACAGCTGCAAAGAACTCACTTTTTCAGCATTCCTCGAATAGAAAAGCAGAGCGCCACCTAGTGGGGCAAAAAAAACACCCATTGAAATAGGAGATATAGAGTTTTTCAAAAAAGCAATGTCTCAGTGATGGAGTGGCCAACTTCTAGATGCCAAAGTGGCTTTAAAAACAATAATAAATATCTAATCACTTCAGTTTGCGACTATATTTAAGATTTTTCTGCATAGAGGGCCTTTAATGAAAGTTTCCCAGATGTTTAAGGAGTAAAGCTTTTAAATGACTAAATAAGAAAGTGTCATAAAATTAAACACGTTACAGTAAAACGATATCACTTCCTGCCAACATTTTAGCTAAACATCTGTAAAACGGACTGAATTATACTAATATTTGTGTTGGGATTATCCTTATTTTCTTAGATTCTTAACAAAGTAGTAACTTAACAAAACCTATATTGCTGACTTTAATGGCGCAGACGTGCAGCAGCAATGACTTCATGTGTTGTAGTGAAATGGACTTTTTCTGTGGTCTTTTCTGGAGTGCTCTGAAATATTTCACCTCCTCCGTCCTCTCAGACGTCACCGAGCGACTGCAGCAACTTTGACAAAGAGTTCATCAACGAGAAGCCCCGGCTGTCGTGCGCCGACCGCACGCTCATCAACAGCGTCGACCAGACGATGTTCAGGAACTTCTCCTTCGTCAATCCAGGGATGACTCGCATCACGGCGCGCTGACCAACAATACCTCCGAACGACCAACCAGCACTAATTTTTACTGACCCAAACTTCAGGCGATGAACGTCTGCAGAACTCATTCAAACTCAGCAACATGACAAGTAGAACCACCAGGAGGGAGTGTCCTGAGTGTACTGCAACCATATCTCACACACATATCCTCAAATAGTTGTAAAAACTATCTGGTCAACAAAGACTAGATTTTATCTCGTACTGTAAACATGATAGCATTCTGTTAGTCTGGCTAACAAATAATCCCAATATCCAAGTTTACAAAAAGGACTACAAAACAAAACGATAATGAACTAGCTGTGTTTCTTGTTTTTTTTTTGTTTCATTGCTTTATCAGTAATCAACTAGAAATGATCTTCCTGAGACCCAAAAATATATTTTTTCTCCTTATTTTGATATTTATTTTTAAAAAATAATTTATTTAATCCTAAAGCGCACTGATTGTGACACCCAGAGCTTTCTGCTGATGTCACATCTGCGAGGGTGAGGCAGAACTTTTGAAAGAAATATATGTTCTTGTGCATAAGTGTAAAGGAAAACTTTGAAAAACTTTCAGAGATCCTTAAGAACTATGGATCAAAACCACTTTAAAAGAAGTTTAGCAGTTTAGAAGCAAATATTTTTTTAAAAAAAGGATGAATGACTTAACAATTTTGCACATATTAAATATAATGGCATTTAGATTAAACAAAAATGTTGCTAATTTGAAACATTTTAGGAATGTTTTAAGTAACCTATAGAATAAAAACCCATTTGGGGTTAATAGTTCATACAAATGTGAACATTCACATATATCTGGGTCTCGGGAGGATTTTCATGTTGCCTCTGAGAAGTTTCTGCTCTCCAACTTACCCAAGTCAACTAAAATATGTGGTTTAACTGGTAAAGTTGGGCTAGATATTGAAAACTTCATGTAAATATCTGCAATGTAATTCTGTCATCATGCTGTCCTGACTTCATGTCAGACTTTAATCACGTTGTTTACAGGTGTGTCAACATTGTGTCCACAGAGATTTACCTTCATTTCTACAGATTTGTCGTTGTTCAGTCCTGTATATTAAAATGTTTGTGTTTTTGTAAAAGTTATTTGTTTCACACTTCATGTGTGTGTGCCTCTGCTCCTTCACACAGGAAGTGGGGGGAAGGTGTTGAATGAGAACCACCTGTTTTTCCACCTAACACTTCACATATAATTTTCTGAAGAAGTGAAATATGACAATATCAGGACTAAAAGGTCGTATTACTAATCTGTGAGTTCAAGACATAACAGCTGCATGAAAATTAATGATCGCTAAAGAAGAAATATTTTATTTTTATGCAGAAAGTTCTGTACGCAGGGCTGTGTACTGCCTCTTACATGAGAAGCTCTGATGGGTTGTTTTTGTAGATTTTAGGCATCACATGAAAAGACCCTCAGAAGTGGCTCTTTGGTTAAAATAATCACGAATCTGAGTTATTCCTACCTAAAAATTGCCTTTTAAGACTTTAGGCTTTGGTGCTTCATTTATCAGTGTCAAACTTTTTAAAAACAAATATGACTGTCACGTCTGCACCATTCTAAACAAGAAATAATCCTTTCCTTCTGTAGAAAAATATTGTTTTGTACAAGCATTAGTTTGTTTTAGATATGCAGTAAAGTAAAAAGAAAAGCAGACTAGACCAACCTATTCCAGCTTCCATGAGATTTTGCAGATTGCTTACATTGAATACTACATTACAGAGTTGTATAACAATATAGCTGAAAAACAAATACTTTTAAACTGCACCAGTGCAGTTTCCTTTAATTAAATATTTCATAATATGAATAAAATGTCTTTGGGTATGAAAACGCAATACCATCAACAAAACTGTAGCCGTTTAAAGCCTTAGTTATTTTGCTGCCACGAGCGTTAATTTACATCAAAGATCACGAGACTCTGTACACTTGCTAGCCGCTACGTTAGCCTTTGTGTGTGTGGTGCTACCAACTTAACCCAGTTAAACTTTCACTTGAACCTTAGAGATGAATTATCATCAAACTGTGGTCGAACTGCTAACAAGGTAAATGAGAATAAAATTGTTTTTTTGGTTTGTTTGTTAGTTGCTAATGCTAGCGTAAACGCTAGCTGTGGAAGCTAGTATTTCCGTTCTTTTTTGACATTTCTCTTTCAATAAGCTTAACACATTTCACTTACTGGAGGATTTTATTAATAGAAAAAAAATTAAGTGCTTCAGGACAAAATGGCAGATTTCTGAACCTCTTTCTTGGTTTACAGAACTTCTTAGGCATATTATAATGTGTAGTTTAAATACTTGGCATAAGAGCAATTGTATGGCTATTGTGCAACAAGAAAACAAATACTTTTTTTATAACATAAACTTCAAGATGGAAGTATTGGTTGAACACTTCAATCCGGAAATAGTCCTCTGTAGGATCACAAACCGTAGTCTGCTACTGAAGAAATGCTTGGAATCAGCGTGAAAACGGGAAGGTTTCAACCAAGCAAGTTTGAAGACTCCAGTTTGGTTAAATAGGACTTAAGCGACAGTGAAAGGCTTGTTACTGACCCAATCTCTTTGAGTGTGGTCCAAACATAGATGGACAAACACAAAAACATTCCTCTTCGTTTGTAATGGCTTGTAAATTGCAGAATTAATGAGCATCAAACAACACTTCCAAATATCTGAGCTTCATATTTTCTCTTCTTTCACTTTCCTTTAGATAAGTTAAGGGATGTTTGCACAATATGCAGGAGGCAATGTGGTGTAGCTCTAAACGCTTGTGTTTTTATCGTCTCCCTGTCGCACCGGCGGTGGCGCTGCTGCTCCGGCTGAGGTTGCGGCCGAGCTGTGGGAAGTGGACCATGGGCGTCCTGGACGTGGGTCCGTAAAGGCCCAGGTTTCTGGCTGCCAGAGACTTCCTGGGCTGCTTTATTAAAGGGAACGGGGAGAAGACCTGCTGCTTAGGAGTGGAGGCGGCTGACGAGAGCGCCGGCGTCGACGGGGAAGAGGAGAGATTGGATTGAGATGATGAAACGGAGCAGAGCGAGGGGGTGGAGGGGGAACAGGTTTTGTTGAGAGGAGAGGAGGAAGGAAGAGCGAGAGCTGGTAAACAGTTGGCAGAGGAAGAAGATGAGAGAGGGGAGGTGCAGTTTGGTGTTGGAGTGGAGGTCAATGAGGGTGAGAGGGGGGAAGATGGACCAGGAGAAGATGGAGAGGGGGGTGGACTTGATGTGGAAGGTGTGGGAGGAGGTGGTAGATAAATAGGATAGCTTTTCTCAGAACCACTGGAATCAGACTCTTTGTTTCTGCTTGACGATGGAGGTGGAGGGAGAAGAGGAATCGGAGGAGCAGGTGGACTTTCTTTTAGTTCAGATAGTGTATCTGGCTTGTCGAAGGAAGTCTGCTTTGATTCCAGATCTATGGAGTCCAGCTGCACCACCACCTCTTCGACGTCTGCTTTTTTTGCCTCGTCTGAATCCCGAGGAGCCTCCTCACACATTGAACTATTACCAAAGGCTTCAGGAGATGGAGCCACAGAGGAGTCACTCTCCTCTTCATCGGTTTTCTTCCTCTCTTCACCCTCCACTCTAACTGATTCCCTATCCTCCTCCTCATCATCCTCCATCCTTTCTTCTGAATCTTCAAATCCAAGCTGTGCTCGAGCCCTGGCTATGTTTCTACGATGCTGCCGGACATGAGCACGCCAGGGAGACCCAGCGCCTCCTCCAGAACTCCCAGGAGATCCAGTGCTGTTGGAGAGCAGCGAGCTGCAGCGCTGTCTGGATGGGGACCCCTCACTGAGAGACAGAGGAATGGATCTGGACCCTGGAAGTGAGGGGGTGCTGGCAGACACCAGTCTGCAGCTTCGGGAACCGCCACGCTGTTTTCGACCAAGGAGGAGGTGGTTGATGACTGAACTGGATGGGTTGAGCTGGGAGGCCAGGACACGTGTGGCAGGACACTTGTCTGAATTTTGGGGGAAAAATGAGAAAGCAGACAAAAAGACTCATTAATAGAGCATGTCATTACTTCAAAGCAGCAAAAAAGACCTGAGATAGAGAAGTAAATTTTGAAAGAAAAGCAGAAGAATTTGAGCCATCAGACAGCAGAGGGCGCCCCAAGCTTCAGGTTTCATTTAAAAAAATGAATACTTGTTAAGGTTAACATAACCAAACTAACTACAGATGTGATGATTAACAGTGTGTGCACAGATGTAAAAGGAAGAAAACGGACTGTAAAAAGGTCTCAGATTAGATCTTAGATGGGATGAGCAGCAGGTGGACCTAAACTTTATTTTAAAAGGTTAATGACAGAAGAGAAGCCAAGAAGAGATGAAAAAACAACAAATGATAAAAGCAGGTTTGGCTGGAAACATCTGTCAGTACAAAACATTTTGTAAATCATCAGACTTATAGACATTGTCATCTATAAATAGGATAAGAAAAAACCCCAGCAATTGTAAAACATTGTTATATTGATATGGCACGAGTAGTTTTACATATCTGTTTTTTATATAAATTATGTTTTATAGTGACATTTGTTTCCAAATATTTGAAATATTACTCAGCTTATTGTTTGTTCTGCATAAATAATTAAAACAGTTGAGATCACCAATTATTGTGCATTGCTTCAGTCACTAAAGAAATGTGTAAAATGTCAACAAAAAAAAAACATTTTACAAGTGCTGGTTTGCTTAATAACTGTCACATTTCATTTTCATTTAGTAAGAATTGGTCAATCATTTTAGTTCTATTTTAAAGGAACAGAACAAATTTTATAATTTTGTCAAAATGTTTGATTAAAAATCTGCACTCAAAACCCAAGTTAGAGGTAAAATACAAGAAAATTGTTTGTTTTGTCACCATTTATCGATTAAAGAGCCTCAAAAAAAGCCCCCCAAAAACCCTGTAGGTTTGACACAAGTACCGTCAGCGTGGTGGTCAGTACATTTGCAGTGTTTGTTGGAACCGTCCTGAAGAACCCCTGGACTGGTGGCCACTTCAGGTCCAGGTCCTATGAGTCACACAGCATCATTAAACACCTGATTTAACCCTTCATCGCCCTCCTGTGTTTTAGGTTGTGAAATTTGCCTCATTTCATCTTAAAACGATGTGAACTTTTTACAAACTGGCTGTCTTTGACAAGCTCAAAGCATTTTTAAATTTCATTTAGTTAGAAAACAGAAAAAAAGTAACTTGATTCAGTTTGTGTAATCTGTTATTTGTGATCCCACCTGTGCGGATGTAGAGTTGCATAGCTTGTTGCTGCTGCCTCATTTTGATCCGTGCGTACTGCTTCTTCAGCGCTGAGATATCGGTGCTCATTCTCTCCATCATCATACTGTTGATGGCCGCCTGGTGTTCTGCTTTAGCACTTCCTCCTCCTGTTCCAGCTCCTACCGCTCCTGGACTCAGCTCTGCAATGTTCCTGTGCTCTGCTCGCTGGTCTGGCCACAGAAATAATAACAATTTTGAATTTTTTTAAAAAATGTAACGTTTTCTTCAACTCATGTACCAGAAGCACAGTGTGGGGAGCACATAAATGTATTTAACTTTCTTTCAAAGTTTAAAACGTTTCGAGTCACAGAGTGACCAGATTAAACAAATCAAACTAAATCTGTTGCTTTTTTTTTAAGCTCTCCTCAAAGCTCCTTAACTATTTTTTTTCCTCCAAGTTGATCGGCTGACCACACAAAACAATAATCCAAATATCTTCCAAAAACCTCTTTAAAAAACCAAAATACAGAAGCTTCTGTCGCTCAGGTAGGAAGGGAACCAATCTAACACTGCACCTGTAATCCCAACCCAATGTTATAAAAGAGAAAGAACAGGACAAAAAATGTTTGCATCATTTTAACATTTGTGCAGCAAATATTTAACCCAATAAAATTCTGTCTTCAGTTGACTATGGGAATTGATTTTCTGCTGGTCTTTTTTTCTTTGCAGTGCATACAGTTGATCCTAAAAATATTGAAAATGTTTTCTCTTTGAATCACTCTGTTCTGAAGCTCTCCTTTCTAAATGTGACAACTTTTGCTTCAGAAAGTAACCAGTGGTTTTATCTAAAATCCTCTCAAGCTTCCTTCCAAGTCACTGAAGGAGCAGGAAGAGGGGATTTATCTGTAGGAAACAGATCAGACTGTTTGAATTTGGACTCAAAACGAGGGCAGAACATGAGGATTTGTGCCAGTAGTACTCTCTCTTTGAGTTACTTTGGTAATCTTTTGGGGTATTTCATATAAATGTGCCAACCTTTGAGATGTTTTTGGTATCTCTGCAGCTCGGGGGCCAGCAGGCCTCCCAGAGGTCCCAGACAGCCGAGAGCAGTTGCCACTGAGTCTTCATCGTCCATGTCAGCATCGTCATCACTCTCCCAGCTGCTCTGACCACCGCTGGAAGAAGGTAATTCATCATAAGAACCACTGTTAGTAACAATTCACAAAAACATGCCAACACATTTTCGTTTTGACTTAATTTCACACAAATGTGTGCCATAGACTTTCTAAAGCATATTTTTCAACAACACAAAACGCCTCTATGTGCAGTTAAAGAAGTAAACAGAAAAGTTTGGGCATGAAGTTGTTGAATTTGACAATTTTGGACAAACCTTCCATTGGATTTGACTGAGGTAGGGAATGGAGTGATGTTGTAGGTGTATTTCTCTCTCAGCTCAGCTAGCTGGGGGAAGGGAAACATGGCCATGGAGTAAACCTCCTGACGAACAGAGGAGGGATGTTAGGCAATGTTCACACACCTATTACTACAATTAGGTTTAAACCCATGTAAAAATAACTCCATACCTGCATGAGTTCAGCCGGATCCATCAGGTTGTGCTCCAGCATCTCCTGAGTGAGACACCCCATCGTGCTGTAAAACTCATCTGCTGTCTGACAATACTCAATTCTCCTAAAAACAAAAAAGAAAAAATGCAAAACCTTATTCTAACAGCATATATGGAGAACTCCTTATGTTAGGCCACAGCCTCTCCAGCAGAGGGCGCTGATATAATCATTGTCGTAGCTAAAAGTCTGTAAAAGAAGCCATTTTCTTCACCCATCATACACTCACCATCCACTTTGTTAGGTGTTCAGTTGATTTTTTTAAACACAAATAGCAGGTTGGCCAATCACATGGCAGCAATTCAATGCATATAGGTATCTAGTTATGGTGTAGACGACGTGTAGGAAACTGAGCATCAGAACAGGGAGAAAAAAAATAAATCGACATTTAAGTGACTTTGAAATGCCCTGAAAGACTACAGTAGCTCAAAGGACCTCTCAATACAGAGATCTGCAGATACCATCGCTGAACATACAGCACATCCAACCTGATGGGCTACAGCAGCAGAAGACAACACCAGGTGTCACGATGGCCTGTTCCGATGGGTCTGGATTCACTGAGCTCCAGTGGCCTCCACAGTCCAACCCATCACCTTTGACATGTGGTGGAACAAATTTAAACCATGGATGTGCAGTTGATAAATCTGCAGCAACTGAGTGATCCATCATGTCAGTATGAACCAAAACCTTTGGAATGTTTCCAACTCCAAGACTCCAACTGAGTCTTTGTTATGAGGAGTTAAGGCAGTTCTGAAAGCCAGAGTCCAATCCAAAACTAGCAAGGTGGACCTAATAAAGTGGCTGGTGTGTCTTCCTCCGAATTTGTTTTGTGGCCGATTTTTTAAAAATTTATTTACTTTAATCCAAGGCTTCACTTACTCTCCCAGTCTCTCCCAGATGGCAAGAGCGACCCGAAACAGAACCTCTGAGCCCTCAAAGAAAACAGAGTCCCAGATCTTCAGGACAGTGGGTGCTGGCAGGCAGGTGGCGAACATGGTCAGAAACCACTGCATAGTAAAGACGTTGGTCAGAGGAGGTTCATAGCTGCCTGAAGAAAAAAAACAACACAACACCACCATGTTAGTAAAATTAGTATGCTTGGGACATTTATACAGCATAAATGACAAGCAGACACTCCTACACAAAATAACACTTTGTAAGAACACACACAAACACACACATACCTCCTGCTTCTCGGTTGGCTGCTTTCTGAAGGTGATGGAGGTGCTGAGACAATCTGGGCAGCTTCAGACGCAGCAGATCTCTGAACACCGCCATGTCAACTGTCAGCAACAGACGTCACACGGTAAAACAGAGAATTGAGCCATTTGTCATGAGGTGTTCTACTTTTAGCAGTTGCAACATGTAATGTGTTTTGTATTTTTTTTTTTAGATTTTTCTTTTTTAAAAAAAAAAAAGCATCATACTGTGTGCGTCTTAGTACCTACCCGACAAAGCTCGCAGGTTGTTTGCAAAATAACTCTCTGGCAGAACTTTGTCAATCAAGTAGATCATCACCTAAATACAGAAAAATTGGATAAATCAACCAGTTTAAACCAATTTTACTGGTGTTTTGTAACTTATCTACCTTAAGAGCATCACTCTCATTGCCTTCTGTAACTTCCAGTATCAGAGCAGCCAGAACGTTGAATCCTTGGCAGTAACCCACAGCTTTATTCCAGCGGGCATATGCCAGCAGCACCCGCTTCAGCACCACCCTGTCCTGCTCCCCCTCCTGGCCACAGTAAGAACTGCAGCCTGTCCGGTGCAGATCCTGAAGATGACAGAGATCACTACAGAACCTCGTGTGATGCAGCCAGAGGAAAAACAACACAGAGACAAGATGTGGACTGGACTTTGTCCTGATGTTAGAAGGAACCATATTCTGTTGGATCCGAGCCACTGAGATGTGCATCATTTCCATGACGCCTTTGTCCTGTTCTCTGAAGCACAAAAACAAACATCCTCGGCTAAAAGCTACTCTTCACAGATGGATCAGCTTTCAGGGACAATCAACATTTTATCAGCTGGACAGGCTCTTAAATAATGTCGGAGAAAAAAAAAAGTGTTTTTCTAGCATTTTTTAAAAACAAATGAAGCTATAGGAACTGGATTAGAGCCTCATGGTCTTGTATATTAAAAGAATCAAAAATTTCAGTAAAACACTAATGTGGGGTTCTAAAGTTTTTTTCTGACCCAGCGGATGTGTAAGTTTCAAATATTCTAAATAAACCTCTTCACCAGAATTCCTCTAGAATCTGTTTTCAGGGACGTATTTGTTTGATCTACGTTCTCGAGCATAATGATGTCTTCTCTTCAGGTGCTGTGAACAACTCAAATGAAAACTTTCCCTAACCCCACAGCGTGCAAATAAAATCTGGTTACCTTGACAATTTGGATGCCGAGGGAGTCATCGTCTGGGTTGCTGCGCTCGTTAAAGGCAAAGCGAAGAGTTTTCTCCCAGTCAATAGAGATACTGTGGAGGTATTGGTCTGCCAGTGTTAGCCAAACCTGAAACAACAGCAAACAGATAATAAAAACCAGGGGAACCAATCAGAGAAGTGGATTAAAACAGAAAAAAAACAAGAAGTTCATGTTCCTAAAGATGCCCTTTTTTTCCTTTACATAATGATATCAAACTATACATTTCTAATGAAAAGTCACATGCCTTCTTTCTCCATTCTTTTGGTATCCCAGTAGGAAGCCTGACCACAGCTTTAAGGGCATCAAACCACTGTCAAAAAGAAAAAATATTTTATTTAACATCAAAACATCAAACCACATAAATCTACTGGAGCTTTATTTGGCAGACATCCACAAACTCAATTGTAACCTGAAATATTTATTTCACTCTTACATTTAAAATACAAAAATATGCAGATGCATCAAAAGCTGAAACTAAATATTTTCTCTTGTCTCCAGAAGAGTTCAGTTCTGTGCAAAAGACTTGAGGAACCTTTAATCTCACTATACTATACAACCAAGGAATCAGACTTTCTTATAATCTTTTAATGCCAAACTCGTTTGAATTAGGATTTTAGGTCACAAAGACACATTTGTTCCCATTTCTTTAGCTGTTAAGTATCAGTCAACTGGGGTAGCCAATCAGGTTAAGTCAGACCCTTCTGGCTCCACCCCTGTTGAGAAATATCTGTCTTCCTAACATGTCAAATATAATCCTAACAATAATCCCACATGGATTCAGTGGCGACTAAAATCCAACTTCTCAGAGGGACTTTTGGTCAAAAGAACTGAAGGTGCACATTTTCAGTGCTCACCTGTTGGAAGCCGTTCTTTCCTAGCGAGGGTTCGATGGTGAACTTCAGCCTCGTGTCCACTCCTAGAAAACAAACAAGAACACCTGCTTAGAGCAGAGATAATAATGAGCTCGGGCTGATTTGTGTGTGCAGAGTACAACAGATCAACATATTACATCAGCATTTCCAACATGTTTCCTAAACAGATTTATTTATATTTGAGGGAGGATTTGTCCTCTGCAGTTTGGTTCATGATGAGTCGTTGTACATTTCCTCTTAGCGCTGAATCTACGCTTCAATCCCCCCCTCCTTCCAAGACCGAGAAAACTTCATCTACATAACACTTCGGAGCTTAAACTTCATTTACAGACTAAACACTCCTCCAAAATCGACCGGAAATTAAATGTCTGATCTGAAGTTGAGACGTGGTGTGGAGTCTGACCCAGCAGCTCCGACTGACAAGACTCAGCCAGCTTGTTGTCGACCCACAGAGCTGATTTTGCTCTTTAATAAAGCTCGGTCCGTTTAACAAGACAAACTGAACCGGGTTTCACCTGCACCGTCCGGCTCAGCTGCTGTCCCCTGCGCCATCCTGATCCAGTTCTTCAGCAGGGAATCAGCAGGGGATTAACATGGAAAACCCTCCTCCCACTTTCAGATTATACACCAGTCCAACAGGAAAACACGCTTCTAGCGGCTGTTTGTTTGCATGTGTGTCTTTCTGTTAGCAAAGTAATGCATGAACCAGTGTGTGAATTTTAATGAAATTTGCAGAAAGTTATCATTAGATGTGTATTTATAACTGATTACAATTTGGAATCAACCCGACCCAAGATGGCTGCCACATACAACTGACCTTAATAAACATGAAAATGGCAATAACTCAGTCAATTTTACAAATATTGACAGAATATTTGGTGTGGTAGTAGCCGAGACCGACCCCCAAAACATTTCCTGAGTTCTAATAGATTGTACAAGATCTTGGTTTAAAACTTTGGCATTAACTTTTGGAGTCAATTCTGCCTGTGTTAGCAAAATAACTCCAGAACCACTGCACAGACTTTACTGAAACCCTCTGGAGATAACATTTTTGGACATACTTATGCAACTCATTAGTTTTTGACGTCAATTCAACTTAAGATGGCCATAGTAACTAAATGAAATATAGCAAACAACCAATATGTTTTACAGATGGAGCCAAAATTTGATTAGAATTTGAATTTAAATAAAGTAGCTTTTAGCACTCATTCATAGCTCCCTTTAACAAAGTGTGAAAATACAAGAATCTTATAACCAATGATAGCAAAAACAAAACAACAATGTGAAGCAACTTGTCTCACACTGACAACAAAAATGTTAAACACAGTGGTGAATGAGATCTATGACATTATAAACCTGTATCTTTATGTTTACCCTGAATTTATTCTGAACTCACATGAGCCCTGATGTGTAAATTATAGCAAATGATGCATTCAGGGACACTCTGGAAAACAGAACTCTTCATTATTAAACTTTGAAAGAAATGTAATAAAGCAAAATATAAAATATTGAGCAGCTTTTAATGTCTTCCAAAAGCTGAAATGTTGATGTTTTAATAGGTAAACCTTGATAAATAACAACTAAACGATCGTTAAAATTGTTTAAACATTGCTCGGTGGTTCTGCCGTTTGCGCCAAATACAGAGCCTTGTTTGAAGCCCCCGGTCCGGGCCGCGTGGTTCGGATGGATCACCTGGCTCTAAGGTGCAGAGCAGCCGGGGTGCGCTCCTGGAGATTCCGTTCCGTTTCCTCAGGACGCTACTGATTATGTTTCCGACCCCTCCCGAGCCCTGCTGCCGCTGCTTCCCGCGCCCCCTCGGCCTCCTGGCGGCGGCGGGGGGCCGCTCCTGCCTCATCCCGGAACCAGGCCGTCTCAGCCGAACAGTCAGCTCATAGTCCGGTACCGCTTGTAAAAATAAATCTTCCTTCTCGGTTTTATCAGAGCGCGGATCGTCGCCGCAGTGGTACCTAACGACCCACCACCACTCCTCCAAAATATGAGTCGATTAAAGTGATGTTCCCAAATCTCCTCCAGATTCTGTCCGACCGAGTTTCAAAAGACCTTTACGGATCAGAAAACACCACGAAGGTAAAAAAAAATAAAAATCAGATCTGCTGAAGAGGAAGTAATGGGTCCTGCTGCTGCTGTTAATGATGATGATGCTGCACCTCCTCATCCTCCTCCTCCGGGTTGGCGTCACCAAGAGGAGGCGCCAAGACGGAGGGATATGGGAGGATGAGGTAATGGTGAAGAAGAGGAGGAGAAAGTGCATAAAAACATAGTTGTCAGCTGAGGGGGAAACTATTTCTATATTTATTTTGAATTAGTGAAAACAATGAGAACTGTTGCTTCACACTTTTGAGATATATGAGGATAATTATATCCATCATACTACCATTAATTAATTAGAAATATAGGCTATATATATATATATATACACACACACACACAAATTTGATTTCATTGTCAGTTGATCTAAATGCTGCATACACCGACGAAGGATGTTTTTTTTTTTCTGTTGGACCACATTAAATTATCTCCTTGTTATTATAAAGAAATGTAAATGCTGTCTGGTGGTTTTCAACAAGGTACAATTTGTGGATCAGCTGTAATGGGATGTTAAATGTTCTGTTTTGCTGTTAAATTTACTTTAGGGTGCTTTGCTGGCTGGTTATTTCTTTTTTTTTAATTTGTAGCAAAAACACATTTGCACACGGGGGGACATGCATGAAACCTTAATCCAAATAGATCTCAGACCCCGAGACAAATCTGCACAGTTTTATACTCCATATGATATACGTAACATAACTTATACATAATCATTTGATGGCTATGCAAGATTTATGTTTAAAGCTTGCGATGGCTTGCCAAAACACATCCATAATATTTTTTTTCAAAAGCATAAATACATTTAACCCATAAACTCTTAGCATATGGTCAATTATAGAAGGTTTGGTAGTACAGTAAATGTAAAAAAATTTTTTTATCCCATGTTAGTCTTACGTCGCTTTTGCGAGACAGCCTGAAGACACGCTGTGATGATGTCGTAGTTCTTCTGCCGTTTGTGGCAGAGTCGGTCCCGTCTCCTCAGCTGTCGTATCAGCTTGGCCGACTGCAGGCCTGAACGATATTTTACCTCCTGGATGATCGACTGCAGCTCCTCCAGGTCTTGGGAGAAGACAAAAACATCACATAAACAAGCTGAAATATCAGAGCTTTCCATCAGTGCAGATACTTGTCCCACTTTTTGATTTACAACTGTGGACACATGGCTTTTTTAAAACAACCCAGTCTTGACTGTTCTGGACTCTTATCTCCTCTCCCCAGATAGATCAGAAAATCACGGTCTGTTTTGCACGCTGCAGGCAAAAAAGGAAACCAGAACACTTGTTTCATATAAACACACACAGTCCAGATATAGAAACGTAACCTTGAAAATCAGATTTCTGTTCAAAATGAAAAAAATCTGAGACATAAAAAGAGCTTCGT
This sequence comes from Millerichthys robustus, assembly GCA_034783495.1. Classification (NCBI taxonomy): domain Eukaryota; kingdom Metazoa; phylum Chordata; class Actinopteri; order Cyprinodontiformes; family Rivulidae; genus Millerichthys; species Millerichthys robustus. Next base: position 3,537,412 of record JAVKLF010000053.1, read on the forward strand.
GGCACTTTGAATCATTACTTTTTTCTTGTACTCAAATCAAAATGTTATTAGCAGCAAGCGGATATCATATATTTAGCATTTAGCTAACTCACTGAACAAACAGTTCGAATAAAAAACATGAACAACAAGCAAAATGAGAAAAGCTGTTTGAAAAAAAACTACACTTTTGTTCGTCAGTCATTATGACCTCCAAGAAAAGTTAATTACTGCCTGTGTACATCTGTTAGCAAAATATCTCATGAACTGACTCATAAACCAATTACTGGATGTTCATCTACAACTACAACTTTTTAAATCCTCTGAATTCAAGATGACCGTCACAGCTAGTCTTAGCAAGCAAAAACACGTCTATACCTCAGTCAGTTTTACAGATACTACCGTGTGGTAGTAGCTGAGAGTCATCCCTGGGGTCCTAGATCCTGTAAGATCTTTTGGTGAGCAACTGTTGATCCCTCAAGGAGAGCTAGTCTCATTTAAGTCATCTTTTAATACTTGCTGCTTTTTTGTTCAGAATATTTCATAAATACATTTTTAAATCATGAAAGTGTTTTTCCACTACATGCAGATTGTTTTTATAACGTGATATTTTAATTGTTTAATATTTTGTCTCAGTTCTTCTTGTGTCTCAGTGCTTTAACTAAGTATGTTTGATTGCATTTTTGTTTCAAAACTTTTTAACATACAGTAACTTCTAATGATTTCAATTGTCTCAAAATGGCAAACTTGAAAGAGCAACATTCTATAAAAGATTAATTCTTAAAGCCATTAGTTGCAGGTTAGTCAATATAAGAAAAGAGGAAAGTTTTTGTCGTCATTTTCTACTAGTTTTCAAAAAGGTCACTTAATTTTTATTAAATCACATTGACCGATATTATAAATTTGACATTTACCAAAAGGGAGGTACACGTTTCATTACTAATCATTAGGCTTTTAAGCAAACACATTAGTAAAGACATGTTCTGGCAGCCCTTGACAAAATTATCAGAGTTTCTTCTTCCTGAGTGACAGCTCTCTGCAGTGTTTAACTCCACCGAGCCATGTGTGTGTAAAGGACACACATTGAAGTCACACGATGAGGCTGTGTTTACTGTCAGATTCCACCTTAACAGAGGAAACAATGGCTGCACGGCGCTGGCAGTACATACCGAGAAAGACTCCGAGGTAACGCCGCAGCACGAACTGATCTTCAGGATATATTAGTCTGCATCCTGTGGATCGGGCCGGGCACGCCTGGTCTCCGGAAATACGGGCTTTGGCGAAAATACTTATCTGATCAAAGTGAACACTTGCAGAAATGCAAGCTACACTTCTTTACCTAAACCATTTGAGTTTCAAGAGAATTCATATTTGAAGACAAAGCACAACCGTAGTTATTTCCCTCAGAACTAAATTGTTTTAAAGACTCCTGCATTTCCACTGTTTTATGTTTTATTTAAAGCTACGTATACAACATTTGGGGTTAAGTCTAGAGACTTAATGTATGTGCTGCTTTTAAAGTTTTTTTCATTTTAAATCCATTTTCTTGTCCCACTTTTCTGTCCAGGGTCATTGAGGGAGCTGGTGCCCGTCTCAAGTCAGTGTGCGAGAGGCTGGGGACAACCTGGACAGGTGGGAAGTCCATCACAGGGACATAGACAATTATTCACTCTCTCACACACAGTACACGATTGTGCCTTTTCCATCAAGAGTTTACCAAAGGATACACGCTTTATTTAAATCTTCTATCTTAGCTGGGCTGTCTCAGTAAATGAAAACATATCCTGTACATATAAAAATGAAAACTAAAAGACAAAAACAAATGTATACATGTGGTTGAGTGAATTTCTGGTAAGATCTTATGCAAAACCAACTATTAGGAAATACTTGTTTGATTCATGAAGAAGAGAATAAAAAGCTACAGGTAGTTCCTGAGATACTTGTTTTAACAGAGATTTTATTTTTTGATTTCAGCCCAACCATCCCTCACCTTTCTGGGACAGATAGTTCATCTGGTGCCTCCTGGTGTGCTTCTCCTGCAGCTCCTGGAGAAAGCTGGAGCCGCAGTTGCTCCGGCCCAGGAAGGCATCCGAACCGGACGCCTCCGTGGAGCTGTCCCAGCTGTCCACGTTCCTCCTGCTGCCTCCGCCGTAGGTGTCATAAAGCTCCACGAGCAGGTAGTCCACTATGGAGGTCCTCGGACTTCGGAGTCCATCTGATTCAGAGTCGCTGTCACCGGCCGCGCCGCTCCTTTCGGCGGCGGTAACGGTGCCAGGCGGAGCTGCTCGCTCCCCGGAGACGTCCCGCTCTGGTGCTGATGTGTCACTTGTCGGGTCGCTCCGGTCGGCCGGGTCGGTCCACTGCTGAAAGCCGCAGAAATCGTCGTAAATCGAGGCGTTAGAGTTCAGGTAAACGCCGCTCTCGTCTTCGGAACACCCGCCACCGTCACATATGTCAACTTCTAAAAGTTCATCCCGGGTCATTTTCACTTCCGTCGACATTTTGTTATCAACTCTTCAGGCTGACTGATCCTGTGTTGCTTTTTTGTTATATCTTTTGTTAGTTATCATTTCTCTGGATGACACGGAGGAGTTTGGAAAGTTTTCTCCGAGCGTTTCGTGTTCCTGGAACGCTCCATTCCCCCCCTCTTCATAGAGGGGTGGACCCGTCCGTCTGCGCTTATTTTCTTTCCTTGGACGTTCCTGACTCGGACTCCCTGCACACCCCTCCCCGGACTCGAACAATGGGCCGGCCCACTTCAACTTTTCAACGGCTGCCAAACTTTCTTCAGGTCGCGAGACAGGTGCAGCAGGTGCCTTGAGCCGCTAGGTGGACCAATCAGAAAGAAGTCGAAAATGTATCGACCAATCAGCTTTCACCTTTTAAAGGCGACTTTTTACTGAGTATATTAAACCGGAAACAGGGTAATAATGTTCATTTATTGTGTTAATTTAGGCTTATTAACTTTTGAATATTTTATTGCTGCTGCTTTTATTTTTAGTTTTATTAATAAAGCATTTTAAATAACTACAAGAAAATGGTAAAAAGTGAAAAAAACACTGACGTTGTATAAAGTACTCATCAGGTGGAAATAGTGTTGGTGAAATGGAATGGGTATTGTCAAGATCTTCAAGAATGAAAAGAAATCTAAGGAAAAGGCAGGAAAGAGCAAGAAGCTGGTCAGAAGAGAGTGAGGTCTGAGTAGATTCTAGTGAAAAGGCTTAAACAAATGCAAGTCTGTGGAAACAAACATAGGCAGACCAAATTAATGGTGAAGAAAAATGGAAGGTTAGTCGAGTTTAAACAAGATAGAATGACTATCAAAGAAAAGAGAATGAAATTTAAATTAAATAAGGGTGAAAACCACTATGTAGCCTACCTCAGATAATCAGAATACAGCTATCCTAAAATTTACACAGATGACTCTAAAATCACAAAGGGCTGTGTGGGAAAATAGATATTCATTCCAGAGTCTGAAATGTGCATATAACGTTGGTCAGATCATCTGTCAGTATGCACAGCTGAGATGGTGGCAGTAATCTGAAGCCTGCAGTGCGCAGAGATGTCACAGATTCAGCAGTAGTTGTTGAAAGTATTCAGTATAAAGGAAATTGCAGAAAGGACCTTGTTGTAGAAATTCATCACAGTTTGTTCAGGTTACACGGGGGTGGTGTGGGTGCAGCACATAAGTTGGTGAAAGAAAACCAAACAGCAGACAAACTTGCTAAAAGGGCTTTGGGGGCTGCAATAACAGTTCATATTCTATTTGACAAGGTGAGGACAAATAAATAATCAAAGGTTAAGAAACAGAAAGATGGCATTATTTTTATTTGTACATAACAAAACTAAAACCCAGAACTTAGATGGAGTTATGAAGTTACACGCTCATGTACAGTAGGTGGCGGTGTGCACATGAAAGGGGTTTGCGATACGTCATTAAAGTAAAAGAAGAAGCATCACGTGACTAGCAGCTACAGAGGTGCTATGTTTTCAGAAATAGGTTTGTGTCTTTCCTGACTTTCTGAGCCGATTTAACGTTATTTTAAGACTCAGAGGCCTCCAGCTTCAGTAGTTTGTAGCCAAATGTGCAGAATGAGGTCGCCTCGCTGCTGTCGGAGAATTTTACCGTCTTATTTTGTTATCTGCGTCACGCTGCTCAGCCAGCCGAGCTTCGGGCTTTTTGGTGAATCGTCCCGGAAACCCAACATTGTTCTGATCCTTACAGACGACTTGGACGTGACTATCGGGGGGCTGGTCGGTTTATTTTTGTTATTGTCATTTCATATTTTAAGCTGTTGTTTGTTGTTGAGCCGGTGAATAAACCATTTTACAGTTGTGGTAAAAAAAAAAAACAGTCACATAAGTTGGTCTGAATTAACCTTTTAGTCCCGTATAACAAAACTGACGGATCACATTATTTTATTTCACATTCAGCAGATTCCTAGATTTTACTGAAACAGTTTAAATCTTTACATATTTCCCCCATCAAATATATAGAACAAAACATGTCAGGCTTTGCTGACTTGAACAAATTCAGTTTTTTTAAGCTTTAGCAGATATTACCATTACATGCTCAAATCATACAAAACACTCCAGCTCATTGGTAAATCTGTTTTAAAGTTTGTGCTAGATCATGAAAATTCATTCATAATAATACACTATTATTTTTTATTGCAACTCAGCTCAGTGTTTATATTCACTGAGTTGTTATTCGTTTTCCATATTTGATGGGAGAAATCTTAATTTAAAAAATATTTCACTTGAACCCGTTCAGAGGACCTACTCAAATCCTTTTATTTTTATAATTGTTTCTTTTGTTCCACCAAATTAAAAATTCTAATATTTGAATACTCATTGTACACTTCTAAAATAATTTAAAAATTTAAATTCTCAACCCAAATCAGATTCCTACTGTTTTCTAAATTTTAGGCACAGATCTTTCTCAGGGGATATCTGAAGAGTTTATGTTTAGTTTTTAATGGTTCGGTTCACAAAGAGATGACTGAAATCTGACATCCTGCTTCTTGAACAGCTTTTAAGCCCAGAGGAGAGATTTCATCTGTTCTGAACGAGCCCAGCATGGAGTCTGGTCCTGTCCTCTAGTTTTTAGAAACCAGCAGAGCGTTAAAGTTTATCTCACTCACTTCAACCTAAGAGTCCAGAAACTGTTTATTATTAGAACCACAGGATTAAAACAAACTTTATTAAAATGGGGTGCAGGAAAACGGTTAAGAATATTGATAACCTTCACTCAAACTATACTTAAACATCTTACCTCGTGCTGCTCAGACGGTTTTTCACTCTGACTCAGTGTTAAGACCTTAAAGCAGACACTCAGACTTGTGTTTTATGGACAGTACACACGTAAGAGATTTGTTATGTTATTTGTAGTAGACTTAATAAAAGACACAGAGCTGGGATACATCTTTGAGGTTTATTTCGCTGCAGCACCGGACCGTATGCAGCCTCTCATGAAGAAGGGGTGTTTCAGAAGGCAGCAGGTTGAAGGTTAAGGGGAGCTTCTTGTCGACCGCTGAAGAACAAGTAAACAAAAGAACTTGCCGGTTGAGATTATTGAGATTATTATCTGAAGTTGAAATCCTTCACATGGGGTTCAGTTCTCTGTTGGTGGGATCTGTAGTGGCATCCTAGCCTTTGGGTTTTCTGGAAGGGTATTCTCTTTCAAGGATGAAGTTTTTTGGGTTTTTTTTTTCAAACTCTGAAATGATTTAAAGTATTTATAAGCTCAAAATTGTACTAACTCTAAACTGAACTCATGTTTTCCCCTTAAAACTGGGATTTTTCCTCAAAGAAGCAGATGAGCGTAGCTTTAGTCTTAAATCTAATGAGTCTTGCACAACAGGAGTTTGCTCACTGATTTGCGTTTATTAAAGTTTGTCACGACTATATAAATATTTGTAATATCAAGTAACTGATTTTAAGTAGACTTGTTTTATTGTCTTTTAGAATCCATTGACAAAGACTAAAAAACTCATTGGTGATGCGGGGATATCCTTCACAAACGCAGTAAGTTTCACCTCTTTTATTGTATCAGTTTCCTGTTGGTTTTGTTTTTTTACTTTTCTTCTGCTTTTCAGTTTGTTGCCAGCCCACTGTGTTGTCCCAGTCGAGCCAGCATCTTGACAGGAAAATACCCCCATAACCACCGTGTCCTCAACAACACCTTGGAAGGAAACTGCAGCAGCAAAGCCTGGCAGAAAAGCGAAGAGGTCCGCACTTTCCCCGCCTTATTGAAGAACTACGCAGGCTACCAGACCTTTTTCGCAGGGAAATATCTTAACCAGGTACCAATATTTGCAACGATTGTTCATTTTATTGTGGGGAGTCGGAGAGGTTCATAGTAACCTTTAATCATCAGAATAATGGAGTAGCAAGAGTAGACAAAA